>CM024205.1:33730667-33808761 GCA_013435755.1 Amphilophus citrinellus | reverse complement strand
ACAACAGTCAAAGAAAACCGAAATCATCGATACTTTGAGGCTGATTTAAAATCACGTCCAAAGTTAAAAATGAGTCAAATGTTCTCGTGAAGTTTTGCTGAGCAGGAAACATTTATTAAATACTTTTTCATACCTTTCAGAACAGTTTCCACACGAGCCTGCAAACTGAATTCATCTTGTCTATTGATGCATCTATTATTGATTCAGTCAGTGATTACAGAGACACCAGAGAGTGAGGCAGCACTCACAGGAGTCTATGAGCCAGTTCTGTAGAGAGTGAACACTGTGGTAGATGTTTAACTGTTTAATGTTTAACTGCCAGCTTCTAACTTTATTTTGGGGAAAAATCAAACTTTTTGACCATTCTTACCATATTTGTCTGGTGATTGTGCTCATACACTTTGAGGATTGCAGTGATTCATGACTCAAAGTTCATTTAGATAATCAGTGTCTGAATAAACTGGCTGCAGGTGTATGTGCAGCAGCAGCTGGTGTGTTAGCAGCTGCAACCTTGGATGATCTTTTCCAATAACTACAGAACTATGTGGATATATTCCTCTGATCACAGCTGAGCTCTTCACTGTTTTTCTGCATCAAGCAATAATAAAGAATACTGTAATACTGTACTGCAATAAAGAATACTGTAAGGGTTATGATTTACTCTCAGTATTCCATCTTACTGGCAGCACCAACATTAATGTGGGGGTTTCCAGTGTGTTTATTCAGGCTTTGAATATCAGAACATTTTTATATTCAGGCACTTCCTTCATCAGAAGGAGAACAGATAAAACAATTACCTGGATTTCAAAAGATTATCCAGTAATTTTGAGATTTCAATCAACAATTAAGACTCATGAAAACTAATGTGAAATCTAGATAAAGTACTAGTGTAATCAGTCTCATAGAATAAACTGATCTGGAACTCTGATTAATAACTGAATTAGTTTAGAACTCTGACATGAACTTTCATCCGCTCTGTTTCTGCCCGCTCTGTGTCCTTTGGCTGATGTCTTGTTGCATCAGCTGATGGTCCCTGACAGTCTTCTGCAACAATTCTCCACATACTTGTTCTTTAAATCACTGAAGGCATTCAGAGCCCGAGGCAGCAGAGCAGCACCAAACCATGATGGTACCACTGCTGTGCTTCAAAGTTGTGATGAGACTGTTGTTGGTGTACAGTCTCTTTGTTTGTCTCACGTGTCCACAGAACCCTGTTCCACTGGGACAGGTTAGATTCAGCTACAGGTTTCTGCAGGTGTTCTGTTGGTACCTTCTCCAGAACCCTTTCTTTGATCTTAATCCTGTACACTAGCACTCATTAGGCTCTTTAGAATTGCTTTTGCAGCCATTTACAACATCTCTCTATAAAGCTGCATTTTCTAAGGTCTCAATAATAAAGTTGTTATTATTGAAGTATGGTCCAATGATATGACCCAGTGTTCTTCTATGGGAGGAGCAGGCTTCACATCTTTATTTAAAACTCGTACTTCAGGTAAAATGTTGTCACAGAGGTTCAGTGATGTTTCCCAGCCTTCACTGTGACTGATGGCTCAGCTGTAGTTATGTTGTTATGTCATTATGTCATTATGACCCATCAAGATTACAGTGAAACAGCTATTGTAATCTGTGAGATCTGAGACCTTTTACTGTCCTGACTCTGCAGCTTCCTCCTGCTGTGGAGCTGAACTCTGCTCAGCAGATTGGAGCTTTTAATAGTTTACTGGCATCTTGTTTCCAGACTTTGACCGTGAAGTTCTGAGAGCGTGACACAGTCCCAGGATGATGATGAGGAATGCTTTTTTTTTTTTTTTTTCAATACATTAAAAAAAATTACAATAATTAAAATAAAAAAAAAAAAAAAAAAAACCTCGAATGACATTGTTGCAGATATTGATCAATGTTGTGCTGACTGAGTGTGTTGCTCTGTGTGTGAAGGTGTGGACTCTGCTATGGATCAGTGTGAGGACAGAGAGGAGGGAGCCTCTCCCTCTAAGACCGCTCTGTGTGGGGAAAATGAGAGCCAGACCAACGCTCAGAGGTGAGATGACCGTCTCTAACTGTCCATGACTCTCCATGTCAGAGTCAGATCACTGCTAACTCATGATTAAGACTCAAACCTCAGTGTGTTGTGTTAACAAAGCAGCAGCACAGACTGAGGGATTTAGTGAAATGTTGCTTAGCAAACTGCACTCTAAGTATTCTCTCTTCTTTCTTCCATTCAGACTCTACATTAAGAACACAGACTCTCATGGACCTGAGCCCAGCTGTGTGTCCTTGGCAAGTGACTTTTCTATGGAAAAACCAATTGATTTAAAAGGGCAACCATCACCAAAGAGGTACACATCTCCCTTTCTCATATCTAACATCGCTTTATGCACGTATCCTTTCCTCGTGTCTTTGAGGGAAGTCAGTGGTTCTCCGAGCGTTATGTCCTTAGTGTCTTGATGACAAAAACATGGTCATTGTTAGATTTAAGCTTTAATTTTAAAAGGACCCATCTGAAGATCTGAGGCTGAGGATTTAATGATTTCATAATTTGAACATGGTGCCCTTTGAAAGTAGAGTAATGACATCAGAGCTGGTTCCACAGAAGAGGCGCCTGAAAGCTGAAGGCTCTGCCTCCCATTCTACTCTTAAGTATCCGAGGAACCACAAGTAAGCCAGCAGTCTGAGAGAGAAGTGCTCTATGGGGTGATATGGGACTATGAGGTCTTTGAGATAAGATAGGGCCTGATTATTCAAGACCTTGTATGTGAGGAGAAGGATTTTAAATTCTATTCTAGATTTAACAGGGAGCCAATGAAGAGAAGCCAATATGGGAGAAATCTGCTCTCTCTTTCTAGTCCCTGTCAGTACTCTAGCTGCAGCATTTTGGATCAGCTGAAGGCTTTTCAGGGAGCTTTTAGGACAGCCTGATAATAATGAATTACAATAGTCCAACCTAGAAGTAATAAATGCATGAATGAGCTTTTCAGCATCACTCTGAGAAAGGATGTTTCTAATTTTAGAAATATTGCACAAATGCAAAAAAGCGGTCCCGCATGTTACAGTGCGGTCTTTCCCGTAAAATAATTTAAGAAAATTTAGTCGACAACGCCACCGGAAGGGGGAAAACATATCATCCTTCCGGAATAGAAAACATATCATCCTTCCGGAATATTAATAAATTGATATCAATATCTAAAAATTAACAGGTTCGAAAAATTACACCAGGGCCAGAGAGAGTTCTGAACTTTGAACAATACTTTATTTAACAATAATAAAAGAAAGAAAACCATAAAATGACCGGGCTGCAATAACACTTGCGCATCAATTAAACAAAACAAAATAGAAAGGAAATATAGACTTACCAGTGGCGAAGAGGGACCCTAACAAAACAGCACAGGCGCACCGCGACTTCACCCAGTGCTGCACACGACAACTGTGACAAAAAGAAAAGACTCCCGCCACCAAAACACGGACCCTCCGGCCACTGGCTCATCCAATACTAAAAAGAAAACAATTAAAACATACAATTGAGCGCAATGGTTAAAATGGCAGCCTAGTTACAATAAAACACACAATACGCATACACACTCAGACATCCACACACTACGAAAACAAACACATAAGATGAAAACCAGTTAAAAAGAAGTCCAGAGGTAAAATCAATTAAAAGAAACTCCAGTATTCCAGACTCATGTCACAAGTCCAACACTACTGACTCTTAGGGTGGCCAACTTAACGTTATACAGGCACACCACACTCATGTGTGGACAACGGTGATCCAGAACACAGTTCAATTCCTCCTCAGGCAAAACAAGTCTTCCGTAGGCAAGACAGCAGCCTGTCCCTCTGGGAACTAATCCCACGGCTGGGGTGGCCAACGCCAAATAGGCTGGGATTAGAAGCGTGGCACGCTCAACCCACCGACACAGGAGTCCTAAACATACAAACTAAATTTAGTGACACAGTAACAATTTGAAGAGAGGAGCATGAGCTTTTTGGGTTTACTCACTGCGATGAATAACCACGGTCGCACTGCCAAGCTATTTTTTTTTTTTCCCTGCTCTCGGTGGAGACGGATGCATTTTTCTCTTCTCCCCAGCCTTCCCTATCTACCCCTGCTTTTTGCTGCTTCGCTGCTTAGAGCATCTCTTCACACATCCCCGAACTGGAAATTAAATCATGGATCTGGTCAGCTGGTCTCTCAACACTACTGATGATCAAATTCTCATCACGAGGAGATTGGGAGAATTGGAACCCTCTTTCCTCTGGACCGGCTACACACCCGGCTGGTTATGTTATGGATTCCTGTGGGGATGGAAAATAACGTTCCTGGCTGCACTGTGTGGACGTGGCATATATATTGATACCAGGATTTGTCCCGAATTGGACAATTGGACAATTGCAGTATTTGGAGTTTGGCTTCCAGACGGCCTTGGATGCTGTCTGTCTAAATCGTCTCCATGGAGATGTTTGTAAACAGATGCTCTTCCCCCCCGCCCCGTGTTGTGACCTGTATGAACTGGTATCCTGGCAACCAAGGCTGACTGTACCATCTTATCATGAACATTATCATGAACTGCTGGTCTGGAAGCTGTGTGGCCATCACAGTATCCTGCTCGTCTCCGCTGGCAGCCCCTCCCCTACCCACCCTAGTGCTCTCCAGGCTTTAAATGTGCTGCTGCTTTGCTGAGGTGTTTTTTGGAACCTTGTAAGGTGTTCATAATGAACACAGTACCAGATGATATTTTCGAACCTACCTATCCCAGTGTATCTCTTTCTGTTTTCCTGCTAAAGGTAGCGCCGGTAAAACGGCTACATGACCTCAGACACCTGTCTCCCCTGTTTGTCTCTGTGTTTGTATTTCTTGGATGGGTGTTCTGTGAACTGTAATTTCCCCATTGTGGGACTAATAAAGGTATTCATATACCTCGTATTTGTATTAATGGCTGCGTGCAACAGCTTGCCTGCCGTGCTACAAACAAACAGGAGTAAGTGGCTGCTATGTGTACACAGTACACTGTAAAAAAAAATCCGTTGAATTTACGGTAAAATACAGGCAGCTGTGGTTGCCAGTACTTAACTGTAAACTGCTCTACGGTAAATACTGTAAACAGATTCACGGTAAAGTACCGGCAACCACAGCTGCCAGTATTTTACCGTAAACGGGTTCACGGTAAAACACCATAAAAAGGTTCAGGGTACATTGTTATAAACGGGTGCAAGGAAAAAGACCGTAAACGGGTCCAGGGTACAAAGCTGTGAAAGGGATCAGAGTAAAATACCGTAAACAGGTCCACAGTACAATGCTGTAAACGGGTCCACGGTAAAATACCGTAAACCGGGTTTACAGTAAAATACCGTAAACCAGGTTCACAGTAAAATACCGTAAACCGGGTCCACAGTACAATGCCGTAAACGGGTCCACGGTAAAATACCGTAAACCAGGTTTACAGTAAAATACCGTAAACCAGGTTCACAGTAAAATACCGTAAACCGGGTCCACGGCAAAATACTGTAAACCGGGTTCAATGCAAAATACCGTAAGCTGGGTTCATGGTAAAATACTGGCCGCTACGGTTGCCTATATTTTACTGTATAAAATACGGTGACAATTTAAAACCATTTATGATAAACAATTCCAAATACAAATGATATACCTTAAACCTAATTACAGTTGATGAAAAACAGAATACAACTGTGTGATACATAACAGTATTTAATTGTAAAAATCAACATTACATTCAAGCAGTGGCAGCTGTTGTTGCCAGAACTTCACCCAGAAAAAAATAGAACACCAGTGGCTAAGATTTTACAACCAACTGCCCGTGGTTAATTACAGAGAAAATAACATATAAAGCCCATTACAAACAAAGACATTGTTGAAATATAAATAGTTTTTGCATGTAGACATTCTTTGGGAAAAGTATGTAATTGTAGTGTCACCAGTTCTGCTTGAGGACCCCGGTTAGTCATCAGGTGTTTGCTGTGGAATTGCAGGATCCTCTCTGCAGCCAGAATAACAAAATAAAATAAAGCAGTAATAATAAGAATGATAATATTATAGTTCTCACACAAATGAATTAAACAAATTTTCAGTCAACACACACTGAACTGTCCAACCACTTACCTCTATTTATCCTTGACAAGACTGGTTTCTGATCAGACAGGTAGATTGGTAGGACAGCAAAGTAGTTGATTAAGTCCATCTGAACCACTGGCAGGTCAGAAGATAGGACTGACAGGACCAACATCCTCCTAAGTTAGAGAGGTATCAACACTGTCACTCTGCTCACTGCACATGTAGCAAATTACATTCTAATACATTTCACACTCAAATCCATAAACAGTTGGGCCTCACCTGGTACTACATGCACCACATGGTTTGATTCCAGTTTGGGCCTTTTGCTGCAGATCATCCCCTCTCTCTGCTGTGTTTCCCGTCTGTCTACTGACACTGCTCAATGAAGTAGGCATGCCACAAAAATACAAATAAAATAAAAGACAGAAAGCATAAATAAAGAAATGATAAAAATAAAATAAACAAAATAATTTAAAAATCTTTAACTATAACCATTTAAAAGTGTTAACAGCTGTCTTAGAGACAAACATTAACAGGAGCAGATACACTATGTCAGGGGTGGCCAACTCCAGGCCTCGAGAGCCGGTGTCCTGCAGGTTTTAGATGTGTCCCTGATCCAACACACCTGAATCAAATAGGACTCTGGAGAACTTGAGTGCATACTGAGGAGGTAATTCAGCCATTTGATTCAGGTGTGTTGGATCATGGACACATCTAAAACCTGCAGGACACCGGCTCTCGAGGCCTGGAGTTGGCCACCCCTACACTATGTCCTGGGGTTAACATGAGTTTGGCAGATTGGGTAAACCTAATATCTGGTGTAGCAGTGATGCAGCATGGGAAGAATTTTACACACTGATCAGCTGACATCTGCTGCTGCACTTTGGTTTATTGCTCTTTTTGGATATAACTGAATTCAACAAGGTGTAAGCAGACAGATCAGCTCACTCAGGCATTAAGTACCAGTCCAGTCCTTAAATTTAAACTGATGCCTGCTAACATTGGCCATTAACACCACAGCCTGCTCTGCACTAGTCCAACACACTGCATCACCGTACACGTCACCACAATACTTCAAATTAACTACTTTAGCCTGCACTAAACTGTGTGGTATTTCCATGCAACCTTTGAATAACAATTATTACATTTTAGCTCACAGACACACTGTGGTCCAAACTGCACAGTTTGTCGAGCAGTTTGAAACATTTCAAATCACCTGCCAATTACAAACACTCTGTTTATGCTGCTCACCTTCTATAATGCTAGCAGAGCTCTAGTTACAGAGCTGATATCTCCATGGTGTCAGCATGGAGATATCAGAGACTGCCGCTTTTCCACTAGTACCTACTCAGCTCAGCTAGACTCAGCTTGGCTTAGTTTTTAGGGTATTCCATTAGGCGCTAGCATAGACGTATATCTATGGGTGCTAGTACCTTGTTCTTGTGGTTTTAATGGCAGTGGGCAAACCAGCTTATAGGTGCATTACCGCCACCCACTGGACTGGAGTGTGGACCAGGAGGTGCTACCACATACTTTTTTAGTACCTACTCAGCCGCGGTTCCAGGTGCGCCAAGTTGATTGAAAATGTAGAAAATATGGCATCAACAGGCTGCATGCCACTGATTGGCCAGGCAGTGATGTCACTAGATGAGTCATGCAAGCGACTCCTTCACAAGAATCAAACCTGCCGTTTTTGAAACCCACCAGCATGCTGATGTTTTTGTGCTCAGTGCCTGATGACAGAATCCATGGAAAAGAGACAAAATTGACCTCTGTACAGTATTAAGTATCAAACTGCCTTTCAGATTGATTACTCACTAACTGAAGATGCTCTGGTCCACTTTAACCCTGATTATACCTCCGGTAAAAATGAGCCTTAAATTTCTCCTTATCTACAACATGTCAGCGAATGCACCTAAATAAACAGTTCATTTCGATTAAGTTTGCCATGAGGAACACAACATTTCAATGTCTTAAACAACTTCCCCCAAAATTACAGCTGAACATTTCCTTAGTTGATACTGGTTAAAGTTAACTCTGGCTTTACCTCCACAATGCTGGCTCAGGTCTTCACTGCTGCTAATGGTATCAGTACTGTTAAGGTAACTTACCTTACCGTGGTGACATAACTAGTTGTTGCAAGGTTGACACAAAACTGGAGTAAAACCTGGGGCAGGATGATGTACCATCGTGTAGTAATGTCGTTTATCCCACAGAGAGGGCAGAAAAGGTGCTGACCTCTGAGTGTAACTGCTCAGTCATGGCTCAGTCTGAAGCTGCTGATTGGATACTGTCTGTGACACATGCATGTATCTCCCTCAGTCTCATTTTATATTAGGAGGTTACTCTGCAATAAGCTGAATATTTTGGGACCACTCACGAGGTGCATGAAAAGAAAATTTGTATGATGAAATCTAAATCCAGTTATTCAGTTTACAGTTCAGACGCAGTTGATACACAGAATAATAAAACAATACAATGTTTTGCATTTCCTTTTCTGAAAAAACAAACTATTATTTCAAATAGTTCCTGATTAAATTTCAGTCAACCTGGGAAATACATTTAAATGTACAATTCAGCAATATGTATAATTCAGAAATTTTACAGAAAAGAAAGATTTTCACAGTAAAAATGTGTGATTTCAGCATATTTTGACAGTTATATCTTGGTTCTTGATTTATGGTGATTAAATGTTTCTGCGACAGAGATACACCCTTTTCGATTTTACGGTCTATTACTGTTGCCATTTGGCTGTTTTCCACTGTATTTTTTACAGACTTTTTTGCAGTGTAGGAAAAAAGATCTTCACAGTGAAAATGTGTGATTTCAACATATTATGACAGTACAAATTACAGTTATGTATTGTTTTTCATTTACGGTGACCAATTGTTTCTGCTACAGAGATACACCCTTTTAAATTTTACGGTCTATTACTGTTGCCATTTCACACTTTTCCATTGTTATTTTTACAGACTTTTTTTGCAGTGCAGGAAAAAGATTTTCACTGTCATTTCAACACATTATCGCAGTGGAAATTACAGTTATGTATTGTTTTTTGATTTACGGTAATCACATGTTTCTGCTACAGAAATACACTGTTTTTGATTTTCCGGTCTATTACTGTTGCCATTTCACAGTTTTCCACTGTCATTTTTATGTACTTTTTTTTACAGTGTAGGGTTATAATAGTTTTGGATTTTACATTATAGTTTAGTTTTAGTTAGTTTTTACTTTTTTTTCTCTAACTCAGTTAGTTTTAATTAGTTTTCAGAGTGGTTTTTCTCGTTTTTATTAGTTTTTATTTTTGGTTTCATGCTTAGTTTTAGTTAGTTTCAGTATTAGTTTTAGTATTTTCATACCTAATCAGGTGCAAGATTCAAAGCGCAAAAGTGACTATTGTGTAATGAAAACTTGACAAAAGATACTGTTTAAAGAAATATATTCAACAACCAACTGTTCACAAGACATGCTAAATGTGTGTAATATTAAGGACACACATGAACATCAACAGGGAGAAACAAAGAAAAACATGAACTCCCAAACTCAATAAATTCTACAATAAACTCCACAATAAAGTTCAGCATCAGTGCAGTAGATTAACAACACCTACATGTGGTGTCTGACAAAAACAAACTCTTTGAAGGAGTCAAAGCTCAAATCCAGCTGCATCCTGATGTTCTCACCACCTGAAGCTGCTTCTGTTTAGGAGCTAGCTTGGTTAGATGCTGCTAATTAAACTTGCAGGGTCTTTGTACACAACCTACGGAAGTGTCCGACCTCATGTCCACATTTATGCTTGTGTAGCTGGATTGTGTGTGTTAATTACCTTGTGGTCGTGTGCAGGTGTTTTATATGCGGTGCAGGCTGGGACTTCTTTTTTGGTCCTCGCTCTTTGTGCTCAGTTTTTTGGCTGCAAACATATTTGTCCCTGTTTTTTTTTCACTTCATTCCTTCAAGTCCATCCTGATAGTTTCAACAGTCTCCTACCAGGAATTTGCTGACAGTTGTGAGTCCTTATATTGATGCTTTGATTATTATTCCTGATTGTTATTCTCTCACTGATAAAGTGGCCGGAAACGCACAAGGACGCAACAGTTTAGTCACAACGTTCTGGGCTGCATGGACCCGACAAGTAGTCCCGTTTCTCCAGAGCCGCAGGCCAGGTTACCTGGTAGGATCAGAGCGGTTTCTGTAGCCGTTGTGCGCTTCTCAGCTGGACTTTGATGTTGCTGGTTTTTCCTGACTGAGAAGCGTTCCGCACATTTTTCATCATCCACAACAAGACTTTCGATTCTATCTGTGCTCTTGTACTCAAAGAACCTCCATACGGGACTCTGCCGCTTTCTCGGCAGACCGCAGCCATTACAGCGCGGTGAGCGCACGCACATGCGCACTCACACAGTTGTGCTGTGGCGCTCCCAGCTTAAACTCGGAGAGTGGAAAAAAATGATTTCATATCAATCCTCAAGGCTTAAAAAAAACACAGTGGGTTAACCGATTCTTGCGTAGCACAAATGCTGCCACTCTTCCACACATATGTGTGAATTATTTTTAATTCCGCCGTAATTATTTTTACTACGGCTGAATTAAAAAATAATTACGCCGTAATTCCACATAACTAAAATTTACTTACAGGATAGTTACAGCCTAAGGGCGGGCCTTAAAAGAAAGCGTTACCAAATGTTGCTTAGCAAACTGCACTCTAAGTATTCTCTCTTCTTTCTTCCATTCAGACTCTACATTAAGAACACAGACTCTCATGGACCTGAGCCCAGCTGTGTGTCCTTGGCAAGTGACTTTTCTATGGAAAAACCAATTGATTTAAAAGGGCAACCATCACCAAAGAGGTACACATCTCCCTTTCTCATATCTAACATCGCTTTATGCACGTATCCTTTCCTCGTGTCTTTGAGGGAAGTCAGTGGTTCTCCGAGCGTTATGTCCTTAGTGTCTTGATGACAAAAACATGGTCATTGTTAGATTTAAGCTTTAATTTTAAAAGGACCCATCTGAAGATCTGAGGCTGATAACTGGATTTTATGGGGTCAACATTTCTGTTGAAGAGAAGCCAATATGGGAGAAATCTGCTCTCTCTTTCTAGTCCCTGTCAGTACTCTAGCTGCAGCATTTTGGATCAGCTGAAGGCTTTTCAGGGAGCTTTTAGGACAGCCTGATAATAATGAATTACAATAGTCCAGCCTAGAAGTAATAAATGCATGAATGAGCTTTTCAGCATCACTCTGAGAAAGGATGTTTCTAATTTTAGAAATATTGCACAAATGCAAAAAAGCGGTCCTACATATTTGTTTAATATGTATTTTTGACCAGGATATGTCCTGGTCAAAAATACACAATGACTCCAAGATTTCTCACAGTGTTACTGGAGGCCAAAGTAATGCCATCCAGAGTAAGTATCTAGTTAGACACCATGTTTCTAAGATTTGTGGAGCTGTACTTTCTGTACTGTGATGAATTCTGAAACCTGACTGAAGTCACCAGTAAAATCATAAAAACAATTCAGAACAAATAGGGAACTAATAGAAAGAAGCAAGATTGGTCTGATGTGACACATTCTGATAAAGAGAGAAAGAAGACAAACTAGCTGAAGATCAGAGTGTGATTTTTTCTTCACATCAGAGAGCAGAGAACTGTTCATCCATCCATCCATCCATTTTCTTGTGCTTATCTTGGGCCGGGTCACGGGGGCAACAGTTTAAGCAGAGAAGCCCAGTCTTCCCTCTTCCCAGCCACCTCCTCCAGCGTGTCCTGGCACTGCCCCATGGCCTCCTCCCAGCTCCATTTCAACCACCTCAACTGGCTCCTTTCTATGTGGAGGAGCAGCGGCTCTACTCTAAGCCCCTCCCGATGGCTGCACTCCTCACCCTATTTCTAAGGAAGAGGCCAGCCACCCTTTGGAAGAAGCTCATTTCAACTGCTTGTATCTGCGATCTCATTCTTTCGGCCACTATCCAAAGCTCATGACCATAGTTGAGGGTAGGGTCCTAGATTGACAAGTAAATCAACAGCTTCACTTTTATGATCACCTCTCTTCACCACAACAGACCAGTGCAGCATCTGCATCACTGCAGCTCAGGGGCGGTTCTAGGGGCGGGGCCACAGGGGCATTGGCCCCATCTGAAATATGATTGGCCCCCTGAAGTGCCCCTGTCCTGTCACTCATCTGTCCTTTGTCCAAGAGCGAGGATCAAATTATAGGTGGATGCAATTCCATGCTGAAACACCAGTAGCGCTAATGAGCCAAATAGGAATGTCCAGCATGAATAAAGCTTACAGAAGAAAAAGAAGATTTGAACGATCTCGCGGAGAAAGTTTTTTAACCGACAACCAATGCCAGTGTATATTTTGAGGAGTTTGTTGGTAATAATAAGTCATAAATCCCTTTTTACTCAGAGCTGTCACACAGCGTAAGTCTGACAAACATTAAATTAAGAAGCAAAGTTAGTTAAGAGTAATGTTAACTGAGGCCCTACTTGTGTTTGGACATGAATGTTAGCATTTCACTAATTCATGTAATACTAATTCATGTACTTCTTTGTAATTTGCATTTGTGTGTTAACATTAACTATAATGTTTGGCAGTGATAGAGAAGAATATGAAAAGAAAGGCTCAGTCTCAGGTGGGAATTCAGCAGTTTTTGAGCAGAGTGAGTCTGCAGCTGAAGATGAGCAGGGTGAGAGGAGGGAGAGAGCAGCAGGACACAGCAGACCAGAGGCTGGTCAGGAGCAGGACACCTCCAGTCCCTCTTCATCAGGTCAGAAATCATTTAGGGAGAGCAACAACAGTTAATGCTGTGATGTATGAAATGTCTGATATTGTTATTTAGTGAAATGGCACATATGTTCACTGAATTCTTACACCTCATGGTGATAAGATTTACCATAACTTTATTCTAATGAGTTTAATTTTTATTGGTCCGTATATCACCACATTTACCACAAATACTTGGCCCCTCTATGAATACTGTGGCCCCTTGATGGCCCCTTATTCAGAAAAATCCTAGATCCGCCACTGCTGCAGCTGCAGCCCCAGTCTGTCTGTCAATCTCTCACTCCCTGAGATACTCAAACTCCTCGGCAGCAATTTTCATTATTACTACTTTTACCATCTGCAAGTATTAGTAACTGTCAAGCCAGTTTACAGCCATACCACCCTGAGCACACCTGATCTCATCTCATCTCCAAAGCTAAGCTGGGTTGGTCCTGGTTTGTACTTGGATAGGAGACTACCTGCGAATTTCAGGTGCTGTTTGGGGTGGCTGTAGCTCAGAAGGTAGAGTGGGTCACCTACTAATTGGAAAGTTGGTGGTTTGATCCCTAGCAGTTTCAGTCTGACAGAATATTTCTGTATTTTTATGGTGCCCTAGCTGTATTTGTTTTATTATGTTTTATATATATATCCCATTATTTCCATGACTTTTATTTTTTCTAGATGAAACATTTCATAGACTCCATGATATGTAACAAACTTTGTATGTTTTGTTTGTTTGTATGTTTCATCTTCAGAATTCATCCACAGAGCTCAGATCATGAACTGATCACCATTAATCAGTCACCAGAACAACTTCAAGAAGTCTTTAAGGTAAATAAATTTACTCCTCACACAGTTTATGTTCTTTCTCTCTGTCCTCTTTTCTCTTTTATTTTCTCTCATCCCCAACTCTTATGGCAGATGACTGCCCCTCTCTGATCCTGGTACTGTTAGAGGTTTCTTCCTGTTAAAAGGGAGTTTTTCCTTCCCACTGTTGCTGGGTGCTGCTCAGAGGGAACAAGAGACTGTCAAAATAAAACAGGAAGTGACAGAAACAAGATACAAAGGCAGACTTGACACCACGCCAGGATTCACACAAGCAAAACAGACACAAGCAACTCCACACCTCAAGGGAGGGACATTAAGGAAAATCACAGGGAGAACTAAACTCTAAAGCTATGGGAATGGAAACCTAAACACTACACACAATGAAATGATGGGAAGGGAAACTAAACACAGAAAAGGGCCAAGACACAGGGACAAAACACAGGCACACAGTCACGGGGAAGACAAGAATGTATTAAAACCAGAATAAAGCACAAATAACTTTGACCAAAAACAGAATACAAAACTACAACAAACTGAGAATCTCAACTAAAAAACACAAAACACTGGGCCAATGGCCTAGGACCATGATAATAACTAATAACTAAGAAGAACTTGACCTTCGAAATAGACCTCAGTTGGTGAAAAACAAACAATACCACAAACTGAACTATCCATTTGTCCAGTTTTTGAGCTTTCCATTCAGAAGTCACATTAATACATGCAAAACAGAAATGCTCCCTCACTGATATTAATGGAATACATTGTAGCTAAATGAAAGTGACTCTTTTAGGTGCTGGAGGAGAAAATTGTCAAATTTGTGAAGACTAAATTAAAGAAGATCCTGATGGTATTGATCTCAGATCACCCCGAATTATTAGACATTCAAGGGGAGGATGAGGACATGTTGGATGGGGAGGATGAAGAGCAGAGGAAGAGAAGAAGTGATACATTTCTGAAGACTATACTGCAGTTCCTGAGGGGAATGAAGCACAAGGAGATTGCCGATCATCTGGAGAGCAGTAGGAGGATTTTAACATGATAGAAATCAAATTCTTCAGATTCTGAATCTTCTATTAAGTTGTTATTTTAATTTTCTTTTCTTTGTTTGCCAGATTGAACTAATTACATGGTTTTATGTTTATTCAGAAATAAGTCCGCTTCAGTGCCAACATCAACTCAAGTCTAATCTGAAGAAGAAGTTCCAGTGTGTGTTTGAAGGGGTTCCTAAAGCAGGAAACCCAACCCTCCTGAATCAGATCTACACAGAGCTCTACATCACAGAGGGAGGGGCTGCAGAGGTCAATGATGAACATGAGGTCAGACAGATTGAAACAGCATCCAGGAAACCAGACAGACCAGAAACAACAATCAGACAAGAAGACATCTTTAAAGGCTCACCTGGAAGAGCTGAACCAATCAGAACAGTGCTGACAAGGGGAGTGGCTGGCATTGGGAAAACAGTCTTAACACAGAAGTTCTCTCTGGACTGGGCTGAAGGCAAAGCCAACCAGGACATCCAGTTCATGTTTCCATTGACTTTCAGAGAGCTGAATGTGCTGAAAGAGAAAAAGTTCAGCTTGGTGGAACTTGTTCATCACTTCTTCACTGAAACCAAAGAAGCAGGAATCTGCAGCTTTGAAGACTTCCAGGTTGTGTTCATCTTTGATGGTCTGGATGAGTGTCGACTTCCTCTGGACTTCCACAAAACTGAGATCCTGACTGATGTTACAGAGCCCACCTCAGTGGATGTGCTGCTGATAAATCTCATCAGGGGGAACCTGCTCCCCTCTGCTCGCCTCTGGATAACCACACGACCTGCAGCAGCCAATCAGATCCCTCCTCAGTGTGTTGTCATGGTGACAGAGGTCAGAGGATTCAATGACCCACAGAAGGAGGAGTACTTCAGGAAAAAATTCATCGAAAAAGAGCAGTCTAAAAAGATCATCTCCCACATCAAGACATCACGAAGCCTCCACATCATGTGCCACATCCCAGTCTTCTGCTGGATCACTGCTACAGTTCTGGAGGATGAGCTGAAAACCTCAAAGAGAGGAGAGCTGCCCAAGACCCTGACTGAGATGTACATCCACTTCCTGGTAGTTCAGACCAAAGTGAAGAAGGTCAGGTTTGCAGAAGAAGAAGACATACCCATAGACAGGAAAAAGATGATTGAGTCTCTGGGAAAACTGGCTTTTGATCAGCTGCAGAAAGGAAACCTGATCTTCTATGAATCAGACCTGACAGAGTGTGGCATCGATATCAGAGCAGCCTCAGTGTACTCAGGAGTGTTCACACAGGTCTTTAAAGAGGAGAGAGGGCTGTACCAGGACAAGGTGTTCTGCTTCATCCATCTGAGTGTTCAGGAGTTTCTGGCTGCTCTTTATGTCCATCTGACCTTCATCAACTCTGGAGTCAATCTGCTGGAAGAACAACAAACAACATCCTGGTGGTCTAAAGTATTACAAAAGAAATCGAAACTAAAATATCTCCATCAGACAGCTGTGGACAAGGCCTTGCAGAGTCCAAATGGACACCTGGACTTGTTCCTCCGCTTCTTCCTGGGTCTTTCACTGCAGACCAATCAGACTCTCCTACGAGGCCTGCTGACACAGACAGGAAGTAGCTCACAAACCAATCAGGAAACAGTCCAGTACATCCAGGAGAAGATCAATGAGAATCTCTCTGCAGAAAAAAGCATCAATCTGTTCCACTGTCTGAATGAACTGAATTATCGTTCTCTGGTGTCCAAGATTGAGCATTCTCTGAGTTCCGGAAGTCTCTCCAAACATAAACTGACTACCGTTCAGTGGTCAGCCCTGGCCTTCATCTTACTGTCATCAGAAGAAGTTCTGGAAGAGTTTGACCTGAAGAAATATGGTGCTTCAGATGAGGCGCTTCTGTGGCTAGAGTCTGTAGTCAAAGCCTCCAAAAAAGCTCTGTAAGTGGCTGAATAATTACATTGTTACCGTTTACCGTGTATCGTCATATCTTCATGCGTGATTTGCATCTCCCTCGCTCATGTCTAGATTATATATATTAACAATTTAAAATCTATGAGCTGTTATTTATTTTGATTAAATAAAATTTCTCACCATTACCTTCTGTAGACTGAATCTCTGTAACCTCTCAGTGAGAAGCTGTGAAGTTCTGTCCTCAGTTCTCAGCTCCCCGTCCTCTAAATTGAGAGAGCTGGACCTGAGTAACAACAACATTCGGGATTCAGGAATAAAGTCTCTGTCTGTTGGATTGAAGGCTCCACACTGTAGACTGAAAATTCTTAGGTCAGTAAAAATGTTTAATTCAATACTTTAAATGTTTCCTCATGTAAGTTTTGATTTCATGGAATATGCATAATGTCTCTGCATTTTGCAGTTGAAGTTCATTCATATGATGTTTTTCCCCTGCACTACATTTTAAAATGTTGCAGTATTAAGGGATGATTCACAAATATTGACATTTTCCATAGCGTACAAATCGTACTCTTTTTCAGACTCCCCCCCAGCGTACAAAGAAAATGTTGATTTTTTTGACATTTAATTTCACCTGGTTCTTTGGTATTGTAATAGGTAGTATTAAAACTAAAAAAGAGATGTACTTTTGCGAAATCTTGCAAAACTTTTTAATTTTAGGCCATGCGCTTCCACGTAAATCTTGATATGGCAGCGTCTGTCAGGACATTTAAAGGATTGGCGAGACATTTCCAGCAAAAGTCGCCTTTAGTTTATTATTCAGTGGTTACTGTTGGCTGCAAAACTGTACCGACATGGAGGAATGAACCTGACTGAGTGCCTCACTCTCACATCATCACTGCTTCACTGATCACTACAAACACACACAGCGCTGCCCCGCCCCCTTTTCCTCTCAGCCACTCAGCTCATAAACAACCACAGTGATGGAGGACACACACACATTCATCTATATATATATTCATAAAATAAAAGCTCAAGCAGAGTGTGTGTGTATGTGAGATTTCGGAAAAGAACATCTCTTTTTTTTTTTTCCCCTCGTTTCTTTTCCTCCCATGTCTCTTGCAGGGTTCTGTAAAAACACATCCTGGTCTTGAAAAATTCTGTAAATCTTGGTATCAAATATACTCTTTCCTATCTATTAAAACATTGTATTGTTGCACTAATAAAAATCCATCCATCCATTCTATTCCGCTTATCCTTTTCAGGATCGCGGGAGGGCTGGAGCCTATCCCAGCTGTCATAGAATTTACAGGGGGCAATAAACTGATTTTAATTTGAATGTGTACTGCACTGCAGGTATGCAAAATGTACACGCCACCACACTGTACAGAGTGGCAGTGGAGCGATTTGTCATCTCAATAACCGGTCTTGTGCCAAACAGTGATTTCCAGTATTTGCCTAAAAAATTATTGCTGGTATTTATATTGTTGTAAATGACTTGCGGGCCTATAATCTGTGAAGCATATTTCAAACATGATCTCTTATGAATGATATCAGTTCATTTTGAGTCATAAAGAACATTTCTGTCACATGGTAGAAGCTGCAGTCAGTTTTTGGCAAAGTGACTTTCATTTTGTAGCGATTCTGTTAAAGTTCTGTGATTTCCCACTGTGTTGGTGGCACTTGAAGATGTGTGTACAACGGAGGGGGAGAGGGAGCAAGAGTTAGAGCTGGAGTCCTGTTTTGTTGTTGTTTTTGGCGTGGTTTTCTTTGTGTAGCTGCCTTCTGTTCAGCGTATTTCAGTTAAAACGTTGTTAATAAAATCTCAAGTAACAATCCTGCCCTCGCCTGTGTCCTGCTCTGAGGTCCTCCCTGCCTAGTTATCCGCAGCATTTAATTGTTAATAAAAGGGCAACTTTTGCTGGCAATCTCTCGCCATCTTCTTCAACATCTTAACAGACACTACAATATATTCTTTATTAATGAGGGTAAGAACAAGTCATTTCTTCATTTTATATATAAGCCCTTCATAAATCCTGTGCACCTGTATATTTACAGATATAAGCAAAGAAAAAGCATTAAAAAAAAGAGAAAAATCCCTTTTTTGACACAACACCGGAAACCTGAAAACTCCGCTGTCACCGTGTTTTGTGTACATACAGCCCTCGTACTGCATCCCCTTGTACTCTGTGGCATCGCCCAGACCTCTCTTCGGCACCGAGAGGGACAGCACACACACACACCCGGACCTCGATTTGTCCTTAAGCGACTTTTGAGACAGCCGACAGTGATTTTTTTTTTCTTTGCGTTTTTGGCCACAGCTGCTTTTATCGACAGTGGAGAGAGACAGGAAATGGGGGAAAGATACAGGGGAAGACACGCGGGCAAATTGGCAATGGGCCGGGATGCGAACCTGTGCCGCCCACGCTGTGGCATTTGTATGTGGTTGCCGGCTTCACCACTAAGCCACCCAAGCACCCCAGCCGACAGCAAGTTTTGTTGCACAAAAGTTGGCAATAGTGCTAGCCAACAATTGCCAGATTATGCACAAATATACAGGCCAGCATAGATGAAAATAGGCCAAATCTGCGGTTTACTGCGTACGCTTTCCATTTTTTGGAACAATGCTTCCACTTCTTGTTGAATTTATCTGCTGTGGCTTCAGCTGCTTTCCACACCTGCTGCGCTGCACTCACAGTTTGTTCCTGTCTAATATCATCAGTAGAGTCATTTTGTGAATCGATGATGGACTATTTTAGAGAATTCAATGAGGCCTTTGAACTGATCCGCCAGACCTGAGGCCATATTGCTGCAGACCACGCAATGGTACAGTGGTGTGAATGCCTCGGGCATTGGCGGTCAGGCGGCAGCACTCAAGTTACATAGACCAACCGACATTTTCTAACTAAATAGCGTACACTGGGTGTTAACCCCCCCTCCCCGTCGTACGCTTTTGTACACTCTGGAAAATGTCAATATTTGTGAAGCATCCCTAACCTTTTCCTAATTTCAGACTGTCAGGTTGTATGATCAGAGAAGAAGGATGTGTTTCTCTGGCCACAGCACTGATCTCCAACCCTTCTCATCTAAGAGAGCTGGACCTGAGTAAAAATGAACTGCAGGATTCTGGAATAAAGTCTTTGTCTGTTGGACTGGAGACTCCACACTGTAGACTTGAAATTCTTAGGTCAGTAAAAAGTTTTGATTTAATACTTGATCATTTAAATTTTTCTTTGTATTTGTTGTGATTTTATGGAATATACATAATGTCTTCTCATTATGTAGTTAAAGCACATTCATATATTCTTTCTGCCTGCACTACATTCTAAAACACTGCAGTATTAACATTTCCCTAATTTCAGACTGTCAGGTTGTATGATCAGAGAAGAAGGATGTGCTTCTCTGACCACAGCACTGCGCTCCAACCCCACCCATCTAAGAGAGCTGGACCTGAGTGAAAATGAACTGCAGGATTTAGGAGTGAAGTCTCTGTCTGTTGGGCTGGAAATGCCACACTGTAGATTGGAAATTCTTAGGTCAGTAAAAGGTTGATCATTGAAATGTTTTTGTTTTGTTTTTTTTTTTATTTTATGGAATATGTATTATTTCTTTTTATTGAGTAGTTATATTTATTTTTACATTTTGTAGCTAAAATTACTATGATTTTCTTCCCTAGACTACATTCTAAAACACTGCAGACTTTACATTTTCATACTTTCAGACTCTCAGGTTGTATGATCACAGAGGATGGATGTGCTTCTCTGGCAACAGCACTGAGCTCCAACCAGTCTCATCTGAAAGAACTGGACCTGAGGTACAATTATCCAGGAGACTCAGGTGTGAAGTTGCTAACTACTCAAGTGAAGGCTTCGCACATCCTGAGGTATGAAAAAAAGGCAGCGTTCACATCATTGAGTTGGACTGGATAAACTTTATATGGATTCTGATTGCATGGACTATGTCCAGCTTCTCTAAGTTTTGTGATTTGATTTGGAGGCAGTACAACCAGTAGTTTGCACAACTAACAAATAATAAAAATAGAAGAAAGAATTTTCCCTTCAACATTTGGGTGGAGTTGGAAGGTTCTGCACATACTCCATCTTAGCTGCTATATTAGGACTATACTATTCAGAACAGAGACCGCTGGTGTTGTGCTTGGCATCTGCTGCAGTTGCTCTTGCACTGTAGGGGTCACATATACCAAAACTGTGTCTGCATGGATAGCCAACTGCTGTTTGTCTGTCTGGAACTTGAAGTCCCGCAGCACTTTTTTTTCAATCACTTTCAGAGTTATCTCCCATCTTGGGAACCTGTAAACCATTTCCACCACAGATGTTCCTGTACACTTTCACTTCCACATTTTCTAATTTTTTATGCCTCTCACTGTGCACTGTCCTAGGTTACATCCTGCTACTATTTGCTGAATGATTTTAGGGAAACCTTTGCACAGCCTACAATTTTGTTCTTGTCAGCTGCCTCAATGGATGTGATCCTTAAGATGTGTTCTTGTGCTGCCAGAATAAGAGTGTCTGTGCTGTCTTTCAGGCAAGTTTATTCTTCCAGGTGGTAGGATTAACTGATATCACCTACATCCTCTATCTGCCAATAGTATATCACATACAGACACTTGGTCTTCCATAATACTTCCTCCATCATCTTGTTATCTGTCATCAGCTGCCTGAAGCATCCTTGTAGGTCATCTTGGGGTGGCATCTTCCTGAAGTGTTTGTGAATGTTCCTTGTTTCATGCTCAATGATGGCTTTGACACTCTCTAAACCCTGTCACTCTGTGATATGTAAAACGATAAAGATAATTATCGTGAAATAACTTTTCAGGCTCACCTCAATGCATGGTCTGGGCTTCTGAAGAGGGGATGAACACTATCCAATCTGGAGTTGCCCTTGGTGAATGGCGGTAATCTGGGGTGGGTTTTCTTGTATCCCCTTGTCTTGCTGCCTGTATGTTGGACTTTTCACTGGTGGATGAGAGGATTGCTTTCCTGTGCCTTTGGGCTGGGGAGAACGGGTCCTAACTGTTGTTTGCACTTATGCGCCAAATGATTATTCAGAGTACCCACCCTTTTTGGAGTCGCTGGGCTGGATGCTCAAGGGTGCTCCATCTGGTGACTCCATCATCCTACTGGGAGACTTCAACATTGTTGGTATTAATAGTGGGAATTGGAAGGGCGTGACTGGGAGGAACAGCCTGCCTGATCTGAACCCAAATGGTGTTTTGTTCTTGGACTTCTGTGCAAACCAGAGATTGTCCATAATGAACATCATGTTCAAACATAAGATTGTCTATAAATGCACATGGCACCAGGACACCCTAGCTCTCAGGTTGATGATCAATTTTGTAATCATATTATTAGATCTACGGCTGTATGTTCTGGATACTCAGCTGAAGAGAGGAGCCGAGCTGTCAAATGATCGCCACCTGGTGGTGAGTTGGATCAGGTGGTGAGGGAAGATGCTGGACAGATCTGGCACACCTAATCATTGAGTGAGGGGGCACTGGGAATGCCTGGCAGAGGCCCCAGTCCAACAGAACTTCGACAGCATTTCAAGGGAGGCTAAGGGCACTGAGGCCGAGTGGACCATGTTCCACACCTCCATTGTTGAGGCTGCTGCTCAGAGCTGCGGCTGCAAGGTGGTTGGTGCCTTTCATGATGGCAATATTCAAACCAGATGGTGGTCACCAGAGGTGAAGGGAGCCATCAAGATAAAGAAGGAGTCCCCTCAGGCTTGGTTACCCTGTGGGACTTTGGAAGCAGCTGACGGGTACCGACAGGCCTAGTGGCACGAGGACCACCTTAATCCCACTGACACGCTCTCTGTAGTGGAAGCAGAGTCTGGGGATGAGGGGGATGACTTGTCCATAACTGGGGGTGAGGTCACTTAGCTGGTTAAACAACTCCTTGGTGTCAGGGTCCCTGGAGTGGATCAGAGTCATCCTGAGTTCCGGAAGGCCCTGGATATTGTAGGGTTGTCTTTGTTGACCCACCTCTGCAACATTGTGTGGAGATCTGGGGCTGTGCCACTGGATTGGCAGACTGGGGTGGTGGTCCCCACCTTTAAAAGGGGGGACCTGGAGGGTGTGCTCCAACTATCGAAGGATCACATTCCTAAGCCTCCCGGTAAGGTCTTTGTCAGGGTGCTGGAAAGGAGGGTCGGTCCATTAGTCGAATCTTACATTCAAGAGGAACAATGCGGTTTTCGTCCTGGTCGTGGAACACTGGACCAGCTCTTTATCCTCTCAAGGATATTTGAGTGTGCGTGGGAGTTTTCCCATCCAGTCTACATGTGTTTTGTGGACTTAGAGAAGGCATTTGATAGCATCCCTCGGAATATCCTGTGTGGGGTGCTGTGGGAGTATGGGGTGTTTGGCCCATTGCTGCAGGCCATTCGGTCTCTGTACAACCACAGTGAGAGCTTGGTCCATATTGCTGGCCATAAGTCGGACTCATTTCCTGTGGGTTTTGGACTTCGCCAGGGATACCCTTTGTCAGAGATTGTGTTCACAATTTCATAGACAGAATTTCGAGGCGTAGCCAAGTGACGGAAGTATTCCGCCTTGGTGGCCTCAGAATCTCATCTCTGCTCTTTGTGGATGATGCGATCCTGTTGGCTTTATCAGCTGGTGGCCTCCAGCTCACAGTGGAATGGTTCACAGCCAAGTGTGAAGCAGCTGGCACGAGAATTAGCACCTCTAAATCTGAGGCCATGGTCCTCAGCTGGAAAAGGGTGGAGTGCCCACTCCAGCTCAGGGACAAGCTGCTGCCCCAAGTGGGGGAGTTTAAGTATCTTGGGGTCTCTGTGCTCTGTTGGGGTGATACGGGACTATGAGATCTTTGAGATAAGATGGGGCCTGATTATTCAAGACCTTGTAGGTGAGGAGAAGGATTTTAAATTCTATTCTATATTTAACAGGGAGCCAATGAAGAGAAGCCAATATGGGAGAAATCTGCTCTCTCTTTCTAGTCCCTGTCAGTACTCTAGCTGCAGCATTTTGGATCAGCTGAAGGCTTTTCAGGGAGCTTTTAGGACAGCCTGATAATAATGAATTACAATAGTCCAGCCTAGAAGTAATAAATGCATGAATGAGCTTTTCAGCATCACTCTGAGAAAGGATGTTTCTAATTTTAGAAATATTGCGCGAATGCAAAAAAGCAGTCCTACATATTTGTTTAATATGTGCATTGAAGGACATATCCTGGTCAAAAATGACTCCAAGACTTCTTACAGTGTTACTGGAGACCAAAGTAATGCCATCCAGAGTAAGTATCTGGAGAACCCTTTTGTCTGACTGGGACATACCCCGCTGGCTACGTAATGGATTCCTGGGGAGAGTGGAAGATAACTTGCCTGACTGTATTGTCAGTTGAGGACGTGGAAGATGCAGATATATTTGGCTTATTGATAACAGGATTTCTCCTGATTGGACTTGGGAGATACCTGGCTTATCGTGAAATTCGGAAAGTCTGGGCAGCCGTTCGGGCCTTGGTGAGGGTGCCTGGCCAGTGTGAAGGTATGTGCAGAGCAGTGCAAACTCAGAATCAGTATATGCTGGAGCTGAATTGCAAGTTGGATGCAAGTCTTGAGGCTCACAGGCCAGCTGTGGCCATGCCAGCATGCAAAATGGATTAAATCTTGGAGAAGTTGTCTGTGTCTGCGTGCGGTAAGGAAGGAACCAAGAAAATTCAGATGATTGGAGTTTTCACCATTGAAAGTTTTTCCAGTGAGACTGTAAGGCTGTCTGCAAATTAATCAGTGACAGCCTGTACCAAAACAATTGTGTTATCTGTAAGTTGGCTCCCTGGCCGGCCCTGAATAGCCAGAAATCTCATTTTTCTCCTCAATGTTATGTAAACAGATGATCTACTCCCCCACACCATCCTGTCTCTTTCCGAACTGGTATCCCTAGCAACCAAGGCCGCTGATGAACATTCCACCTTTTATCAGGAACTGTTAGCCAAGGGGAGAGGTGGGATGGGCTCCAGAGTGTCCCTGAACTCACTCGCCTCCGCTGGCTCCCTCCCCCCCTCCTCTCCCTTCCCCCCTCCTCTCCCTCCCCACCTCCCTTCCTCTGCCACCCCCCCACCCACCTCACTTCACCTTGCCCCCATACCTCCCATACCTCCCACAACCCCACCCCCACCCTCTTGCTTTCCCATTCATTAAACGTTCATTCACTATGCTATGCAGAGGGTTTTTTTTCCAACCTCATATTGTGCCCTGTGGGGGCACAATATGAAATGACTTTTTTTTCTCCTCACCTATCCCTTTGTGTTCGCTATTGTTTCATTTTTTTAAATGGCAGCTCCTCTGACAGTGGACTCATCTCTGTTCTTGTCCTGTTGGACCTCAGTGCAGCTTTGATACTGTTGACCATAACATTTTATTACAGAGATTTAGAGCATACTATAGGTATTAAAGGTACTGCACTGCAGTGGTTTGAATCATATTTATCTAACAGACTCCAATTTGTTCATGTAAATGGGGAGTCTTCTTCACACACTAAGGTTAATTATGGAGTTCCACAGGGTTCTGTGCTAGGACCAATTTTATTTACATTATACATGCTTCCCTTAGGCAGTATTACAACTTACAATCCTTTATCAGTCATTGTATACAATGAAATTACGTTCCAGAAAAAACAAAGAAACAAAGAAACAGGGGAGATAAGTGTCTGCAGCCATGCAGCCATCACAGAGAGGAGCTGCCATTTAAAAAGAAGATCATTGGTAACCTTCACTAATGCTGTTTCTGTACTGTGATGAATTCTGAAACCTGACTGAAACTCTTCAAATAAACCGTTCCTCTGCAGATGATCAGTGAGCTGTTTTACAACTACTCTTTCAAGAATCTTTGAGAGAAAAGGAAGGTTGGAGATTGGCCTATAATTAGCTAAGACAGCTGGGTCAGTGATGGCTTTTTAAGTAGAGGTTTAATTACAGCCACCTTGAAGGCCTGTGGTACATAGCCAACCAATAAAGACAGATTGATCATTTTTAAGATTGAAGCATCAATAATTGGAAAGACTTCTTTGAACAGTCTAGTAGGAATGGGATCTAATAAACATGTTGCTGGTTTGGAGGAAGTAACTATTGAAGTTAACTCTGAAAGATCAACTGGAGCCAAAGAGTCTAAACAAATACCAGCAGTACTGAAAGCAGCCGAACATGAAGATCAAGATTTGAGATGGTTATGAATAATTTTTTCTCTAATGTCTAAAATTTTATTTGTAAAGAAATCCATGAAGTCACTACTAGTTAAAGTGAAAGGAATACTCGGCTCTACAGAGCTCTGACTCTTTGTCAGCCTGGCTACAGTGCTGAAAACAAACCTGGGGTTGTTCTTATTTTCTTCAATTAATGATGAGTAGTAAGATGTCCTAGCTTTATGGAGGGCTTTTTTATAGAGCAACAAACTCTTTTTCCAGGCTAAATGAGCATCTTCTAATTGGCGGGGTAGCCAAAATACAGTCCAGTCATTAACATTAATTTTCAGATCACAATATCAATCTATGTAATAGCAGGATTTCCAAAAAATCTGGTCTTACAGTTTTAACATAGTCTGTCCACTTTGACCATATCCTGTAAAACGTGTCCCTTTGCACTTTAATGGAGAAAGACATCTTCTCCAATATATAGATCTCTTTCACTGCGTTAATCCAGTCCTCTATCGTTGGAGGTTCCAGTTTGAGCCATCTCCTTGTAAGGGCCTTTTTACTTGCAGCCAGTAAAATGTATAAAAGCCTTTGATCATCATAGTTCAGTTTGTCCACCCGTATATTACAGAAAAATGTGCTTTCAAAAGTTAAAGGAAAAACAGATGATCTCTCCCACATCTCCAACAAGTATCCCCAAGTCCCCGGTACCTTTTCCGGGATGTTGTTATAAAGAATCTTATTATATTTTTCCAACAGAATTCCCGCCAAGCTTTTGATCTTGTTGTCATCCACTGTATCTTACAAATATTATCCCAACTTTCCTCTGAAATTGTCAGAGTACTTTCTTTTTCCCACTTCATTTTAACATAAACAGTGCTGTCATTCTTACACCGAAGGATGGCATTGTACAACTTGGAAATAATTTTAACTGCTCTAGAATTTATTAATAGTATAAATGGTTCCACAAGTCCCAAGTTATTTAAATGTACTTTTAGGTCCCGATTAAAGTAATTTCTGATATATCTAAAAAAAAAAAAAAAAAATCATCTGCACATAAATTATATTTTCTTTTCAAACCCTCAAAGTCTTGAAACACCCCCTTATGAACAAATGAATAATAATTAGTTAGAGTTTTTGAAATCCACTTCTTGAATCTATCATCATATTGATTTGGAGTAAAATCTGTATCATAAGCACACCATCTTAAAACTTTAGAGGCATTTTCTAAACCACAAATTTTAATTGCTTCATTCCAAGCCGATATCATAACGTGTGATATTGGTTCATCTACCAATATACAATGCCTTGCGAAAGTATTCAGCCCCATTGAACTTTTCAACCTTTTGCCACATTTCAGGCTTCAAACATAAAGATATAAAATTTTAAATTTTTGTGAAGAATCAACAACAAGTGGGACACAATCGTGAAGTGGAATGAAATTTATTGGATGTGTCAAACTTTTTTAACAAATAAAAAACTGAAAAGTGGGGCGTGCAATATTATTCGGCCCCCTTGCGTTAATACGTTGTAGCGCCACCTTTTGCTGCAATTACAGCTGCAAGTCTCTTGGGGTATGTCTCTATCAGTTTTGCACATCAAGAGACTGAAATTTTTGCCCATTCTTCCTTGCAAAACAGCTCAAGCTCAGTGAGGTTGGATGGAGAGCGTTTGTGAACAGCAGTCTTCAGCTCTTTCCACAGATTCTCGATTGGATTCAGGTCTGGACTTTGACTTGGCCGTTCCAACACCTGGATACGTTTATTTGTGAACCGTTCCATTGTAGATTTGGCTTCATGTTTTGGATCATTGTCTTGTTGGAAGATAAATCTCCGTCCCAGTCTCAGGTCTCTTGCAGACTCCAACAGGTTTTCTTCCAGAATGGTCCTGTATTTGGCCCCATCCATCTTCCCATCAATTTTGACCATCTTCCCTGTCCCTGCTGACGAAAAGCAGGCCCAAACCATGATGCTGCCACCACCATGTTTGACAGTGGGGATGGTGTGTTCAGGGTGATGAGCTGTGTTGCTTTTGTGCCAAACATATTGTTTTGCATTGTGGCCAAACAGTTGGATTTTGGTTTCATCTGACCAGAGCACCTTCTTCCACATGTTTGGTGTGTCTCCCAGGTGGCTTGTGGCAAACTTTAAACGAGACTTTTTATGGATATCTTTGAGAAATGGCTTTCTTCTTGCCGCTCTTACATAAAGGCCAGATTTGTGCAGTGTACGACTGATTGTTGTCCTATGGACAGACTCTCCCACCTCAGCTGTAGATCTCTGCAGTTCATCCAGAGTGATCGTGGGCCTCTTGGCTGCATCTCTGATCAGTCTTCTCCTTGTTTGAGATGAAAGTTTAGAGGGACGGCCGGGTCTTGGTAGATTTGCAGTGGTCTGATACTCCTTCCATTTCAATATGATTGCTTGCACAGTGCTCCTTGAGATGTTTAAAGCTTGGGAAATTTTTTTGTATCCAAATCCGGCTTTGAACTTCTCCACAACAGTATCTGGGACCTGCCTGGTGTGTTCCTTGGTCTTCATGATGCTCTCTGCGCTTTGAACAGAACCCTGAGACTATCACAGAGCAGGTGCAAATTTTATATCTTTATGTTTGAAGCCTGAAATGTGGCAAAAGGTTGAAAAGTTCAAGGGGGCCGAATACTTTCGCAAGGCACTGTAATTTTATTCTGCAATTTTGTGTCAGCTATTAAAGCTTAAACCAGTATTGTTTTAATAGTTATCCCTTCCACATCTTTCCATCCTGCAGTGTAATCCAGACAGCACAAACACATTAATGGTCTCAACTGAGCTGCACAATAATATTCTTTTAGGCAGGGAAGCCCACAACCCCCTTTTTCATACTTTAATTGTAAAGTTCTATATTTAACTCTGGGTTTTTCTCCTTTCCAAATGTATTTTGACAATATTTTATCCCATTCTTCAAATTGTTTTGAGGGTATGGGAATTGGTAAGGATTGAAATAAATACAACATTCAGGGAAGGATATTTAATCTAATTGACTCAATCCTGGAATATAGGTCAAAAAAAGGTATGGCATTCCATCGTTGTATATCAGATTTTATAGGGGAGTATAAGGGACTATAATTGGCCTCAAACATTTTAGCGAAGTCAGGATGTATTACCACCCCTAAATATCTTAACACTTTCTGCATCCCATTTCCATCTATAACAATTCTTAATTTCAAGTGGTGGGTCATAATTCAAAGTTAGTACCTACATTTTATTTATATTAACCTTATACCCCGAGTACAGGCCATACTCCAATAATATTTTCATTATTTTAGAGAGAACCTGTGTAGGATGAGATATAGTTAGTAGTAAGTCATCAGCAAAAAGTGATAATTTTTGTTCTCCTCCTGCTGTCATTACTCCAGTTATATCCTGTCTCTGCCTAATCTACTGGCTTAACGGCTCAATAAACAAGGCAAAGAGGAGTGGGGATATGCAACAACCCTGTTGTGTCCCTCGCTCTAATATAAATGGTTTAGTAAGGTCTCCGTTAATTTTAATCTTTGCTGTTGGTTTATTATATAACGCCGAATGATGTCAATCATAGATTTATCAAAACCAAATCTCTCAAGTACCTGGTACAAAAAGTACCACTTCACTGAATCAAATGCCTTTTCAGCGTCTAAACTGAACCCTAATGTCTCTATTTTTTGTTTATCAGCCTGGCTCAATATATGCAAAACTTTCCTAATATTATCCTGAGTTTGTCGTTGTCTAATGAAGCTCATTTGAAGTCTCTGAGATAATGGAACGAAACAACTTATAATCAATATTTAATACACTGATTGGGCAATAGTTGCTGCATTCTAGACTATTAATTTTTCCTTCCTTCAAAATCATAGTGATAGGTTCAGATCATTTTAATAACTCAGAGAACAAACACACAACTCTTTTTGAACTTGCGCAAGGAGGAGAGATCCGTTCCTTGAACTCAGCTCGCGGCTGAGCGGAAGTTATCTGTCCCAAAGGACTGCTTCCTGCGCAGCGCTTTTATTCGGACTTTCACAATAAGATCACGTGGGTTACACCAAACGCAGTTTACAGCATGTAATAAACAACATTCTTGGCTTTTTCCTTACCATATATGGTCGTAAGCATACTGTGACATGTGCGCATGTAACATGGCGTATACGAGACACGTATCCTATATGTGTTCTCTGCAGGCTTGAAACAGCCTGCAGGTAACTACAACTTCCTTTGTAAGAAATGTCACCACGTGTTCCCATTTCAAACATAAAAACAACAGTATAATATGTACATAAAACAACTTATAAAAAATATATAAACAGAAGATATGATAATTCATAATAAACAGAATGGAATTTATACCATAATTCCAACATTTCCCCCTGTTTATCATAACTTCACTGGCACCTTTCTTTTCCACACCACACCACTTGCTTACACATTTTCAGTGTGGGTTTCATGCATTGCCAAATATATACATATTTACAAGATATCTTCAGGCATTTCAGCGTCTTGGTCGACCATCTGAAGCTGCAAATATGACACAACATAACCTGTAAAAACCTTTGTTATCATGGATCTGATGCAGGGTAGAATGCACATTGTAAACACACAAATCAACACTAACACACACAAAACAGGAGTCAGGCATTTCAACAATACCTGCCACCAAGTTCCTGCATTTAGCCAGGAAAACCAATCACTCTGGTTTCCCTGAGTGTGCTGTTGTACATATTTCTGTAATTCAGTCAGTCTGTCGAGTGCCTCCCTTATGGCTCCACCAGCATTATCTTCATCTGGGATGTAAGTACAACATGTCTTACCAATGATCTTACACACGCCACCCTGGGAAGTTGTCCAAAGATCTAATACTATCCTGTTCTGCATCACCATTGCTCTGAGTGACCTTAACTCTTTTAAAGTTCCTTGTCCTAGAGCTATGGTTGTATTTACCAGACGTAATAGTGCATAGCGATTTATTTCCACTTGGTCACGCACATATCCCAGTCCAATTCCTGGAAAGATAGACTGGGCAATCTTCGCTCTGACTCCCCAGATCCGGAGCTCCTCTGGGACTTCTGAATGGCTCGTGAGCCACTCTCCAACCTGTCGCTTCGTCTTGTGATGTGGATGACTGGCCTGGTACTGCATGAAAAAGACATGATCTGACACATATGCAACACTACACAGGCCTCCCCAATCTGGGGGAAGGGACACGTACGCTTTGTGACCACAGGTGAAATACCAATCCACTAACACTCTTGTTCCCTTGGGTCCTGGTGCTACTCGTGAGCACTGACTCAGCTCTCCAGCGTCCATCTGTATTCTGTAGGCCAGGTCAGACTGACAGTCCTCCCTCTTGGTGGTTCCATTAGCTTTAACACATGCTGGAAAAGCTTTCTCTGGCAAATGATTCAACATTAGCACATCAGACAGGGGGTGGCTACCAGATGCCTGGTGAGCAAATCTGTTAACATGAAATAATTACTATTAATGTGAGGACTTATCCCCTTTACTTTTTAAAAATTATAATAAGATTTGCTTCACTCCATTTAGTTCTTCTCCCTGGATGCGTAGCCAACCCATAAAGGCACCACGAGCGCTCCCAGCTAACATTATAAGGACTCAGTCCAGTATTGTGTCCTGACACTGGCATATGTGCACACACACAACAATTTGTCCAATTATTATCATGAGCTGTGACGTTCATTAACTGCCACCATTCATTGGTTGCATATTCATGTGGGTACTGGGTGTAATTTAATGAAGATGTTCCTCCTAAAACTAGCAGTGTGCTCATGCTGAAAATAATTGTGAAGCTGCAGAAGGGCGCCATTCTAAAGGAGTAGGGATCAGTTGTTTTCTTCACTGGGTTTAGACGAAAAAACCACTATAAGGAATTTCCCCCTTTGTAACCAGACTTCCACCTTTACTCCGAAGTAATTGGCTCCACCTTCTTGCAGTGACTCAGATGAATCCACGTAAATCTTTCAGCGATTTTCACTGCTGTTGGTGTGGTCAGTAGAATTTGATATGGGCCGTCCCACCTTGGGTTCGACCAGCACTTCCGTTTGATGACCTTGACCAGCACCCAGTCTCCTGGCTGTATCAGTGGCACCTGTGAAGAGAGAGAAGATGCTTCTGGCAGTTTATTAGCATCCGTTACTCGTTAGCTTTGTAGAAATTTCCTCATCCACTCACTCAAATCACCGCTCTCTTCTGCCTTCTATTACAATGATTATATTTCTTATGAATGTATATATGCACCAGTGTCTATTTTATAGATCTCTTATTTTCTTTATTTTTGATTATATTAGATTATTTTATTTTCATTTTAGTAAGTTTTGACTTCGTATTATATGGCACTAAACAGGAGTGACCCTCCAATCTCATCGTACATCCTATATAATGACAGTAAAACCATCCTATTCTATTTCATACGGAGTAAGTACTAATTCTGATGGTGTTATGCACATGTACATTTCCACTAATAACAAAGCTTTAACCCAAGAAAGTCTCGTCTCCTCACAACATTTGGCTAGTTTGTTTTTCAAAGTATCATTCTTAGTATTCCCCCTTTGGAGACATGGTCTAACCCATGACTCCATTTTTGCAAACCAAGGGAAGGCAGACAAGGGTTTTTTTTTTTTTTTTTTTTTTTTTTGAAGAAACCATCCACGAAGGGTGGAGGTACACTTAGCTCAAAGAAGACCCTCCTCTTGAGTAGCAAAGGCTTGAGTCGCTGAAACAGAGAGATTAAAAGGCTGTGTAGAAAAACAGAGCCAACATGGATGACACCATCAGGAGATCTGTGAGAGGAGCCATAAAGAATAGTACGTGGATTAGGTACTGTAGGAGCTCTGGGAACAACAACCCTGTTGACAGCTTGTAAATCTTGGACCAAACACCACTCAGTGGGTTGTCCATGATCCCCGTTTTTCCCTCCACAGGAATGCAAACAGGAGAAGACAGACATGAAACAATATCTCCAGTAGCCAGTATAGAGTTAAATGCTGGTGTTGTGCCGGCAACAGCCTCTGATTTAAGAGGATATTATTTTTAACAAGGGCAAAAAGAAGATTTCAGTGTGTTAACAGGTTCACTATCCCTAATAAACCCACATCATACTTAGAAATTACCCACACATTTTTAAATTTAGGCTAGGACAGAATCTGGGATTTGAGAATTTGATGTTGGTGAAGATGAGCTCAAAGTTACTGAATCCGATAGAAGCTCAACTGTGCACAGTGTATACACCACAGAAGGCGTTTTTTTTTGTAACATGAAATTGAAGGCGACCATAGAATGTGGTAATCACTAGTTGGTAGCCAATCAGAAGCGCTCAAACATCGCATGACAAATTTGCCCACTGCTGCCCAACTCATCTCAGACGATTTTGATAGTGAGATGTGAGGAGCAGAACTAGGTCTCCAATAGCATTTTTGTTGTGCCGGCGTGAGACAAACCTGTAAAGCAGAAGTGTTACTGCTCCAGAAAAGACAGGACAAAGTATGTTTATCAGACAGAAATCCATACCATATCTCCTCAAGTCCGGTGAGGGGCCTTCACTGAATTGAGTAGCACAATGTAGCTCATCAAGAGGCATGAAATCAGAATTAGGATTCACCAGATTATGTACTTCAGCTAATAGATTTTTGGAACATGAGTTCTGGCTCAGTTTCCACTGGTAGATATAATCAGACAAAGTTGGACTAAATTTTACTCCTGAAAGCTAAAACATTTTAGGCACTAAAAGACTGGGTGAACAGTTGTCCTGACTGTTTTTCCTGAGCTTGGAACTGCAAACTTATTTAACTGTATTCCCAGATGTGGACATTGAATAGATGTGGCGTCCACTTAACTTAAATGAAACAAATAATGCATATTCACGGATAGTAGAATTTGTTGCTCCCGAATCAACCAAAAAAGAAAAATTTCCCCATTTATGATTAGATTCAACAGAGGCATTTCCTTATACGATTCTGATGCAACTGTGTATGGATGCATTGAAATAATATGTTACAAGAAGCCTGCTGAGCAGGTTGTGTGTGTGTGTTAAGCTGTGTGTGCGTGTTAGGCGCCATACGTCAGTAATGAGTGTGAGTTGTGTGCGTGTGATGGTGATATCTCACTTCCCTTTTCTGCTGATCAGGCAACTCGCCTTCATCCGACTTGTCTGGAGTCCTTCTCTCCGATCAGTGTGATACAGTCTGGTTACTCCGTGTTCCCTTCACCAGTCTTGGGCATTCGTTTCACCAATGACCCGTCAGGCTGCAGTTGTAACATCTGTCATCTCGACGCACCTGGAAAAGTCACCCCTTCTTCTTCCACGGGCAACACTTTACCTAGTGACAACGATTCAGTACAGAGTCAATGTTGCTGTTCTCTGTCAGCATCTTATTTGTCCTTTTTTCTTCTGATGGTTCTTCTGATTAACCATCTCCTGCACATGTTGCACATGACGCTCAGTTCAGTGTGACGGCTGTCACACTTCAGGTCTCTGCTCTGAGCGGCCTAGTTGGTCTGTCACACTTCAGGAGAGCGCAATGTTGAGGGCTCTTCTGAGGTGGAGCTGTTCTGCTTGTCTGCAGGTTGTGGTGCAGCAGCGACTCAATGAGGAGGTGGAGGTGGTGGATCTCGTGTTTACCGATGATCGTTCTGGTCCAGACGATGTCTGATCAGAGGGCAGGAGTCCAGATCTGGGTCAGAGATTTTCAGCGCTTATAAATTTGCCTGCAAAAAGGGCATAGAGAGATGAGGTATCACAAGTAACAACAAATGGAGGTGGCCCCAAAACCGCCACTCCATTAATTAGGGCATCAGCTGTTCTGCCGCTCAAGCTCTGCTAAGATCTCGCTCTACGCAGAGTTCTTTAACTATTAATTTTCTATTCCTACGTTCCCATTTCCATTTTCCCAAACATTTCATTTATCTTTCATATTCAGCCATTTTACAGATTTTCACTTTTTCCCTATGCACACTCTAACCCAATAATTTACTCATTCCAATTATTTGGATCCATATCTCTTCTTTATATCATTTGCATGTGGCACTGTCAGGGGAAGGATTAACATCACTGCTCTAAGATCACATTTTTTCCTAGTGAGACGTCTCTCACAGGTTTTCTTCTTTCTACGTGTAAGAAAACAGAGAAAAAGGACACGTTCAAGGAGCCTAATCACCTTAGGTTAAACAACACAATTTGTCTTTAACCTCAGCGATGGGTGTTACCCTATAGGCAGACTCCCAATGTCTATTCAACCCCGACAGTGACAGATGCAATTTTTAATTTACCTTTTAAATTATTTATTTATTTTTTTTAATTCCTATTTTAAATTATTTGGAATCTTTCTCACTCGATGTGTTACGGCCGTGCCTCTAAGGCAGGGTCCTTGAATCCAGGCAGCTGTCCAGCAAAGAGTGAAAATTCGAGTTCCTCCATAATTTGCAAATGCAGGAGGACTGAAACTTTTTTTTTTTTTCTTCAGCTGGGCCAGAGACTCGTCAATCTTTGTGGAAATACTCACTGGATCTTACCAACAATCACCAAAATTGTTATAGAAATTTACTTATCAAATGAGGGAGAGAAGATTCCTTTACATACTTTATTACTCGTACGAGGAGAAGTCACATACATACCAAGGAATGTATGAGTTCTGCCTCTTACACAGAAACACAATGCACTTATACCCTTTTACACCCCCCTGTTCTCCCCCTCCTTAACCCAACCATAAAGAAGAGGAGATCCTCCTCTCAGTTACATGTTCCTGCCTAAAAGAGACTAACCAAAAGGACAATAAAACTAACAAATGTGACCCCCATTAACACATGAGATCCTGAGGGAGGAAGGGTGTGTGTAGGTTACAGATAAGGGAATGCTCATCTGGACAGTTTTTACAACCTACATTGATTCAATTCTATAGAATGCATGTGGATTATTTTTACAGCAAGTTAAACATGCTCTACAATTTATTTATTGTTTTAAATAGTTATTAAAGCCTTTTACATTGAAGTATTTACTTATCTTTACCATTCCCCCCTGTTGAGGCATGCTAAGGCCCATGGCTCAATAATGCTACAGTTTTTTGTTTTTTTTTCCTAAAAGATAGATATCCTTAGATGTCGCCCCATCCTTCCTGCTGTTAAATTTAATTACTGCACTAACTCCCCCTCCTCCTCAACATGTGAGCCATCTACCCCCTGCAACTGCGGGGGAGATGCTTGAGCTGAAAGAGGTGCTTGAGCTGGGGGAGGTGGTTGAGCTGGTTGAGGTGGGGGTTGCCCCCTACAAGGCCTAACCGTCTCATCCTCTGGCCTTAACAAAGCAGCATTCACATTGCAGGAAGTTTGTTTTCCCTTCTTTTGTTCTCTGCCCACGGCCCTTTTTTTTTGTTTTTGCCACCATTAACTGTCTTTTTCAACTTTCCTCTTCCCTTCTTTTGTTACCACAATTATTTTTAAATTTTCCACCAAATCTTCACATTCCCTTAACTCCAACTTTCCACTAAACCATACTTTTTCTTCCATTTATCACAAAACGTTGTGCTGCCCGGAGAGTATCTCTCCATATATTTTAAATCCCCTTCTAGGGCAGGCTTACTCAGTTTGCTATCCATACTCCCCATTTTACTCCCCGTGCTTTGTCCCGATCCGACCACGTGTCTTTCTGGGACCTAATACCAAATCCACCCGTCACTGTGGACTCCCTTTGTGCCATTACTTCCACTTCAAAAGGCAGCTTCCACGCTCTCATTCACTCTCTTTCACTCACATTCACACACGTACGTGTATTTTCGGCGCCTATTTTAAATCTCTCTAAAGGCGAGAGTATCTAAAATCCAAATTTTGGGCCAAATTATAAACCTCTCTTTCCGGCGAGAGTTACCAATTTACTCTCTCTTTTTGAGAACACCAAATTACCCTTCCCTTTCGGCGGAAGTCAACCACGGCCGTCTTCCCAGCCTGAGCAGACCTGCACCTCCCGAGTGCAGCGGTAGCCACTGGGGTAATCCTATTTCCTCCAGCCCGAGCAGACCTATACCTCACTGGTCCAGAAATTAATTTCTGGGCCTAGGTTCGAAAGTATAGCGGTAACTGCTGGAGTTTTTACGTTTTCCAGCCCGAGCAGACCTGTGCGTCCCCGAACCTAAGACCACAGCGGTAACTGCTGGTTAAAAACGGGGTGGCTGTAGCTCAGTAGGTAGAGCAGGTCACCTACTGATCAGAAGGTCAGTGGTTCGATTCCTGGCTACTCCAGGCTACATGCCAATGTATCCTTGGGCAAGATACTTAACCCCAAGTTGCTCTCCGACCGTCCCGTCGGAGTATGAATGTGTGTGAATGGTAGATAATTAAAGCACTTAGCTTAGTTAATATGGAAGTGCTTGTACGAATGGGTATGCATGGGTGAATGTAAACGTGTTGTGTAAGTGCTTTGAGTGCTCTGATTGAGTAGAAAAGCGCTATACAAGAACTAGTCCATTGACCATTTACCATTTAAAAACGGATTCCTTTCGGCGAATCTACCTAACTTATAACGCGCGACTTTCACATACCTTGTTACTGTTGGTGTTACATCCCCTCGGACTCCGGGAGAGTGATGAACGGCGCTGGAGGAGCGAACCTAATCACCGGCCTGGTCACGAATTCACGCTCCAGGTCTTTCTTCAGGTCAGCTAATGATCCTGGCTGTCGACAGTCTGCGGTGTTCTTCTCCTCCAGCGTCAGTCAGCAAACTGTCCCGCTCCGGCTCGAAGGACCAAAAAATGATAGGTTCAGATCATTTTAATAACTCAGAGAACAAACACACAACTCTTTTTGAACTTGCGCAAGGAGGAGAGATCCGTTCCTTGAACTCAGCTCGCGGCTGAGCGGAAGTTATCTGTCCTGAAGGACGGCTTCCTGCGCAGCGCTTTTATTCGGACTTTCACAATAAGATCACGTGGGTTACACCAAACGCAGTTTACAGCATGTCATAAACAACATTCTTGGCTTTTTCCTTACCATATATGGTCGTAAGCATACTGTGACATGTGCGCATGTAACATGGTGTATACGAGACACGTATCCTATATGTGTTCTCTGCAGGCTTGAAACAGCCTGCAGGTACCTACAACTTCCTTTGTAAGAAATGTCACCACGTGTTCCCATTTCAAACATAAAAACAACAGTCATATGTACATAAAACAACTTATAGAAAATATACAAACAGAAGATATGATAATTTATAATAAACAGAATGGAATTTATACCATAACTCCAACACATAGAAATTATTGCTTCCCTCCAGGAGGGAGGTACAGTTTTCTTCTCCATTACCCATGTATGCTATTTTCATTATTTAATGTAGTGTCACTACAACCTGCTTCATTGATTTGTATGTTCAAAATTAGTCAATCAGAATTTGAACATGGAAATTACTAGTTTCATTTCCTGGTTTGTTTTCTACCTGTAAAATTGTTGTTTGTTTTTGCACATGTCCAGCCATTGATTTTGAAGGATATCACTGTACCTTTTTAGATGAAAACACCAAGACAGCTAAACATTATAGAGAACAGTCAAAGTCACCACAGTGTGACTTTAGATAATGACTGAGCAGGACGGACATCTTCAGAGAAAATGAAGGAAATAAAGGAAATTTCCAGGTCACTGACGCAGACAGACTGCAGCCACTTTCTGTCACAGTGAAAAACTCATTTTTTTCTCTTCCTTGCAGGGTGGACTATTGTGGAGAGCACAGGTTACAACCCGGAGTAAGAAAGTGTAAGTGCAGATTCAGTTTCAGAAACATTAAAAAGGAACAAATAATCAGTCCAATTTTTTAAATCCACAGAGGTCATGCCCAGCAGGTATAAAGTGTTGTTTTGTACAGTTATATGTTTCTGTTTCTCTCCTTCAGTTGCCATTGAACTTGAACTGGACACAAACACAGCACACAAAAATCTGAAACTGTCCAACAATAGGAAGAAGGTGACGGCTGTGGATGAAGAACAGGAACACCCATATCACCCTGATAGATTTAAAGATTCTCCTCAGCTGCTGTGTAAAGATCCTCTTCCTGATCGTTGTTACTGGGAGGTCGAGTGGACTGAATCCGTCATGTTAGCAGTGACTTACGGAAAAATCGAGAGGAGAGGAAATGATTATGACTGCCACTTTGGTTTGAATGATCATTCTTGGAGTTTCTTCTGCTCATCTGATGGCAGTTGTTATGTCAGTCACAGTAAAGAACGCACAGTAATCTCCTCCTCCTCCTCCTCCTCCTCCTCCTCCTCTGTCTCTAACAGAGTAGCAGTGTATGTGGACTGTCCTGCTGGCACTCTGTCCTTCTACAGCGTCTCCTCTGACACTCTGATCCACCTCCACACCTTCAACACCACATTCACTGAGCCTCTGTATGCTGGGTTTAGACTCTGGACTTCTGGTTCTAGTGTAACTCTGTGTTAACTGAGTTTCCTGCTGAAGCATTTCTAGCAGAGCATTTCCACCGGCTTCCTGCTGGATTGTCACCGTTGTGTTGTACCTGTGTGTTCCAGCAACCTGCATCAATGAAACCCTGTCCAAAAACAACAACAATCACATACTAACATTCTGCAAGAACTGCCTAAAACTGACCATAAATGTGGCACACTGAACATTAAGCATGCAGCCATCTAATAACCTTCTAATGTGAGTTATAATTGGTGAGGACTCTGTAAAAACCACATTTCAATGATAAGACTATTTCAGTGGATTCATCATTAATGATGCTATTCATCCATCATCCATATCCTCTCCCCTTCACCCACAAATCTGCCATTAATCTATGGGATGCTGAGCCACACTTCTCTCTGGGGACTTGTCTATAATAGACTGTGAAGTCTATGATAATCCAGATACACATGGACTGTGGCTGCCTGACTCAGACTGTATCATGTGATGTGGATGTTGGTGATGTGGGTCTACTGTGGAGAAAATACAACATCCTGAAGATGGACTACAAAAAACATCTTATACACTTCACAGTGTTTTTTTTCAATTAGAATTTTTAAAAAATTACTTCATTACTGAGGCTAAAAAAAGCTTACAGCAACACAGTGAAATGAGATGTGTGCAATAAGTAATAAATCCTGCCTTTAGTGCAGCTTTCAGCATCTATATAGTAAAGCAAATTTATAATAATCCTAAAAGTAATATAGAAAATGATCATTTTTATTGAATTTATGGAGCAGTTTTCTGAAGCCACTCTTCAAAAAACTTCACACAGGAAGCAGGTTGGTAACCTTCAAAGAAGCAGAAGTTCAGCTGTGGCTTTAACTGTTTCAATCAGGATGGTGACATCTCTGTGACTAAATTCAGCAGTAATTCACATGATGATTTGTTGTGGAGTGTTTGCTTTCATCGAGTCCTCCAGTGTGTCCTCTGCTAAAGGAGGTCATAAAGGAGGCATTGAAGCTCCTTTCCTTTTTATTTTGTATTTTGAGATTTCAAACAGTTTTGACTGTGGCTGAAATCCCCGGGTTGTCTTTCTTCTGGTTCATTTGGTCCTAGTTTTTATTGTGTCATTTTTATTCTCTGTTTATATCCCTCTGAGTCGTTTTATTTGCACATTTTTCTAGGTTTATTCACAGAGATGATCTTTTATCAGTGATAGGCGTAATGCTTCACATAGTTGTTGTATTAAAGTATTCTGATTAAGTGCCATTGTACATGTTCTGAAGCCAAATTGTTCTTGCTGATGTTTCTTTGCTTCAGACAATAAACTGGGATGGAGGACTAGAGGGGAGAGAAAAAGAAGCTTCTTGATTACAGATGTTCAAGTAGCTGCTTAATTTAAATAGATGCACAAAAATTATATCAAAGATCAGTGAAATGTGTTTCCCTGAGAATAAGTCAGCAGTAAATATTTAATTCCATTTTCTTGAGACCAGGAAGCAGAGTTGCAGTCTTACACGCCTCTCTGCAGCTTCTCTCCTCCTGCCATCCCCCCAAAACCCCATCCCCACAGAGTCGGTGCTGCTCCCAGACCACCAAAAAACAAAGCTAAAATCAGCAAAAAGCTATTTAAGCATAAAAATTCAAAAACAATAAATAATACAGCTTCATCAACTGCACCAAAAAATAAAACAATTAAATGTGGATTATTAAACATTAGGTCTCTCTCTTCCAAGTCCCTATTAGTAAATGATTTAATAATTGATCAACATATTGATTTGTTCTGCCTTACAGAAACCTGGTTACAGCAGGATGAATATGTTAGTTTAAACGAATCAACACCCCCGAGTCACAGTAACTGTCAGAATGCTCGAAGCACAGGTCGAGGAGGAGGAGTAGCAGCAATCTTCAATTCCAGCTTATTAATTAATCACAGACCCAGACAAAGTTTTCATTCTTTTGAAAGCCTGACTCTTAGTCTTGTCCATCCTAATTGGGAAACTCAAAAACCTGTTTTATTTGTTATTATCTATCGTCCACCTGGTCCTTACTCAGAGTTTCTGTCTGATTTCTCAGACTTTTTATCTGATTTAGTGCTCAGTTCAGATAAAATCATTATAGTGGGTGATTTTAACATCCATGTAGATGCTGAGAATGACAGCCTCAACACTGCATTTAATCTATTGTTAGATTCAATTGGCTTCTCTCAAAATGTAAAGGAGCCCACCCACCACTTTAATCATACTCTGGATCTTGTCCTAACATATGGCATAGAAACTGAAGACTTAACAGTATTCCCTGAAAGCCCCCTCCTGTCTGATCATTTCTTAGTAACATTTACATTTACTTTAATGGATTACACAGCAGTGGGGAATAAGTTTTATTACAGAAGACGTGTTACTGTCCTAGCAGAGCTTGCTGTGATTCTTGGCCTAGTGGGTGTGGCTTACTTGCACTTTCTCCAGCCTTAGGTGCCACTCCTTTTGTACAGCTGACTCAACTCAGCAAGTGGCTGCTTACTCCCGCTCTGTGGAGAGGAGGTTGGTTTGGTGACTGAGGCTGTTTAAATTACTTTGTTGACTTGGTGACTCACTTCTGGTTTTTGTTTAATTTTTTTTCCTTTTGAAGATCACAGCTGTTTGTCCATCTCATTCAGCTCATCCATCAATAAAAAGCTTTCACTTTAACAGTTTTGCCTCCATGTCTTCATTTTGTCAACCTGGACACTTTTTGTTACTTTCCCACATCACCTGGATTTTTAAGATTAGGCTTAAAACCAGCCCTAAGTATAAACTTTATCATAAAGGATTATTATAAAGTTTATAGTTAGGGCTTGATTTCATTCACCTATTTTTTCTCTGTTTATACTTCACTCTGTATTTAGTCATTAATTATTATTATCTGTCTCTCTTTCACAGGATGTCTTCTGTCCTGTCTCTCCCCCCTCAGCAGATGACCCCCCCCCTCCCTGAGCCTGGTTCTGCTGGAGGTTTCTTCCTGTTAAAAGGAGTTTTTCCTTCCCACTGTCACCAAGTGCTGCTCATAGGGGGTCGTTTTTGACTGTTGGGTTTTCTCTGTATTATTGTAGGGTCTTTACCTACAATACAAAGCACTTTGAGTCAACTGTTCGTTGTGATTTGGCGCTATATAAATAAAATTGAATTGAAGTCTTTTTAAAGTGCTGTAATTAAGCTTAAGGATATAATTCCTTTATCATGCTCTTCAGTGTCATGTGCTAACACAATGCAGAGTAGCTAACTAAATTCTGCTCCCTCAGAGGTCGTTCATCTCGTCAGACGTTTCACATCCTCACTGTCAGATAACTGCTGTGGCAGGCAGAGGACACCAAAGCAGGACTCCAGAGACAGGGACTAAACTTGGTCTGTAGCTTTATTTACTGAAGCACAACATATTAACAAATCTGAGCAGAGCAGCACAACAAACACTTGACTCACTTGAACTTAGAGAAACATGAATTTGAACATGAGGACACAACCAAGGCAAAAAGCAGACAATAAATACACATGGGTGAATCAGACAGCTGGGGGGTGGCAGGTGAACAAAATGACACTAATGAGACAAAGGGAAGCAAAAGTGAACACAACACACAGGGAACAGAAGACCAGCAAAATAAAACAGGAAACAAGACAACGAGGAACCAGAGACACAGACTTGACACAATACACCAGAAAACACTGGGGAACTAGTAATCAAAACATAACTAAATAACCAAGAACATGTGCCTAACTTTATGGTATAACTCATAAATGCGCAGCTTAAAGCTGATAACCCGTAAGCTGGAGAGGGAATGGCGTCTCACTAAATTAGAAGATGCTCATTTAGCCTGGAAAAAGAGTTTGTTGCTCTATAAAAAAAAGCCCTCCGTAAAGCTAGGACATCTTACTATTAATCAAAGTCGAATTTTGGATTCATTAAGAACAATGCAATTTTCATCCTGATCGGGGAACGCTGGACCAGCTCTTCATCCTCATGAGTATATTCGAGTGTGCATGGGAGTTTGCCTATCCAGTCTACACGTGTTTTGTGGACTCGGAGAAAGCATTGAACTGAGTACCTCGGAATATCCTGTGGGAGGTGCTGCTGGAGTACGGGGTGTCTGGCCCATTTTTGTGGGCCATTCAGTCCCTGTTTTGCAGTGCAGTGAGAGCTCAGTCCATATTGCCTGTGGGTGTTGGACTTCATTGGGGCTGCCCTTTGTCGCAATTTTGTTCATAATTTTTATAGATAGAATTTGGAAAAAAAAAAACAAGCAGCCTGTTCCAAAACAACATCTGCATTATCAGGAATTCGGCTCCCCTGCCCGCCTTGGGCTGGCAATCATATCTCTCCAGGACTATGTGTGACGGTCGCTCTTCCCCCCCACTCCGCTTTGTGATTTGTGAAGCTGGATCTGGTGTACCAAGGCCGCCGATGAAATTCCATCACTATCAGCGAACTGTTTTGGCTAGGAGCTGGCATCTGGCTCCACAATGCCCCCACCTTCTCGTCTCCGTCTGCATCCCCTCCTGACCTGACCTCACCCACCATATTGCTATCCTGGCTTTAAATGTGCAAATAATCTTTGCTAAGGTGGTTTTTTTGGACCCTGGTATGGTGCTCATTTTGAGCACTGTACCAGATGACTTTTTTTTTTAACCTAACTACCCCATGATGTGTGTTGTTTTCTTTTTCGGGGAACTGTAAAGGTAGCGCTGCAAGTCGGCTGCATAACCTCAGGACACCTGTCCCCCCGTGTTGTGTTTGTTGTATTCTTGGATGGGTGCTCTGTTAATTGCAATTTCCAATGTGTGAACCTGTTCACCCACATGGCAATCAAACCTTCATTCATTCATTCATTCAATTTCTAGGCATAGCCAAGAGGCGAATGGCTTCTGCCGTGGTGGCTTCATCAGGTGGTGGCCTCCAGCTCACAGTGGAATGGTTCACAGCAGAGTATGAACCATTCCACCATTCCATGAGAATTAGCACCTCTAACTCTGAGGCCATGGTCCTCAGTCGGAAAAGGGTGGAGTGAACCCCTCCAACTCAGGGGTGAGTTGCTGCCCCAGGTGGAGAAGTATAAGTAACTCCAGGTCTTGCTCACAAGTGACGGGAGAAGGGAGCGGGAGATCGACACATGGATTGGGGCAGACACTCCACCGGTTTGTCGTGGTGAAGAGGGAACTGAGTGTGAAAGTGAAGCTGTTAATTTTCAAGTCAATCTACGTCCCTACCCTCACCTATGGTCACAAGATCACAGATACAAGCAGCAGAAATGCGCTTCCTTCAAAGGGTGGCTGACCTCTCCCTTAGAAATAGGTGAGGACTGCAGCCATTCGGGAGGGGCTCAGAGTAGAGCTGCTGCTCCTCTACATCAAAGGGAGCCAGTTGAGGTGGTTCGGGCATCTGACTAGGATCGGGGATCCGCAGGCGGGTTGGCACCAGTGAGGAAGAATGGCGCTACGGACTTTGATCTGAACGCTGCCCTGGACACGGGACACCGTCTTCAAGGACGGGAGGGACAGCCTCTCTCAGCTTCGAAGGGAGATACACCATTGATGTGCACTGGAGGAACTACGCCGCCACCCGGATCTCCAAAGTGGAGCCAGGTTGTGAAACGGCATCCTCGACAGCTCAAAGAGCCTGCAGTTGCTAAGTCGGCGCCTCGCTCTGGATTCTCACTGGGACGTAGGAAAGCCGGCCAAACTATTGTTGGTACAGGAGCCACAGGAAACATTAAAATAGTGAAAACTAAACTGGTGAGTGTCTTTGCCTCTAAATTCTCACCCGATCTAGAAGCAGAAACTCTATGTGTGTCATGTCCTGGGCCGTCTGCCCAGCATTTTGTGTTTAGTTTTATTTTCCCTGAGTTTTATTTCCCAGTTTGTTTTGATGTTCTTCTTCCCTTTGTCCCTGTCTCCCATGCATCTATGGTCTTGTGTCTGTTTTGTCATTTTGTTTCTGACCTCCTGTGTTTTCATATTGAGTTTTATTCCTAGTGTTGTGACTAGTCTGCGTCTCTGTCCCGTGTCTGTGTGCCAGTCCCCCGTGTTTAGTCTGCGTGTAAAACACTTCCTGTTTTATTTTGCCAGTCTTGTTTTCCCTGTGCTTTGTATTTAGTTTTGCTTCCCCTGTGTTATTAGTTTCACCTGCTGTGCCCTGCTGTTTCCTCTTGCCCTGATTACCTAATGTGTATTTAATCCCTCAGTTTTCATCTGTTCTTTGTCCCGTCGTCATCTATGTTCCCGTTGTGTGTGTTCCCCGTCCCTTGTATCCTATAGTTTAGTTCTGGCATCAGCCCAGCCCAGTTTATTTGTTTATCTTCACCTCAATAAAAGCACACTAATTTCATCACTCCCGGGTCCTGCATTTTGGGGTCTTCCTGCTCCTGCCACACACAAGCCATGACAGAACGACGCAACCATTATAAAGACCCCGCGGACTCAGACCTGTGGGAACAGCAGCGAGTGGTACAGGCTTACCTGCAGGAAGAAGTGAGGTGGAAGCCGTGACTCACCCAAGAGCGCGAGTCATGGTTCCAGGGCACTCATCTCGCCCTGGGAGGTCCTAGCTGGGGAAAGGAACCTCAGCGTCATCGCTCGCCACGCTCTCCTCCTCTACAGCCTCAGCTCCGCTCGCTAGCCTCACCACAGCAGCTGTGCGATGCGACAGATGCACAGCAGCCACCCGAGCCTCGGGGCAGGGGCGCAGCTATATACTTTCTGAGGTGTATGCGGACACATTTTTAGGCAGATACGTAAAAGATGAAGAGGGAGACCTGCACAGGTGAGCTGACAGTGCATCACTGCGTCACACAGCAGGAAACGCTGCAAAGTCCTGAAGACAGAACGCGTCATAAACACCGAAACACAGACAGGGAACTTTGTAGGAGGCAGTTTCAGTCTTTTCTGGAGTAAATAGCTTCTGAATTTGGTGACGCGCCTTATTACACAGGTGCGATGAGCTGCCTGAGGAAATCTGTCAGTTCATAGAAAGTGCAGGAAAAGCCTCAGCAGGGCTCCGGGATGAAAGGTGGCTGAGAGTCGGCTTTTCTCATGAAGCATCATAATGCAGCTTTGGGGACTGGACCGCGTGATAACTTGTCTCCACCGCTGTGTTTGCAGCTGCGCTATTTGCTGATAAACTGGACACACTGCGCAGTTTATGCAGCGTTTTTCCAACTGTGAAGCACAGAAATTCACATTACAGTTTTTACCTGAAAAATTTGCAACTTTTCATCAGTTTGAAATAAATTCACTTTTCCTAATGTGATTTTTGAAGAATAATATAATTTTATATTTTATTTAATGTGTTGAGGAAAAAAGCTGCTGTATTCTGGCCATTCAAATTTATTTTACTGATTTAAATAAATCCTGTTTACTAAATGCAGAGACAGCAGAGCTCCGAAAGTGAGGCGTCTCAGCCTGGCGCCGCGCCTTGCAATCAATCGCTAGCTAGAACACTACACACACACACACACACACACACACACACACACACACACACACACACACACACACACACACACACACACAAAACGCATTATCCGCATCCTCTCAACGTTTACTGTGTTCATGTGTGCAGATCACTTATTCATGGACTTATAAAATACAAGACTTCTATGACATAACTTACCAACTGTCTTTAAATGGGACAGGAGGGGAGGTGAAGGAGCGCAGGGGCGCCTAATCAGCGCAGCACCTCTGTTACTGATCATGTCATATGCACAGCTGTTAAAAACAGAAAATGCAACTAGAGAAATATTTTCCCACATCGTTTTGGCGCCCCCCTCGTGTGCGGCGCCCATATGCATTGCATATAGTGCATACCCCCTTTTTGCGCCACTGCCTCGGGGGATTCGGCTCGGTGGTTTCTCAATATCACCGGACCCACCACCTTCTGCTGCATCTCTTGCCAGCTCCGCTCCCCTTTCAAAACCTGCAGCGGGGGCGCGAAGGCGGAGCTATCAGCACTGTAAAAACAGAACGGAGCCAGCCACCACGGATAACATAACAACGGATTCTCTTCTTCTGCAGTTTTCTGCCACATCAAACTCCTCCTCTGAATCTGTCCCTCCTTACCCCAGCTCTTCAAACGCCTCTCACATAGTTAACCACACTGCTTCACCCTCCTTGGCAGCCAGGTCGGACATTTGTGACAAGGTGTCCAAGCTCTGTATCCTGTGGTTCCGGCTACCCTGTGAGGAGCTGGGGAACACCATTGCCCACAGGATACATGGTACGTTAACTGAATACCCCTGGCTTGCCCCCTCTAACCCAGCGTTATGCCAAGGAAATTCTGCATTCAGCAGCCCTTGTTTTTTCTTCTGAATCTCCCAAGGTGACTGTTCTTAATAAACCGGCTAAAGAATCAACTGTGTGTTTAGAGACAGTGAAATCTTCAGAAACTGTGTGTTTCACTCCTGGGCTTGACCCCTGTAGGACTGCTGCTTTATCCCCTGTGTCTCATGCTCCTGCACCCGTTTCTGTTCCACAGGTGGGGGCACCCAAGCCACAGTCACCCACGTCGCCTGCAGCAACAGCCTCCGAGCTTCAGTCTGCACCACAGACCGCTGCACCGGCCACCCCTCAGACTGAGCCCCCAGTATTAGCTGCAGCAGCCCCTCAGTCACTCCTATCAGACCCCCAGCAGCCTCAGTCAGATTCCCCTGTGTCAGCACCACCAGTTTCCCTGCAACTTCAGTCAGCAATATCTGCTTTCCCTCTGCCTGCTGTTTCAGCTCTCCCTCAGTCAGCTGTAGCTCCAGCCCCTGTAGCTCTCCCTGCGCCAGCTCTCCCTGTCTCAGCTCTCCCAGTGCCAGCTCCCTCTGTCTTAGCTCCCCTGGTCCCCACAGCCAGCGCCTCAGCTTTGCTCCCTTCAGTGACTTGGTCCCTCCGGTTGGTTCAGTTTCAGTCCCCGTCTCCTCAGTCCCAGTCTACTCAAGTTCAGTGCCTTCAGCAACTGCTCCCTCGGTCACAGTCCCTTCAGCTCCTGCTCCCTCAGTAGCTTTGGTCCCCTTAGCTTCCACACAGTCAGCTTCCACACAGTCAGCTTCCACGTAGTCAGCTTCCACGCAGTTTCCATTACCTGCACCTAGGCTATCCCCCAAACAGCCCCAGCTGTTGAATAAAGCAGCTGTGTGCTCTGCACCACAGTCCCAGCCTGCGCATCCGGGGCCTCGCCCTGTGAGCCCCGTTCATCCCAAGGGTCCCGCTCAGTCCGAGCCTCCTGTCTCATCTCGCCGCCGCTGCTGGGAGCGCGGTCAGCCCCCTGCCTCATCTCCTCGTCGCCGCCGCCGCTGGAACTGCGGTCGGCCTCCCAACTGGTTTGGGCTCTGCTTTTTGGCCCCTTGGCCTGGGCGGCCCCCCGAACTGTTGAACTGTTTTCCCCCCTGCCATTTGCTATTTTTGTTTGTATCTTAGCCCCTTAGCTCCTGGACTGTTCCTCATTTTGACCCCCTATTTTATGATTGGAACTCTCCGGCCTTATGCCATCGCCTTTTGTTCTGGTCCTGTGGTTTCGTTTTGTTCTGTTTTTTTTTTTGCTTGCCCTCATTCTCTGAGTGAGTGAGTGAGTGAGTGTGTGTAAGCTGCTTCTTCATTGCAAGTGTGTTTTTGTACAAGCTCAGTGTCAGCTGTCTCATTTTTCATCCAATTGTAAAGTTAACTTTTGCATTTTGGTCTGAAACTCATCAGAAATTCAAAATGCAAATTAATGTCCTTAAATTAAAATTTGACACACCTTCTATGTGAGCTAAAGTGGAACAAAAAGAACACAAGAAAACAAAAAATAAAATATGGGATGAATCTCAAAATATCTAAAAATAATCATTTTAAAGTTCTCTGATCTTAAACAGCTCTTGGATAAGTTTGTCTGTACCTGTAAAATTACTGTTCAATTCTGACTCCTTTGGCATGAAAATCTGGGGAAATAAAATATCTCAGAGAGATCGACAATCAAAATCATTTCAAAGTATTCTACTGTACTCTAAATCATATTTATTCTGTAAGGGTCTGTACCCAAAAAAGCATAATTATGACAAACAAAATATGGCTTCATAAACCTCAAGTTACTAAATTGTGAAGGGAAAAAATGCATAACCTTGACCTAAAACAGCATCAGCAGTTGTTACTAGTTCAGCAGTGAAATCGAGGCTTTAACTATTTTCTTTTTTTTTTTCCCATTTTGTATAATTCTGTGCTTTTAAATCTAAACCCCTGCAGTGGGATTTTCACCACAAACCAAAAATAAAATAGAAATGTTATGGACAGTCTTTAGTCAAAATGTAGATACTTTCAGGGTCAGAGGTCATACTCACAACACCATTGTTTGTTGACCTTACATGCAGCTCACTGCAGGTTTGTCACCTTTGGTCGTCTAACTGAAATCAGGGCGTGTCCCCCTGAGGCCTCATGGGAATTTATAAGAGAACAATAGTTAGTGTTGGAGGAAGCACAACAAATTATACTCTTGGAACCACAAAATTCTGGCCCCTGTAGAGGTGGCCTTATAATAGTAGCTGAGTCAGACTACTGAATATAACATAACTAAAATTAAAACATTGAAATCAATTGCTTTCTGCCTGGGAGTTCTTTGACCTTTGACCCTCTAATGTGCTCTGGTTCTTCACTGAGACCCTGTGACTGATTGCACCTGTTATCAATCCCCACGCCGAGGACATCTCGTGTTGATGACTGTCCTCCTGGGCTCAGACTTGTGCACAAAGATCATCGGTCAAGAACTCTCAGGTCACCTGTTCATGAGATGGTTGGGCTCCTCCTCCTTGTGGAACCAGGAGCCTTTTTTATATGTGTTTGTGGAGCTGTCAGTCTGTTCAGGAGATCTTAGGATGAGCTTGAACACCTCGATCTGCACCAGTTTCTTTATTGGTAGCTGATCCAGTCTCCTGCAGCTCCAGTGATGTTCAGGCTTCCTGTTAGAATAAAACTGAGAGATTTCCATTCGTTAAATCTTGAACTTTCTGCTGGTGTGTCTCCCTCCTTTGAGACTTAACTGTGTTTGTCTCAATAATTTACCTTAATTTAGCTTATTTATCTAAAGGGCATACTGATGTTTATATTATTAGCTTCTGGGATTTTTCCTTTAATGCTTGATTCAATATCAAATTGTTTGGACATTCAAAATTCAAATGTTCTCTGCTTTTCTCTTATAATCTTAGCTTTAAACAAATCTACCAAATAAATAAATGTAAATGCACAAAAGAGTAAATCAGTAACTTGTATTCTATCCTACATGGGCAAACAAATAAGTTTTTTTTTTTTTTTTAGTTCTCTATGTTTTGCTCTGTAACAGAGCAGCAGCTCAAAGTTTGGCACTTTGTTTTGGGTCTCAGATTCGGCTGTTTCACAAAGTCTTTACATGCACTGATTTGTTTTTAACATTTCTTTTTTTTTATGATTAACATTTTATTGAATTTTCATTACAACAGTCCATTCCCTGTATAGGCAACATCTACCAGCAATTACATCAGCACAGTGAGAGTAATGGAGAACACACAGTAAACAGTAGACAGAAAACAAAGAAAAACAAAACAAAAAAAAAAAAAAGGGGGGGGGGGCTGTTGACATGAAGATATTTTGTAGCACAGTTTGGCCAGCCTTTATTTATGTGGGGCATACTACGTATCCCACTCATCGCCATCAAATTGAACCCCACGGGGGTTTAACATTTCTTTTTATGGTTTCACTAAAACTGTGTTCCTCACGGAAACTTTTTCTTGGAATTTAACAACAATCTTCTGGAAAAATAATAATTTGCTAAAAATACTTCAATTTGGGATTTTCAAAACATTCATCTATTTTACTTTTATTTATTTATTATTTTTAAAGCAATAAGCTCCTGACTCCTTTTTTTGTGATTTTTTTTTTTTCAATTTTTGTCTTTTTATCCATCTATGTTTGGCTTATCTTATATCATATCTATCCAAATTAAAGAAAAGAAAAAAGAAGGGCTATCACTCTCATCCACACGCACGACTTCTGTCTCTGACACAGGCACACACATCCTCGAGATAAAAATGCACACACACACACACACACAGCTATGCTAAAACCTTGGCACCATTCTCTTTTCCTTTTTTCCTTTTTCTTTCCTACACATACACACACACACACACACACACACACACACACACACACACACACACACACACACACACACACACACACACACACACACACACACAGCTATGACATTACAAAACAGCTAATATTGAGCAGTGGAAAATTGTCCTATTCCTCTAAACTCTATTCCTTTTTAAACAACAAATGATCCCATACTTTGCAAAGAAATTCACCTCAAAATATTTTGTCCTTATTTCCTATTTCTCTCTTCCTCTCTCTCCTACTGTTACACCAGTACACACAGATACACAGACCATTGCACACACACACATACTAAATGAAGCACCCATTTTTCTTTTCTCTCTCTCTGAAACACACATGGCAATACAAATACACAGCAGTACTCAGTCTCACACACACACGGAGGCCTCCTCACACAGAAACACAGAGCAGGTCTGAGTTTCGCACTCCAGCATAAGCAACAAACAGATACAAACACAGATCGACAAACATTTATGAATTTTCTCTCTAGAGATTATTGTTATAAACCATTTTTTTCCCTGTGTGATCAGATCTTGGGATTACTTGACAAATCTCTTAGTTTCTGTTCAGTTAAACACCTATTTTTAGATATCTCTCCTTTAAATCTGCTTTCAGCTTAATATCTGTGCTTGAAAGTTTACTCTAAAATAATTTTACATCACCAGTTATTTTGAAGTTTCACCCTCTTTTTAAACGGAGCCCTTTTTCTACACCCAGTGTCATCAGTCATTTTGTCAGTCAGTCAGTCCAAACTGCAACAACAAAAACAATGTTAGCAAGGTACCATTTATATTTTTTTCTTTTTTTAGGTATTTTATTTTTATTACAAAAAACTCTTTATCTCTTTGTCTCTTTATTTCTTCATTTCTTATATTCTCTTTTTTGTCTTTTATGTTTTATTACAAAAATCTCTATCTTTTAAGGCTTTTAAAGGGTTTTAGTTGCTTTTATGGATTTCTGAAGTGAAGATTCTTATCAAAGAACCATATAACCATAAGCTATTACTCTCATCAACTTCTACCAGGAGTGCTATGTCTTCACGTGCGTTTGACCAACCTCTCTATACCGGGAGGACATTGGTAAAAGACAAATGGTCAGTTCACTTCAGAAAAACCAAAGGCCCTCTAAACCTGAAAACCCCCTGAGAAGGGTATTAATTCGGATCGATGATCAGACGATCCTCGGACTCGTCACCGTCGCTATTCGTTTTGCCTATTTTTCTTTACTCTTTTAAACTCTTTTATTCTTTTCAACTCTTTTTTTTCTCTTAAACTCTTTTTTTCTTTCAAACTCTTACACCTGTGTGAAATGGCTCGAATTACACCTTCCTCCTGTCTTACCACCAGTGACCATTATAATTTGATACAATTCAATATGCAGATATTTAGAAAATGCCTCTGCCAACCTTTAGGTGGAGATCTCCTGGTCACTGATAGAGTCTGGAAGTCAGCACTGTCACGAGGAACCTCGAAGCGGCGATTATCGGTGGCCAAATTCACTCCTTATTCCCAAGAAACTCAAAAAACAAATAAAAACATCTGAAAATCAAAAACGTTCCTGTTCGATCAAGTCGGCATCACCATTTGAAGGAATTTAAATAATAAGAGTGTGTGTTGCTGTTTAAGCCTTTAGATTTCTGCGTGTTCGTTTCTCGAACAGGAATGACACGAACAGGAATAAGGAGTCCAAATATTAAATTTAATAAAGCCATTTCAAACAGTTTACAGATTAATCCGGGTCAGAATTGTCAGAGCTGCCTGATGCAGTCAGTGCAGCTTCACACAAGTCTGACACTGCTCTCTATCTTAGTTCAACTTTTATACACAGTTACACAGTTATTGAAATATGTAAGCATGTAGCAGCTTATCAGTTCCTTCTTCTGTGCCCTTCACTGTCGCCTGTTAACGGCCTCATCTGGTCCTGTAGACACAAAACATCAGACCAAAACACTCATTCTTTTCCAGTAACTCATCGGCATGTGATTTTGCTGTTTCTCTGCTATGCAGTCTTATTTCTGTCTCCTGTACAGAGTTATTTCAACACCTTCACCTTGTTGTGAAGATTAACCCTTTAACATAGGGCCCTTATACATGTGAAAATGAACCCCAGGAATGTTAAAGGGTTAATTCTGCAATATGCTACTTGATGCTATATTTCTATTTAAATTGTTATATTTATGGTATGTCTAGTTTGCAGCACATTTACATTCCTTCCTTCAACAATATATCACATGTCCGACCAGAGAGGAGAAGACACTAGACCACTGCTACAGCACGATAAGCGGGGCTTATCACGCAGTGCCCCGCGCTGCACTCGGCCTCTCTGACCACGACATGATCCACCTGATCCCCGCGTACAGACAGAGGCTGAAGCTCTCAAAACCTGTGGTGAGGACAACAAAGCAGTGGACCCGTGAGGCTGTGGAGGAGCTCCGCACATGCTTCGAAACTACAGACTGGGACTCAATGAGGGCTGCCTGTGACAGTCTGGATGACTACACGGACACTGTAACCTCGTATATCCACTTCTGCGAGGACAGCATTGTGCCATCGTGCACCAGGGTGAGTTATAACAGTGACAAACTCTGGTTTACTCCCAAACTGAAGCAGCTGTGGATAGAGAAGAGGGAGGCTTTTAAAAGTGGGGACAAAGACTGCTACAAAGAGGCCAAGTACAGGTTTAGCAAGGAAGTGGCCACTGCTAGATCACATCACTCTGAGAATATACAGCAGCAGATCTCAGAGAACGACGCAGAGTCTGTATGGAAAAGTTTTAGGCAGATTACCAACTACAAGCCTAAAACCCCCCACTCCACAGACGACCTACAAACTGCAAATAGACTGAACGAGTTCTATTGTCGTTTTGATGGTCAGTTCAGCAGCCTTCACACCTCCACCAGTCCCAACTACAATACAGCCAGCACAAATATTCACCACCCAACCTCCCCCACTCCCCACACCTCAGTGGAACCCACAACAACATCACCAAGGACTTCCACCCCAAAGCCCCCCTCCTCCCCCACCCCCACAGTCTTTTGTATTCAGGAAGACCAGGTGCTAAAGCAGTTCAGGAGTGTCAAAGCTCGCAAAGCTCCAGGGCCAGATGGTGTCTCACCTGCCACACTGAGACACTGTGCTAACGAGCTTGCCCCATTGTTCATGAACATCTTCAACTCCTCTCTGGAGGCTTGCCACATGCCTGTCTGTTTTAAAACCGCTACCATTGTTCCCGTCCCCAAGAAGCCAAGGATCACTGGACTTAATGACTACAGACCTGTGGCACTGACCTCTGTGGTCATGAAGTCATTTGAGCGTCTGGTGCTGTCCCACCTCAAGTCCCTCACAGCCCCCCTTCTGGACCCCCTGCAGTTTGCCTACAGAGCCAACAGGTCTGTGGACGACGCCATCAACCTGGCTCTGCACTTCATCCTACAGCATCTGGACTCCCAGGGAACCTACGCCAGGATCCTGTTTGTGGACTTCAGCTCTGCCTTCAACAACATCATCCCTGATCTCCTCCAAGACAAGCTGTCCCAGATGAACGTGCCTGATCCCATCTGCAGGTGGATCACTGACTTCCTGACGAACAGGAAGCAGCACGTGAGGCTGGGGAAGAATGTCTCGGACTCCCGGACCATCAGCACCGGCACTCCTCAGGGCTGTGTCCTCTCTCCTCTGCTCTTCTCCCTGTATACCAACTGCTGCACCTCTGACCACCAGTCTGTCAAGCTTATTAAGTTTGCAGATGACATGACTCTCATCGGACTCATCTCAGACGGGGACGAGTCGGCCTACAGGATGGAGGTCAAACGTCTGGTGTCCTGGTGCAGCCACAATAACCTGGTACTGAACGCCCAGAAGACAGTGGAGATTATGGTGGACTTTAGGAAGCACACAGCCCCTCTACCCTCCATTATCCTGACTGACACCCCCATCACCACAGTGGACTCATTTCGCTTCCTGGGAACTACCATCACCCAGGACCTCAAGTGGGAGCCCACCATCACCTCTGTCGTCAAAAAGGCCCAGCAGAGGATGTTCTTCCTGCGGCAGTTGAAGAAATTCAACTTGCCAGTAAGGACCATGGTGCAGTTCTATACTGCTATCATCGAGTCCATCCTTACCTCCTCCATCACTGTGTGGTACGCTGGAGCCACCACTAGGGACAAACAGAGACTACAGCGCGTTGTGCACTCTGCTGAGAAGGTGATTGGCTGTAACCTCCCATCTCTCCAGGACCTGTACACCTCCAGGACACTGGGGCGTGCAGGTCGGATCACAGCCGACCACTCTCACCCTGGGCACAGACTTTTTGACCCTCTCCCCTCAGGCAGGAGGCTACGGTCCATTCGGACCAGAACCTCCCGCCATAGGAACAGTTTCTTCCCCTCTGCTGTTGGACTCATGAACAATAACCCTAAGTCTGTTACCACCACCCTCCACAAACGCTGATGACCCTATGTTTATGCACCTGTCTGTTTGCACTGATGTACATATTACTGGACTACAGTTTATATTTTTTTATCTTTTAATTATTCTCTGCACTGTATATTTTGTAATATTGTGTTATAGTTATAGTTCTAATATCTTCTGATTCTGATTCTGATTCTTGGACGGAATATCACTGCAACCCTCATAAATAAGTTTGACAACCTCAAGTGCTCAACTGTCGTGTAACTCGCCAAACTGCTGAATCCAAGATTTAAAGCCATCGGATTTTACAGTCCAGAAAAGGCCCAAAATGCTCCACGGAAACTTACAGCTGAACGTGCAGCACTGGTGAGGCAGTGGAGACTTCACCAGATGATCATTCACCTCAACCAGCAACAAATGCACCAAATCCATCCTCCACATATAGTTGTAAGTTGGTAATTATGAACACACACACACACACACACACACACACACACACACACACACACACACACACACACACACACACACACACACTTGTCTGTGTTCATGACTGTCAAATCTTTAAGCTTCCAACTTTTGGGCAAGTTTTGATGGAGATGCTACACTGGCAAGAGCTCACAGGAATCATACATCGGATGCCAAAATTGAAGTTGAGCGATACCTGTCTGATCCTCCCTTGCAAAGATCAGAGGATCCTCTGGCCAACTGGAATGAGCACAGAAATGTTTATCCGCATTTGTTCTTGATGGCTAAACAACATTTATGTATTCCAGCCTCATCTGTTCCTTGTGAACATGTTTTTTCAAAAGCTGGAGACGCTGTCGGCAAAAAAGAAATCGCCTCAGTTCAAACACAGTGGAAAAGCTCTTATTCCCAAATAAAAACCTCTGAATTCCCAGCCCCAAATTTCATGACTGAGTTATACAAGCACAACACACCTTCCCTGCACCTACTTTGTTTCCTAAAGCACACCCTCTCTCAATCCCAGATACTAGTCAACAAATGTTTACTGAATCAGCTGAGCATATATTGACAGTGTATGTTGTCTACTATTTCACCACTAGATGTCACTAAAATGAACCTTTGACTGAATGAACCCATGTTCAATATAGTTGGCAATGTGGTTCAATACTGCTTTATTGCTTCATTTGAGCATCACTACAGGAGGCTCAGATAAATGCAAAACACAAAAAATACTAAACCAAAATCTCAACCAAGGATAAACTAAAAGCAAAATACCAAGCCTGGGAGATAAGGGGAAAACAAAACACTAAACTGGGGGAACACACAGCTAAGGGAGAAACACAGACAATGACACAACAAAGAACAGAGGAAAAACTGAAGACTTAAATACACAGTAGGTAATCAGGGCAAGTGGAAATAGCAGGGAACCACAGGTGAAACAAATGAGACTAATAACACAGAGCAAAACTAAACACAAAGCACAGGGAACACGAGACTGTCAAAATAAAACAGGAAGTGACCAAACAAGACACAAACACAGACTTGACACCACACAACAAATAATATGCATACTGGGGAAACAGACACGAGACACCAGTAGTAATAGTAAGGCGGCAGTTCACACCTGGGTGTGAAAACAGCAACGCGCGTGCATGTGCGTCCTCGTACGCGTACATGTGTGACCGTGTGCGATCTAACAACTGACCCCCACTCTCTCCCCCTTCCTCTCCTTACAAGGGTTTCATAGGAGAAAATAATTATTTAAGACGAATAATACAGCTTTAAAGCGTTTTTGTTGATTTCCAGCAATACCTTCACCAAAACAGCGATCTGTCGAACACTCATTTATTTACCATTCTATTTTTAATTTGATCTCCTCATTTGCACACCCCGAATTTATCAGGGAAATCACCGCTTTTGACCGTAGAGCATCTGAGCCCACAATCACTGCTTTTCGCCAAACCAACATTAACACACAGGCATATTAAAGTTTTCCCAGACTTCATCAAAGCAGCTCAATCTCCCGAACACAATGTTTGAATAAATACAATGTTAAATAAAGCATTATCCAAGTTCACCTGGGTGCCATAAAACAGACACTATGTGTTGAAATCCTCTTTCCCATGAGTTTCATCAAACCATATCAGGAGGGCAATGTTACAAGTGATCTACATACAGAAAGGCTGTTGAGCCGAGTTTTTCAATGCTTAAATCACTTGGTTGCAGAAATCAATAATCACAGTCTGACTAGGTTTTATCCCACCATTGTTTGCTAAATCGTGTTTTTCCTTACAACGTTTTATTAAATTACGTTTGTATATCGACATAAAACGCTTTGTTTTAAACACAGTGTAACCACAACACCCAACATCAGCACGGCGCTCAACTACATTACATCCAGCCGGATGTGGTCTGGCTCTGCTTCAAGCAGTGGCGGATCTAGGATTTTTCTGAATAAGGGGCCATCAAGGGGCCACAGTATTCATAGAGGGGCCAAGTATTTGTGGTAGACGTTGTGATATACAGACCAATAAAAATTAAAGCCATTACATTAAAGTTATGGTAAATCTTATCACCATGAGTTGTAAGAATTCAGTAAACTTATGTGCCATTTCACTAAATAACAATATCAGACATTTCATACATTACAGCATTAACTGTTGTTGCTCTCCCTAAATGATTTCTGACCTGATGAAAAGGGACTGGAGGTGCTCTGCTCCTGACCAGCCTCTGGTCTGCTGTGTCCTGCTGCTCTCTCCCTCCTCTCACCCTGCTCATCTTCAGCTGCAGACTCACTCTGCTCAAAAACTGCTGAATTCCCTCCTGAGACTGAGCCTTTCTTTTCATATTCTTCTCTGTCACTGCCAAACATTATAGTTAATGTTAACACACAAATGCAAATTACAAAGAAGTACATGAATTAGTGAAATGCTAACATTGATGTCAAACACAAGTAGGGCCTCAGTTAACATTACTCTTAAATGACTTTGCTTCTTAATTTAATGTTTGTCAGACTTACGCTGTGTGACAGCTCTGAGTAAAAAGGAATTTATGACTTATCATTACCAACAAACTCCTCAAAATATACACTGGCATTGGTTGTCAGTTAAAAAACTTTCTCCACGAGATCATTCAGATCTTTTTCTTCTGTAAGCTTTATTCATGCTGGACATTCCTATTTGGCTCATTAGCGCTACTGGTGTTTCGGCATGGAATTGCATCCACCTATAATTTGATCCTCAATCTTGGACAAAAGATAGATGAGTGACAGCACAGGGGTACTTCAGGGGGCCAATCAGATTTCAGATTGGGCCAATGCCCCTGTGGCCCCGCCCCTAGAACCGCCCCTGGCTTCAAGGAAATAGCAGATCTCTCGCTCTTTGTTACAGCGTACCAGTGGAACGCAAAGCACAGTGTGCGAACCGAGTCGTGTTTTATTTTTAATACGATTTATTTTGCTTAGAAAAAAATGATCTGACATCAGAGGGTCGTAAAAAGTTTCAGGCATTTTACTAATGTGATTTTTAATTAAAGTAGGTTTTTTTTTTTGTTTTTGTTTTTTTCAATGTACAGCATACAATGAGGAGTGGTACAATGTTTTTCAATGTCAAAGCATTGAGCGATGAGAGTGTGATCAGCTGACATGGAGTTTTTGTTGTTTGGATTCACCATTACAAACTAGCCTAGTAAGAAAAGTGTGATGCTAGTATATATTTCCCTATCTATTAATGCGTTAATTCTAATGTTTTTTAATTCGTGAGACAGCCACACAGCTGGTCTTTTAAACAATATCAGTCTCAACGATTTCCATCGCTTCTTTTTAAAACAAAAAATCCCTTTTTACCCAAATCATCAGCTGGATGGCTCTCTTTATTCGGAGTGTTTCACTCCAAATCGCTAGTAGCATTATACAATAACCGATCGTTTTACCAACAACAGCAACAATTGGTTTGTCTTTATTATGTATGTTTCACAATAGCTGTTAGGTTTCTTAAGCAGACATGTAGTCTATCATAAACAAAAGCCATCTTGGTTGATTTATTATACACTGCTCAAAAAAATAAAGGGAACACTTGAATAACACATCCTAGATCTGAATGAATGAAATATTCTCATTGAATACTTTGTTCTGTACAAAGTTGAATGTGGTGACAACAAAATCACACAAAAATCATCAATGGAAATCAAATTTATTAACCAATGGAGGCCTGGATTTGGAGTCACACACAAAATTAAAGTGGAAAAACACACTACAGGCTGATCCAACTTTGATGTAATGTCCTTAAAACAAGTCAAAACTAGAAAAAGCATTTCCTGAAGAAAATGCACTGTGAATGCTGCATGCTGAAAGATTGCAGCTGAAATGCCAAGAAATGCTTCAAACAGCTGAAACTTTATTTGCTGAATGATTGGAGCTGAAATGCCAGGAAATGCTTCAGAGTTGAATTCTGATTGGCTGAAAGAGTTAAAGCAACTGAAAAATGCTGAAAATGAATTTGAAATGCAAAACAGCTGAAATTGTCAAGAAAGTAGCTAAATTAAACTCGATTTGCTTAAAGGGCAGAAAAACAGCCTGAAGAAATTTTAACTGCAGCTGAAGAAAAACCATAAAAGATATTGAAATGGGTAAAATGGGCCACCATGAGTGAGATGGCTATGGCAGCTGATGACCTTGGGCCATTTTTCCTGTTCAAGTGTGTGTAACTTAAGTGCAATTCTTGTATGTGACTAGTAGGTGAGCACAGAATAGCAAAGAGATGATATCTTTCTTCTTCAGCTCAAGCTTGTTAAATTATCAATCAATATAAAGAGTTGTGAAAGATAAAAGAAAGAGGCCTAGAGACATTTAAACTGCAGCTAAAGAAAAACCAGAGAAGGTATTGAAAGGGCACCACCATGCCTCAAGTGGCTATGGCAGCAGATGACCATGGTCCATTTTTCATGTTTAAGGTGTTCTCACTTTGTCTAAATTAAATGCAGCTTTTCTGTGTAACCAGTAGGTGATCACATGAATTGCCAGAAGCTACAAGGTCTTCAATTGTAGCTTGCCACTATATCAATTAATTTGACAAGTTCTAAATGGCAAGAATCAGCCTGAAGATATTTAAACTGGAGTTGAAGAAAAACCGTAAAACATATTGAGAAGTTAAATCCAAGTTTAGTAGTTTAATGTCTTGCAGCTGAAAGCTTTCAGCTGAATTGCTGTCGTTGCTGAAATATTTGGGGATCTTGTTCAAAATGTTAAAATACACTGAATGAGTCTCCTAAACATGAAGGAGAATGAAAGTGCAGAAAATTGTGGACAGAATGAATGTAAAATTGTGGCAGCCAATGGGAGGAGCCACCAGAGCAAGGACTTGTGGGACTTTTTATGCTAGTGTGTGGGTCTTTTAGTTATCAGTGTTTATGAGTTATTCAGTGATGTTTTGTTGGTTTCACTGTGATTGTTGGTTTGTGATGTCAATGTGTTGTTATTGAGGGTGGCTGATAATGGGCCACCATGACTGAAGTGGCTATGGCAGCTGATGACCTTGGGCCATTTTTCATGAGCATGCTGTTCTGACATTGTGTCATTAAAACTGCTGTGTCTCTGGTTAACCACGTGAGTGAGTGAGTGAGTGCAGTCACAGCAAAAAGCAGCAAGGTTTTTTTTTTTTTTTTTCTTTCTTTCTTTCTTTCTTTCTTCTTCAGCTGAAATTTGCTAAAGTGTCAATATAAAAAGTTTTAAAGGGTCAAAAATGGCCTGAAGAAATAAACACACACTGAAACTTTGTCCTAAACATTAAGGAGAAAGAAGGTGCAGAAAACTGTGGAAAGAATGAATCTGCTGTTGTGGCAGCCAATGGGAGGAGCCAGAGAAGCAGGGACTTATGGGACTGTTTATGCTGATGTTTGGGAGTTTTAGTTATCAGTGTTTTATCAGTTATTCAGTGATGTTTTGTTGGTTTCATTGTGAATGTTGGTTTGTGATGTCAATGTGTTGTTATTGAGGGTGGCTGAAAACGAGCCACAATGACTAAAGTGGCTATGACAGCTGATGACCTCTGGCCATTTTTCCTGAGCATGCTGTTCTGACTTTGTGTCATTAAAGCTGCTGCTTCTCTGGTTAACCACTGGGGTGAGCGCAGTCACAGCAAAAAAAAAAAAAAAAAAAAAAAAAAACAAGAAGATTTTTATCTTCTTCAGCAGGAGTTTGCTCAACTGTCAATATAAAAAGTTTTAAAGGGTCAAGAATGCCTTGAAGAAATAAAGACACACTGAAACTTTGTCCTAAACATGAAGGAGAAAAAAGGTGCAGAAAACTGTGGAAAGAATCAGTATACTATCATTGAATATGTAAAGTTTTAAAGTTCAAAACTCAATGGAAAATCTTTTAAGTTTGGAGTAAAGTGGGACTTGAACCTGCTCTGTCTGCTTCTTCTACATTCATAGTCCTTTTTTCTACCACTGAGCCAACAGGAGTCTCACACAAGCAGCGAGGTTTGCATGCATACATATTGGAGAGCTCTGCCAAGCTGAATGCTTGTAAATGCGCCAATTGAAAACACCTGCCAGGTGCACTGCTTACCTGCTGAGGTGCATGCACTCTGCCCAAATCTCTGTCAAATTTGCCTCGGCACACCTGTCAAATAACTGCTTCTAAATCAAAAACCGTAGCTCCTATCAAAACAATTTTTGAACTGTGAGCGTCACAAGGACCTGCTCTAAACAGTGGTGTAATTTTTATTTTCCTGGGCTCAAAAGTGTGGCCGTGGGAGCAGTTTAAAAAAGGTGCTCATTTCTGCTTTGGAGAAAATTACCTCTCTGAAATTACTATGGAGGTTAATGAAGGAGTTGGAAGGTACTCCCTCTGTTTGAAGCCTCACAGTTTCAAAAGTGTACATTTGACAGGGTTTAAAGACACATTGTTTGAAAGTAGAGAAGCAGCTCTACATTTTGAGCATAAAATCATGGCTGTAGAGTGAAGAGTGTGGACACATCGGCAGTTTAAAAATAAATTCTGAAGTCTCCCACTCTACTAATCAGGCTCCCACTCTAGCAGACGCAATACACAATCATTATAAACTATGAAACAGCTGAAAAAACTCCTTAAACTTAAACGCTCACTGTGCTTAAGCCGTAACAGATTTTGAAACACCAAGTAATAGCTGAACAGCTGAAAGGCTTGGCTTCATTATAAAGCTTAAATGGTTTTTCTAGCTGAAAGTATGCTGAAGTTATTAGCTTTTAAAGCCTGAAAGGATTTGAAAAGGATTTGAAACTTCCCCATTCATTTTGAATGGCAAAAATGAAGATTATAAAAAGTTCAATATCTTAAAAAGTATAAAGGTTACAAAAAAGGAAAGTAATAGCATAAATCTCCAGAACAGGCTGAAAGTTTTGATACCAGAACGGTGTCTGTAGCCCAAACGCTGCTTGAGTTTTTAGCGACCAAAGTATTTTGGAGTACAAGAACAATACTGTGAATGCATTCACAGTAATGAGGCTCAGTACTGTGTGTGGCCTCCACGTGCCTGTATGACCTCCCTATAACACCTGGGCATGCTCCTGATGAGGTGGCGGATGGTCTCCTGAGGGATCTCCTCCCAGACCTGGACTAAAGCATCCGCCAACTCCTGGACAGTCTGTGGTGCAACGTGACGTTGGTGGATGGAGCGAGACATGATGTCCCAGATGTGCTCAATCGGATTCAGGTCTGGAGAACGGGAGGGCCAGTCCATAGCTTCAATGCCTTGATCTTGCAGTAACTGCTGACACACTCCAGCCATATGAGGTCTAGCATTGTCCTGCATTAGTCCTCCACGGCGTCTCCAGACTCTGTCACATGTGCTCAGTGTGAACCTGCTTTCATCTGTGAAGAGCACAGGGCGCCAGTGGTGAATTTGCCAATCCTGGTGTTCTCTGGCAAATGCCAAGCATCCTGCACAGTGTTGGGCTATGAGCACAACCCCATCTGTGGACGTCAGGCCCTCATACCATCCTCATGGAGTCAGTTTCTAACCATTTGTGCAGACACATGCACATTTGTGGCCTGCTGGAGGTCATTTTGCAGGGCTCTGGCAGTGCTCCTCCTGTTCCTCCTTGCACAAAGGCGGAGGTAGCGGTCCTGCTGCTGGGTTGTTGCCCTCCTACGGCCTCCTCCACGTCTCCTGGTGTACTGGCCTGTCTCCTGGTAGCGCCTCCAGCCTCTGGACACTATGCTGACAGACACAGCAAACCTTCTTGCCACAGCTCACATTGATGTGCCATCCTGGATGAGCTGCACTACCTGAGCCACTTGTGTGGGTTGTAGAGTCCGTCTCATGCTACCACGAGTGTGAAAGCACCACCAACATTCAAAAGTGACAAAAACATCAGCCAGAAAGCATAGGTACTGAGAAGTGGTCTGTGGTCCCCACCTGCAGAACCACTCCTTTATTGAGTGTGTCTTGTTAATTGCCAATAATTTCCACCTGTTGTCTATTCCATTTGTACAACAGCATGTGAAATTGATTGTCAATCATTGTTGCTTTCAAAGTGGACAGTTTGATTTCACAGAAGTTTGATTTACTTGGAGTTATATTGTGTTGTTTAAGTGTTCCCTTTATTTTTTGAGCAGTGTATGGTTCACCAATACCTCAAACATAGCACAGAATGTGAACCTGCTCAAACAGCTGTTTTACTCCCATATTCATCTATTTATGAGTCTGTCAGTTTTAAGCAGAAATTAAACGTGTAGTCCTAGTTTCTATTTTAGCACCGATGCTGTTTCAGTGAGCTTGATAAAACCTGACAGTTTGGTGAAATCATTATAGCTGCAGAATCTCAGCCTTTTTCTGACCGTTCCACACAGCTTAACCAAAGCACGATTCAAAGTTACAACAAAATATCACACAGGGTGAAATAATGTCTCAGTGTCGTGTATAATCCTATTTTTGTGTAAGTCAAAACGATGCACCGCTTTACCCATTAACCATGTTTCTATTCTTTTTCATCATCATTAACAGAGGATCTTAGATTGTTAATGAAACATCTCTGCACAGTTTGTCTTCATCAGAATCAACTCAATATTCTACAGCAGAATAAAAGTTTATTACAGGGTGCTGTTAAAACACATCAAATCGACTAACATGTTTAAATCAACTTACAAAAAAAACCTCCCACTCCTAAATAACCTTTTATAAAATAACAATGCTAACAGCCCCTGTGCCTGCAGTGTGCAAAAGGTTGATAAATCAGATCATACAGACTAGCACGTTTTTTTCAATGTGTAAACTTTGTTTTTTCTGTATCGTAGTCTGCATAGTGCAGACAGGGCTAGCGTCAGTCAAGGGATGGACCGTCAGAGCAAAGGATCATGGGAGTTCTCATTTCTGTGTTTATGTGTTTAGTTACAATGTTATCAGTTATATTGTGTTGGTCTCTCATCGATATTATTAGTTTGAAATGTGAATTACGCACGTTGTCTGGTGTTGAGGTTTGACCACCGTGACTGTCATGGCTGGATCAACTAAAGGCCTACGGTCACCGTGGCTGTTTCAGAGCACGCCTATGCCGTGTGTGAATAAAACTGCAGTTCCTGTATATGACCAGTAGGGGGAGGTCAGGATTTCAAGAGTTGGTTATAAGCTTGTCTCTGCAGCGTTTGCACAGAGTGAGGATTTTACAATGTCACAGAAGTACGATCTGGTGGAGCTGCGTAACTTCCCTGTGGAGACGTGTCAGCTACACGAGGTCGTGCTAGACTTTGCCCAGGTTCCCTGGAGAAAGAGTGGAGAGATTTTGGAGTGGCTTCACAGATACCTGGGAGCTGATTACAGCACCGCTGGAAGACTGCTGCAAACTGTTTTTCTAAGATCAAGATAGACACTGTTCCCTTTTCCCCAGAGTTCTGCTCATTAGAGATCACCTGTCCACTGGTTATGACGATGTCTGAAGAACACTGTATAAATATGTCATAAAGATGAGGAGTGAGGGCCCAAAAACAGAACGTGAAGCAGTTTGAGTCAACAAAAATCAATTTATGCTGATAAAAGTCCAGAAGCAGCAGAGTTCAAACAGAGTCCGTGATGAAGTCCAAAATACAAAAATAAGGTCAAAAGAATCAGATGGAACATACAGAAAAAAGTATGACAGAAGACTGAGAGCGGGTTCCAAAGTCCCTCCTGTCTCCTTTTTCTAACCTCATTTCCTTCACCTCAGTGAAAACGTCATCGAGGTGAAGGAAAGGTGGGTGGGAGAGTTGATAAGGAGTTAGGAAAAGAGCAGCATGATGTCAGCCCTGTTGAAACTACAACGTGGCGGAGATGGACCACAAAATGTTCATTGTAGGTCACAGCATGTTCTAACCCTGCTTTTCTCTGCAGGTCATTTAAAGAAGAACCGCCACTGGAGGAACATTTAGGGTCAGATTCACTGCAGCAGCTCAGAGATGGTCTAAAGACGTTCCAAAGCTGCTGATTCACTGACAGGCTCAGTGGCAGGTTGGGACAGGAAGCTGTGGACAGGAGGATCTCTGCAGCTGGACTTCTGCCAGATGAGTTTGTGAGAGTTGCTGCTGCTCGGAGAGTTTATTTTTAGGAGGGGGAGGAGTTATTAGGAGTTATCAGGTGCTGTCAGGTGTTATCAGGAGTTATCAGGTGTTGTCAGGAGTTATCAGGTGTTATCAGGTGTTGTCAGGAGTTATCAGGTGTTGTCGGAGTTAGCAGGTGTTGTCGGATGTCAGGTGTTGGAAGGAGTTATCAGGTGTTGCCAGAGTTATCAGGTGTGTCAGGAAGTTATCAGGTGTGTCAGGATTTATCAGGTGTTATCAGGATTATCAGTGTTGTCATGAGTTATAAGGTGTTATCAGGGTTATAGGAGGTATCAGTTGTTGTCAGAGTATCAGGTGTTAGCGGAGTATCAGGTGTTGTCAGGTGTATCAGAATTATCACTGTGTATCAGGAGTTGTGAGGTGTTATCAGGAGTTATCAGTGTGTATCAGGAGTTTCAGGTGTTATCAGGAGTTATCAGGAAGTTATCAGGTGGTTTATCAGGTGTGTCAAGGTGTTATCAGGAGTTATCAGGGTTATCAGGAGTTATCAGGTGTTATCAGGAGTTTGTCAGGTTGTTATCAGGTGTTAGCAGGTTTTGCAGGAGTTATCAAATGTGTTTCAGGAGTTATCAGGTGTTGGCATGTGTTTATCAGGAATTAATCAACTGTTATCAGGAGTTTGTGAGGTGTTATCAGGATTATATCAGGTGTTAGCAGGATTATCAGGTGTTATCAGGAGTTTGTTCAGTGTTATCAAAGGTGTTTATCAGGAATTATCAACTGTTATCAAAGAGTTTGTGAGGTGTTATCAGGAGTTATCAGTGTTATCAGGAGTTTCAGGTGTTATCAGGAGTTATCAGATTATCAAGGAGTTTATCAGGTTGTTTAGCAGGTGGTGTCAGGTGTTATCAGGAGTTAAGGTTTATCAGGAGTTATCAGGTGTTATCAGGAGTGTCAGTTGTATATCAGGTTGGTAATCAGGTGTTTGTCAGGAGTTATCAGGTGTTAAGCGGATTAGCAGGTGTTGTCAGGTGTTATCAGGTGTTTTTCCACATGAATTATCAACTGTTATCAGGAGTTATCAAGGTGTTTATCAGGAGTTATCAAGGTGTTATCAGGATTATCAGGTGTTTATCAGGAGTTGTCAGGTGTTGATCAGGTGTTTTACAGGAATTATCAACTGTTATCAGGAGTTGTGAGGTGTTATCAGGAGTTATCAGGTTGTTATCAGGGAGTATCAGTGGTTATCAGGAGTTTGCGGGTGTTATCAGGATTGGTCAGGTGTTGGCAGGTGTTATCAGGAGTTATCAGGTGTTATCGGTGTGTCAGGAGTTATCAGGGTTGTCAGGAGTTATCAGGAGTTAGCATGTGTTATCAGGTGGTTATCAAGGAAGTTAGCAGGAGTTTATCAGGTGTTATCAGGAGTTATCAGCAGGTGTTGTCAGTGTTTTCAGAGTTTATCAGGAGTTATCAGGTGTGATAAGTGTTTGTCAGGTGTTTTCAGGAGTGTACAGGAGTTATCAGGTGTTGTCAAGGTGCTATCAGGAGTGGATCAGGGTGTTTTTCAGGTGTTATCAGGAGTTGTCAGGTGTATCAAGGAAGTGATCAGGTTTATCAGGTGTTGTCCAGGTGTTAAATAGGAGTTATCGGTGTGTGTCCAGGTGTTTAATCAGGAGTTATACAGGAGTTATCAGGTTGTTATCAGGTGTTGCAGGTGGTATCAGGAGTTTATCAGGTGTAATCAGGATTGTCAGGTGTTATGCAGGAGTTCCAGGTTGTCAGGTTGTTTCAGGAGTGGTACAGGTGTTATCAGGAGTTATCAGGTGTTTGTCCAGTTCAGGTGGGATCAGGTTGTTATCAGGCAGTTAATCGGTGTTATCAGGAGTTGTAAGGTGTTATCAGGAGTTTGTCGGTGTTGTCAGGTGTTATCAGGAAGTTGTCAGGTGTTTATCAGGATTATCAGTGTTGTCCAGGTGTTATCAGGAGTTATCAGGGTTATCAGGTGTTATCAAGGAGTTGTATCAGGTGTGTTAGGAGTTTGTACAATGTTGATCAGAGTTATCAGGTGTTGTCAGTGTTATCAGCAGGAGTTATCAGTGTTATCAGGAGTTATCAGGTGTTATCAGGAGTTGTCAGGTGTGATCAGGTGTTTGTTCAGAGTTATCAGGTGTTATCACAGGAGTTGTCAGGTGTTTCAGTGTTATCAGGTGTATCAGTGTTGTTTAGGTTGTTATCAGGAGTTAGCAGCTGTTATCCAGGAGTTGTGAGGTGTTTATCAGGAGTGAATCAGGGTGTTGTCAGGTGTTATCAGGGTTGTCAGGTGTTATCAGGGGTTTATCAGTGTTATCAGTGTTGTTAGGTGTTTTTCAGGAATTACAGGTGTTTAATCAGAGTTATCAGGAGAGGTCAGGAGTTATCGAGGAGTTTACAGGTGTTATCAGGTGTTAGCAGGAAGTTATCAGGAGTTGTCAGGTGTGAGCAGGTGTTGTTAGGAGTTATCAGGAGTTATCAGGAGTTGGTCAGTGTGTATCAGGTGTTTGTTGGTTTATCAAGGAAGTTATCAGGTGTTATCAAGGTGTTATCAGGAGTTATCCAGGTGTTATCAGGTGTTGTCAGGTGTTATCAGGGTTATCAGTGTTATCAGGAGTTGTCAGGGGTGTTATCAGGTGTTGTCAGGTGTTATCAAGGAGTTTATCAGAGTTTATCAGGTGTTATCAGGTGGTTGTCAGGAGTTATAGGGAGTTTTGTCAGGTTTATCAGGAGGTATCAGGTTTTAGCAGTGTTGTTACCAGGAGTTATCAGGTGTTGTCAGGGTTAGCCAGGAGTTTTGTCAGTGTTATCAGGAGTTATCAGGTGTTTATCAGGTGTTGTCAGGAGTTATCAGCAGGTGTTGTCAGGAGTTTCAGGGAGTTATCAGGTGGTTCAGGTGTTATCGAGGAGTTAATCAGGAGTTATCAGGTGTTATCAGGAGTTATCAGGTGTTTGCAGGTGTTGTCAGGAGTTATCAGGAGTTCCAGGTGTTAGCAGGGGTTGTCAGGAAGGTGGTATCAGGAGTTAGCAGGTGTTTCCAGGAGTTATCAGTGTTGTCAGGAGTTAGCAGGAGTTATCAGGTGGTTTCGGTGTTTGTCAGGTGTTATCAGGAGTTGATCAGGTTGTTATCAGGAGTGTATCAGGAGTTAGCGGGTGTGATCGAGGTGTTATCAGGAGTGTCGGTGTTATCAGGTGTTGGCAGGAGTTAATCAGGTGTTGATGCAGTGTTGTCAGGAGTTTAGCAGGTGTTTGTATCAGTGGTTGTCCAGGAGTTTATCCGGAGTTGTTATCAGGTGTTATCAGAGTTGTCAGGTGTTATCAGGGTGTGGTCAGGAAGTTGTCAGGAGTGTTTATCAGGTGTTAGCAGGAGTTATCAGGTGTTTGTCAGGTGTTTCAGGTGTTATCAGGAGTTGTCATGTAGCAGGTGTTGTCGGAGTATCAGGTGTTTATCAGAGTTGTCAGGTTGTTTGTCAGGTGTTTTATCAGAGTTGTCAGGTGTTAATCAGGATTTATCAGGTGTTGTCCAGGTGTTATCACAGGGTTATCAGGTGGTATCAGGAGTTAGATCAGTGTGATCAGGAATTTGGCGGTTTAGAAATAAAATTGAATTGAATTGAATTATCAGGAGTTATCAGGTGTTATCAGGAGTTATCAGGAGGAGCGCAGATCCAGAAGTCTTCTCTCAGTCCTCACACTGACTGCTGCTTCCTGCTCCTCAGTAATGCTGATTTTACTGAGGAGCAGAAATGATGTTTCTCAGCAGTGCTCACTGAGCCGCTTCTCTCTGTGAACCTGGACCAGTAACAGTGACTGTAAAATGAATGAACCCGTTAGTGTGTCCGATTCACGCCTGAAACTGCAGCGTGCTGTTAAAGTGATGCGGTGGTAACACGGGAACGAGCTGCGCTCTGACCTGACAGGAAGTGATGTCGATGCTCAGTTTGGAATGATGCAGCTCCTGAGCTCAGTCCTCAGGACCCTCTGCAGCTTCTGTCAGCACACTTCTCCCCATCACGCCGATCCTCCTTCGGCCTCCCATCATTGATCCGAACCGCCTCGCTGCTTTCACACACAAACTGAGCTCGCCCTGGATTTCTGTGGCTCACAGGCCTCCATCGCTCTCTCCCTCACCTCCCTCCTCAGGTCTGCTGGTTTCTGAGCTGCTCTCAGCTGGTTATTACTGAAGTGAAGTGGCTGCATCTTTGTAAAGAAATCAGATTGTTAGTGGATCATCAAGTGGATCCGTCCTCCTCCTCCCAGTTCAGGATTTCTGACTGCAGTACATTTCCCTCCATCCATCACGGATCCAGCTGATCGGAAGTGAAAATGAATCCATGACAATCCTGAAGGCTGCAGCACAGCAACATTCCTCCCTGATTATACAGAAGCTGAAACAGTTTGATCTCAATTGATATAAATCTGTGTTCTTCATGCACCAGCAGCTCGACTTAAAGCAGTTTTTATTCCAGGAGCTTATTTATTATACCACATGAAAGGTCATCGCAATGAATTATGGGACGGCATGAAGGTTGGTTCCAGTGTCTCCTCTCCTAAAGGAGGCAATAAAGGAAGCACTGAAGCTCCTTTCCTTGGTGGTTGGAGAACTGGAACAGCTGATAATGGAGCTAAGCAGGTACTTCCGGGTCACCTGTAAGGGAGGAGCCTTCCTCAGAAAAACGCACTGTTGGATCGAGACTTCACACACACAGCTGATCGGGGGAGCATAAACAGAAGCACAGGTGAGGACATTCAAGCCCACGAGACAAGAGGAGGAAAGTCAAACTAACACAGACACACACACAGGAGGAAAACTGGGAACACTGAGGGGACAAATAAACTAACACAGCTGGAACTAAAACTGGAAGCAGAAGCAAATACAGATGAAAATCAAACCCAGACTAGAACCAGAGCTCCTGAACAGACCAGTGACCACTAAATCCTGCATGCTGCTCGTTACTCAGTCCAGAATACTGATCCCAGCTCTCATGTGAACCTCAGAGAACATGGCGTCTCTGTTTTCATGATGAATCAGAAACCATCTGCTGGACTTACACGACTTTTCTCTCTGCTCAGATCGGCTCAATTATTTTCATCGTTATACGATTCTCTGATGGGAAGACCTGCGGCCACACAGCTCAATGATAACCGCACTGCAATAAAGTTAAAATTGTTGAGAAATATAAAGATTTATCTTAATAATTCAACTACCCTACTACATAATGTTTATTGAATAATGTACTCATTTTTGATAGTGTGTAGCTGATTCAGGAGTTGGGGTTGTTATAGGGAGTTGGCCTTCAGGACTCCACAAATAGCTCTGTATTGGGGATGGACGAGGTTGCCTCAGTCTGCATGATGATCATCTGTTTGTGGTAAACATCTGTAGCACCCCACCGCTCTATACTGTGTTCAGACCGGGAACCCCAGGACTGACCAAACTAGGTGGGGTGTGGGTTCGATGCAAAGTGGATACCTCGAAGGTTCACTTGTGGCCAATGATGTGATGCTCGACTTACTATTAAGAAACTTAAATCACACACTGTTTACAATAACACTGACTCAGACGACTCTTTAACTCCAAAACTGAACATTTACTGAACGTGAACTCAAGATAGAAAACCACACTTTTAAATGCAAAATGTAAGACACAAATGAAACACTAAAACACTCGTATTCTTATAATACCAGTAAAAATATTGAACTCAACCTTAGCTGTTCCCAATCAGTCCGAATGGATTAGGCTTATAAGGGTTAATTCTGACTACTCAGTCATTCAAATATACACAGTCACTTAACAGTACTCATACATGGGCCCCACACACACGCTCGCATTCACACAAACGCTGCAGGCCTGATTGTTGCGTGCTGCAGCACAGCGGCGAAACTCCTCTTCACTCCCCGATAGCTGCACCAGAAACGTCTGACTTACAGTTGCGAACCAGCTCATCCTCTCGTCCCCTCCGGACGACAGTCAACCAGTTCTTGTCTGCAGTCTGTTTCCGCTCACCACTCGCCACCGAGAGGGCAAAGAAGATGGCGCTCATCACTGCGACGAGCTCCTGCTAGCCGTTAGCTGCTAGCTGCCGATGCTGATGCCTCGCTCTGAATCACCGTCGTCTGCAGCTGCACAGCTGTCGGGCGGGTGGTTTCCAAACGCCTCCTACTAACAGTCACTGGGTAGTATTTACTAGTCAGTTCTCTTTTGTTAGTTTATCGTGTGCTAGCGCGCTCCGAGCCAACACTGCTGCGTCCAATCTCCGTTTCTCTCTCCTTCTCCTCTCCTTCCTCTCTCATCACACCCAGCCAATTACAACAGGTAGACATGCACAGACCACCTTCACTGACCATTCAGAAAATACGAACTAAGAGTGTTAGCTCTGTTACATTCAGCCACTTTTTAGGAAAACAGGTTATATTTACATAACATTATTCCTCTTCCATTACACAATACACATTATATGCAAAGTACATTACACTCCTGTTAACGTTGCTTTTAGGTCCGAAGGAATTAAGCTTATTTAATCCCCATTTTTCCATCCGGGCTACACCCTCCCCCTTCTAGAATGTTTTGATGTCCCCATCAAACCAACAGCTTAGCTAATTTGAATCTCCATGCACTGTCTAGTGAGATTCAATTTAACGCAAGAAGGGCATAAGGCCATAGGGTGACACCAGAGGGTCTGGCAGGGGTGGCATCGTGAATCTCTGTACGTGCCGCTTCCAACCAGCACTCCCTGGCTCAATACAGTTAAGGGCTGATCAGATGGTCTTCCCAGTTCATCATAACTCAGTCTGACAACTGGCTTCTTGACTCTCTTTGTGCGTTCCGCTGGAGGGTCCCTGTCTTTCAGTAGCACCTCCCTCTCCACTGCTACTGCCTGTAAGTCAGTAACTGTACCTTCCTCAGAGTTTTGAAGCAGATTTGGGGAGTCGAGAGCTTCTGGAGTTGAGTCACCCTCCTCCAGTTCAGGGGATGAAACTTCTAGGGGAACTACGCTTGGGGCTTGACCTTGGCCTCGGTCTCTCAACAACAGACCTGGTCGTGTCAGAAGTTTCTCACAGTCCATCTGTAATGATCGTGATGGGCCTGCATATTCACATTCAGACTCTGATGAGAACATGGCATCTTCCTGATCTACAGTTTGTTTGGTCGTTGCGAGTCTCCTTTGGGATCTTGTGACCGGTGTCTGAAATGACTCGGGCTCAGTGTCGTTTGGCAGTCTCACCAGATAGCCAATCGGTAGTAAGTGGTTGCGGTGTACTGTCTTTTCTACCCCCAGTCCCTTCTCAGGTTTTACTCTGTAGACTGGTAGGTTGGAGAATTTCTCCACCACGACATATGGTGTAGGTCGCCACTTACTTTTCAACTTGTGTTTGCCGGTAACACCCAAGTTTTTCAGTAGTACTCGGTCTCCTTTTCCCAGAGTCTGCTCTTTCACATGTTTATCATGAGCTTTCTTGTTTCGCTGATGACTCTTGTCAGATGCTTGTGTTGCAAGGTGGTATGCTTGACGCAGATCAGCTTTCAGCTTAGCCACGTACTTGTGATGTGACAAACTCTTTTGATCCTCATCCAGTGCACCAAAACAGATGTCCACAGGTAGACGTGCCTCCCTGCCAAACATGAGCAGGTAGGGCGAGTACCCTGTTGCTTCGTTTTGAGTGCAATTGTAAGCATGCACCAAATGACTGAGACTCTGACTCCATTTCTGCTTTTGCTTCGGATCTAGGGTTCTGAGCATAGACAGAAGCGTACGGTTAAATCTCTCTGGTTGTGGATCTCCTTGAGGATGGTAAGGCGTTGTCCTAGACTTCCAAATCCCTAACATTTTGAGAAGATCTTGAATGAGTTTGCTCTCGAAATCCCGACCTTGATCAGAATGTATCCGTGCCGGAAGTCCATAGTGCACAAAGTATTTCTCACAGAGAATCTTGGCAACTGTGGATGCCCGTTGATCTTTGGCCGGAAAAGCTTGGGCATATCTGGTAAAATGATCGGTTACTACAAGGATGTTGGCATACTCCTGGGAATCTGGTTCCAAGGACAGAAAGTCTATGCATACCAGATCAAGTGGTCCGCTACTGGTAATCTGGTTTAATGGTGCAGCTCTTTGGGGCTGAGCTTTACGTGTGATACATCTACCACAGTTTCTTATGTACTGCTCTACTTCTGCACACATTTTGGGCCAGTAGAATCGATCCCGTATGAGTTTAACAGTCTTGTCCACTCCTAGATGACTGGACTCATCGTGCAGCGACTTCAGAACCATGGCAACAAGCTCCCTTGGTAACACTAGCTGATATACCTCATTACCAGATTGCCTCTGCACCTTTCTGTAAAGCAGATCATCTCGGATCACCAACTTATTGGCTTCTCTCTGAAGCAGTACGGCTTCTGAGTTGGCCTCCTTGTCTGGTGAAAACAGGAATTCTCCATTCACAGATTTCTTGACTGGAGCAATCACTGGATCATTATTTTGCGCTTTAATGAGTTCTGCCTTACTTATCTGGGTCAAAGCACTGTGGTCCAATCGAGTGGGGAAAACAAAACACTCTGGGAGTGCCTCAGGGGAAACCCCTAATGACTCAGCATATCCCATGTTTCCTCCTGCCGACTTTCTGCAGGAGATTTGCTTGCAGAGGGCTTTGACGCTGTCGAGGGGCATTGTTTTCCACTCGGGGCTCTCCGATGGCAGAGGATTGCGTGACAGTGAGTCGGCATCAATATTAGTGCTACCAGGTCGGTACTGTAAAGTGAAATCGTAAGTTGAGAGGGCAGCCAGCCAACGATGACCAGTGGCATTGAGCTTGGCTGTGGTCAGAATATACGTGAGGGAATTATTATCGGTCCTCACCGTGAACTGAGCACCATACAAGTAATCGTGAAACTTGTCCACTACTGCCCATTTCAACGCCAGGAATTCAAGTTGGTGCACCGAGTAGTTCTTTTCCGAGGAACTGAGCTTTCGGCTAGCAAACGCCACGGGTCGCAAACCTTCAGGATGTTCTTGATTGAGTACTGCGCCCAAACCATGAAGGCTGGCATCTATGTGTAACACATAGGGCTTGGATGGATCGGCGAATGCCAGAACGGGTGCATTTGTGAGACAGTGTTTAATCTTTTGAAAAGCCTCTGTGCAAGCAGGACCCCACCTATCTCCAAAGGGTTCATTTACACTGTAATAGGTCTTTTCTGGGACTTTGGCAGTTTTCTTCTTTCTCTGAGTGGGTGGGTAACCTTTGCAGAGCTCGGTGAGTGGTCTGACTTTAATAGAGTAGTTTTTTATAAAGCGACGGTAGTACCCACAGAACCCCAAGAATGACTGCAGTGATGGAAGGTCAGTGGGTTGCTTCCAGCGAGTTACTGCTTCCACTTTGCTTGGGTCGGTGGCAATACCACTTTCAGACACTATGTGTCCCACATATGTCACTTGAGGTCTGCAGAACTGACATTTGTCTATTGCCAACTTCAGTCCAGTCTCTTCCAGTCTGTCAAGGACCATGAACAGTCTTTGTTCATGTTCTTCCAAGGTTTTTCCAAACACTATTAAATCATCCAAATACACTATGACCTCAAGCATGTGCATGTCCCCAACCGCTTTTTCCATTACTCTCTGGAAGGTTGCTGGGGCTCCTGTTATCCCTTGGGGCATCCTTTCGAATTTGTAAAATCCCAAAGGGCATATGAAAGCGGTTTTTTCCTTGTCGTCTTCTGCCATTGGGATTTGATAATACCCGCTGCGCAGATCCAGGACTGAAAACCATCTGCTTCCAGACAAACAGTCCAAGGCCTCGTCAATTCGAGGAACAGTGTACTGATCAGGAATAGTTCTGCGGTTCAGTGTTCGATAGTCCACGCACATCCGCAACTTCCCCGTTTTCTTTCGTGCCAATACGATGGGTGAAGCATAGGAACTCCTTGATTCCTTTATTACTCCTGCAGCCAGTAGTCCTTGAAGGTGACGGCGCAAATCATCCAGATCAGCAGGGGCCACACGGCGAGACCGTTCTCTGAAGGGGGTGTCGTCATTTAGTCGTATATGATGGTGCACTCCTTTAGCCAATCCAACATCCCAGTCGTCGGTTGAAAACACATTACTTCTCTCTGCAAGTTTCTGTTTCAGCCTCTCTTTCCATTCAGCTGGTACAGGGGAATCCCCAAAGTCGAACAGTGATGGGTCCAGCTGAGCTGAAGCTCTCGTGTGTGTGCCAGGGATGTCAGTCACTATACCCACCACATGCAAGTGTGCAACCACAGTACCCATTGGAATGGCAGTGTCTTTGAGGGACTCATTGCGCATGAGAACCAAGAACTTGTCTTTGTCAAGGGTCTTGGAGAACAACACCGTTGGCTGCACTAACACATTTGGGGGAAGAGCATGTGAAGGTGCACGTTCTGTGATCAGGATACGGTCTCCGATCATGTGTGTTTCTTTGACTTTACAGACGGCTATATGGTTTTTTCCCAGCCAGAATAACCAGTGGTCCAGGACCCGTCCACTTTACTTCGGCTACCGGAAAGCCATCATCTGTAGGTAACTCGGGCTTAATGGTAGGTAAGGGCTGAGGCTGCGAAACGTTCACCTTGCTGGTGCGAACAGTTTTTGGGCTCCCCTCTTTCTGAGTTGAAGACAGAGGTCTAATTTTGTGAACATTGGTGCCAACTAGAACAGGTATGGTATCGGAGCAACGAGGATCTGGGCACACTAAAGCAAGAACTGGGACAGCCTCCACCTTTCCTTGGGTCTTTCCAGGCAACTCCAACTCAATTTGGATGTAGCCTCGGTAGGGGTAGCTGGTCTCTGACTCACTTAGGCCCCAAATATCTAAACCAGTGACAGGTTGGAGAGGTACACGAGGAAAGTACTTTGAATACCAACTGTCGAAAACTATCGTTACCTGAGACCCGCTGTCTAATAGGGCAGTGCAGGTTATGCCATCCACCTTCACACAGGCAGTGGAGGGTGGCCCTACAAGTCCTTCTGGGACACCAGCTGTATGTACACTCACAGCGCTCCGGTTGACCCCTACATTTGTGGTAGTTTGTTCTTTTGCAGTACCAGGAGCTTTCTGGCTTGCTTTCAGTTTCCGTTGGGCATGAAGGAGTTTCTGTATCACTTTTGGGTAGTTCTCTTGGAATTTACATTTGGTGGAAATGTGCCCATCTTCGCCACAGCGATAACAGAAAAAGTCACTGGGATCTCTGAGTGCCGTAGCTCTTTGATGCATGCGCACGGGAGAAGTCTGGTTACTGAGCGGTGATACTACGGGCTCTTTGCTGGGTTTAACAGACATAACTGAGATCTGCTTTCTTAGTTTCACCACTTCTTTCTTTAAAGCTTGAATGTTGTTGTTCTCTTCCAAGCTGTTGGGCTCTGCCTCATCCGTGGGTGGAGACTCAAGGGAAAGGACACATGGAGCCCTGACTCAGCCGTGAGCCCACTGACTTGGGTTTTGAGTTCTTGGAGCTCAGCTCTAAGATCCTGGACATATGCCCCTGTGGGTACAGTAGCACTTTTGACATGCACAGCTTTTGTGGGGTTAAGTCTACGGCGGGAGGCTTCATACTCTTCTTCAATGTGCACCTCATTCAGCAGCTGCAAGAAAGTAGGTGGATTATCTCTTCGCTCCCTCAACCGCAAACTTAATAACATCATGTCAGACCTTGTGGCTCCTTTAATGAGTTGATCAAGGCGGGCTTTGTCTATGGAAGTGGGGGACAGGCCTCCTTTTTTCACTACTTTGTTCAGGGATCTTTCCATCCTTTGCAGAAACTCAGAAAGGTTTTCATCGGGATGCTGGCATAGCATTCTGAATGAGAAGTACAGTTCTTCTCCTGTCTCTGGTGTGTCAAAGGTGTTCTCAATCACATCCACGTACCCTTGGGGTGTGGCCTC
>CM024205.1:33691821-33730167 GCA_013435755.1 Amphilophus citrinellus | reverse complement strand
GCAATCTTCAGCACGGTGAGGGGAAGCACTAAAGTGGGAGGTGGATGTGCTGCTAACTGCTTCATCAGCTTGGTTTCCCTCCACCTTTTCTGCCCCCCGGGTTTATACTCAGCAGTAAAGTGGACCTGCTCAGAGGATCCTGGTCCTTGTTGGTGAACAAAGAGCTCTGTGATTAACAGTCGCTGTTAGGAGATGATCTCGAGGTCAGAAGCAGAGCGCTGTGCTTCCTGTTGTTGCACCAAACAGGAAGTTGTGACAAAAGAGAGGAAAAGCTGCTTCAAAGAAAGAGGAGAGAGACATCCACACAGCAGGTGACAGATCCTGTGATTCTGCAGCTGAGCCTGGTGTTTAGGATAGCTTCAGGAGTCAGATATTAATGGTATGGGTGAATGAGGTCACTGTGATGCTCAGTGTGACCTAAAATGACCACCTGACTGAAAGTCTTCAGCACACTGTTGAGACATATTAAACACTCCTTTGTCAAAGTGTGTCCTCTAACCCGTCATATGTAAGGGATGCCATCTAACTATATAACTGCACTCTGTCCTGTATCGTATCCTCACTGCAGCTCTCTGTGGCGTCTCCAGCTCGTCTGTACGGAGCTCTGCTCCGAGCTGCTCGCCATGTTCCCAGCCTTTAAGCCCACCCGGACTCCTCTGATGCTCGTTAGCGTAGCGAGGACTGACGCACAGCGCTGCGCTGGTCCTCTCCTGAGCTGCTAGATGGCCATTTTGAAGGTGATGCGTGGTGGCAGAGCGACATGAGGACGATGGAGACTATTTGATCACTGATCGACTTTCTTTTTAATTTGTGCTCAGCATCCTGAGCTGAACAGTGTGATCCGAACTGCTCTGAGTGAGAAGAAATCCTCATTGGTTCTTAAACAGCCTCCTACTTTTCATCCATGTTCTCGAGGAGGAGGTGGATCTGCAAAGTTCACAGCTAATACCAAAGCAATGTCAATGCTCAGACAGATCTCCACCATGGTAATAAAATGCTGGTTGCAGGTGGTTGCAGGTAGTTGCAGGTGGTTGCAGGTAGTTGCAGGTGGTTGCTGGTAGTTGCTGTGAAACTGATTGCTAAGTCCCAGTCATGCAAAAAGCCACAGTATTCTCTGACCGTTGGTGAGTGTTCACTGTGTGAACTTCCTCATTGTTTAAAATGAGAAATGATCTGATTTCACTTTCCACCATTTTTATAGATTATATAGATTCAGAGTCTCCAAACCTATCAGCTGTGTTACTGTTACTGAGGGGCTGTGTGTGTGTGTGTGTGTGTGTGTGTGTGTGTGTTACAGCCTGCTGCCATGTCTCTTTGTTCTCTTAAATACATCATCTTTATTAAGCTGCAGGTTTTATGTCAGCAGTGCCAATACAATTTTTCCTCTGTATTAGAACCAGATTCTCCACTTGGTCTATTAGAAATGAAACAGAATTTATTTTACTGAAAGTTTCAAACATTTCTGTGACAAAAGAAATTTGAACTGCGATCTGCAAACGTTGCTGCTGTAACCATTAAACACCTCAGCATTTGTTGTGTTGTTGAGTGTGACAGTCGTCCTTTGTGTTGTATTTATTGGTTTAATCTCACAGTCACAGTCTCTGTCCGTGGTCCTGAGCGTCCTCTGCTGAGCAAAATATGAATCAGAGCTGCAGTCTGAGGAAGCTTTTTGCTCTTTAATAAGCAAGAACACACACACACACACACACACACGCACACACACGCACACACACACACACACACGCACACACACACACACACACACACACACACACACACACACACACACGTGCGCGCACACACACACACACGCACACACACACACACACACACACACACACACACACACACACACACACACACACACACACGCGCGCACACACACGTGCGCGCACACACACACACACGCACACGCACACACACACACACACGCGCACACACACGTGCGCGCACACACACACACACGCACACACACACACACACACACACACACACGCACACACACACACGCGCACACACACACACACACACACACACACGCGCACACACACGTGCGCGCACACACCGGTTAATTAAGAGTAACTGGCAGATTAATCAGAGACTGTGACACATGAGTGAGTTCAACACAAAAGTGAAGAAATGAAAACTGACAGCAGAGTGAAGTGACGCAGAGGGGCGGAGTCACACAGAGGGGCGGAGTCACACAGAGGGGCGGAGTCACACAGAGGGGCAGAGTCACACAGAGGGCGCCGTGGGTCAAAGGATTCGCTCAGTCACTCAGAAGGTTTTCAGGATGAGCTGATCAACCAGCAGCACTGCTGCTAATGGTACCAGAGCATCAGTGGGAATGATAATCCCACCCCATCATAATCCCACAAACATAACGCAGATATGCTGAGAGTTCTTCTTCTGTTCTCGTCACTGAGCCTGCTTCTGTTTCTAAAGCTCACAGTAAACGCTGATCTTTTCATGGTGGATGATTTTGTTTTGCTGCTGCATCCGTGTGTTGGACCAACCGCTGCACACCTACACCATGAAAGGTTTTTACTCAGGGAAAGTTCTCACTCCGTGGTCGGAGCCTAAAATACAGCCCCAAGAATTGCGGTCATCCTCAGCTGCTGCAGTGTGGACACAGAGAGGACAGGTTACAGGAACATCTCCTGGACTTTGTAGGTGGATATGAATGTAAATTCTCACACAGATGCAGCTTCAGCTTTTTCAGTACTTTTGGTACTTTGAAAGAAAAGGAGAAAAACCAGCTGCTCTCGTTTGGTAGGTCAGAGCCTTGAAAAGAAGCTTGTTTGCTTGAAGGTCACATGTTGCATGTTCTGCACGTGTCTGAGGCAGCGGCATGTTGAAGGATGGAGTTGGTGTGCAGGTCCTGCAGAGAGCAGAGCATCATCAGTCTCAGTCTGCTGCCTGCCTGCATTAGCAAACAGCTCAGCTCGGACTCGATTTGTTGTCTCAAACAGATCTGGGGCTTCCCTCTGAGGAGGTGGAGCTTCATCTGCCCTCCACCACACAAAGTCATTTATCTTCAGCAGGCCTCTGCTCCTCAGGGTTTCAGATGCTGTCAGAATTTAAATGATGCTGTATGCAGTTCACATTATGCTTCTGTCCCTGTTTCCCTGCAGTCTGACAGCAGGTTGGAGTTTGTGCTGGCTCTGATGCTTATTTAGTCCTCAGCAGGTGGAGGAGAGTAAAACTTTGACTTAGCTCTGAGAATAGGCGCCCTGACTGTGATGGAAACAGGCTCCTTTTATATGTACAGCATACAAAGTATAAAACTGGACTAAGAGGCTCAATGTTTCTGTTTAATCTGTCTGTTTATGCAATGAAAATGAAAGAAGCAGAACAGCTTCTCTGTGCAGCAGCGCCCCCTGGTGTGTGCATGCTTACATGTGAAACAAGCTGCTCATGAATCAAAACTATGACCTGAATCATAGAAATGATTTGCAGCCTGTAAATATCTGAAAGTGCTGCTGTTGATTTGTAATGACTCAAACTATCTTACACTCATCCTTTTATTTCTGCTGCTGCAACACAGCTGTTTACCCTCAGTGAAAACAGTTCATTCAGTACTTTCATACAGAAGAATGAAGTCATCTGTGTTTATATAGTTATTGGTACCAGTGTCTAACTTCATTAAACCGTGATCCTGTGATGCTTAAATAGTTCAGAGGTGAACAGAAAAGATGAACAAAAGTAAAACTTATCAATCAGAAAGGAAGACGATCAGGGTTATAATAGTTTTGGATTTTACATTATAGTTTAGTTTTAGTTAGTTTTTACTTTTTTTTCTCTAATTCAGTTAGTTTTAATTAGTTTTCAGAGTGGTTTTTCTCGTTTTTATTAGTTTTTATTTTTGGTTTCATGCTTAGTTTTAGTTAGTTTCAGTTAGTTTCAGTATTAGTTTTAGTATTTTCATACCTAATCAGGTGCAAGATTCAAGACGCAAAAGTGACTATTGTGTAATGAAAACTTCACAAAAGATACCGTTTAAAGAAAAGAAATATATTCAACAACCAACTGTTCACAAGACGTGCTAAATGTGTGTAATATTAAGGACACACATGAACATCAACAGGGAGAAACAAAGAAAAACATGAACTCCCAAACTCAATAAATTCTACAATAAACTCCACAATAAAGTTCAGCATCAGTGCAGCAGATTAACAACAGCTACATGTGGTGTTTGACAAAAACAAACTCTTTGAAGGAGTCAAAGCTCAAATCCAGCTGCATCCTGATGTTCTCACCACCTGAAGCTGCTTCTGTTTTGGAGCTAGCTTGGTTAGATGCTGCTAATTAAACTTGCAGGGTCTTTGTACACAACCTACGGAAGTGTCCGACCTCATGTCCACATTTATGCTTGTGTAGCTGGATTGTGTGTGTTAATTACCTTGTGGTCGTGTGCAGGTGTTTTATATGCGGTGCAGGCTGGGACTTCTTTTTTGGTCCTCGCTCTTTGTGCTCAGTTTTTTGGCTGCAAACATATTTGTCCCTGTTTTTTTTCACTTTCTTCATTCCTTCACGTCCATCCTGACAGTTTCAACAGTCTCCTACCAGGAATTTGCTGACAGTTGTGAGTCCTTATATTGATGCTTTGATTATTATTCCTGATTGTTATTCTCTCACTGATAAAGTAGCCGGAAACGCACAAGGACGCAACAGTTTGAGGTGGACTTTGATGTCGTTGGTTTTTCCTGACTGAGAAGTGTTCCGCACATTTTTCATCATCCACAACAAGACTTTCGATTCTATCTGTGCTCTTGTACTCAAAGAACCTCCATACGGGACTCTGCCGCTTTCTCGGCAGACCGCAGCCATTACAGCGCGGTGAGCGCACGCACATGCGCACATGCGCACTCACACAGTTGTCCTATGGCGCTCCCAGCTTAAACTCGGAGAGCGGAAAAAATGATTTCATATCAATCCACAAGGCTTAAAAAAAAAAAAAAACAAGTAAATGAAAGTCAGTTTATCGATAATTTCAGTTAGTTTTAGTTAGTTTTGTAAACTCACAATTCAGTTTTAATTAGTTATCGTTTTTTCCTTTTAATTATAGTTTTTATTTATTTCAGTTAACGACAATGTTTTTTCAATTTCAGTTTTCGTTATTTCGTTCGTTTTCGTTAACTATAATAACCCTGAAGACGATGATTTAAATCAAAGTGAAGACTAATAATCCAAATAATTCCCCTACACTCTACTGCAACACCTGCCAGCTCCATCATCACCATCATCATCATCATCACCATCACCATCATCATCATCATCACCATCACCATCACCATCACCACCATCATCTGGGATGAGTGCTGTGGTAATGATCAGAATAATAAAGGGCCTGAATGACTTCAGAAGTGACACTCGGGCTCATAAAGCTCCTGCAGACTGTGTCACCTTTCTGCTGACCCAGCAGATCCTCTGGGCTTTTACTGCAGCGGGACCTTCCCTTCCTGCTCTGGTGACCTTGGTACCTTCAGTCGTCTCTACACTGCAATCTTCTATAAAGTCTTCTCAGTACCAGGCTCCAGAGGTGGCAAAAGTACTGACATTCTGTACTTAAGTAGAAGTACAAGTACTTGTGTTAAAAATACTCTGGTAAAAGTTGAAGTACTGGTTCAACTTCTTTACTGCAGTAAAAGTAAAAAAGTACAGACTCTGAAATGTACTCAAAGTAAGAAAGTAAAAGTAGTTCTTTGGAGGACGTTTCTACCTGCTATTTTTGTGTAAAGCTAACTGAACCTCATTATATATTATTGTAATAATATAAAATAATACATGAGAATAGAAACATTATTCCAATCTAAATTTTAATTCTAATGAGTGCACTCAGCTTGAATCTGTTATGTAGGACACAAACTGTGAAAGGGAATTTAAACACAGCTCTGTTCTCTGTGTCCTCCATAGTAGAGGGTGACTGTGCCTCCACCTAAACACCAACATGAGGATACTCAGGGGTTACAGTGGGATTCAGAAGGTGGAGGAACCCTAAGATCAGCTGTAGTGGCTCTGCATGGGGAGAAGAACCACAGCTTTCTATTGTAGCTGCAGTAAATGATGTTGGTGTGCAGGCTGTGATCAGCTGACCTGCTGCTGCTGCTCTGAGGTTTACTGCTCTGTGTGGATGAACTCACAAAGATGTAACCCAGTATTTCACAGCTATCTGAGCTGATCTCCATCCCCTACACTGACAGCATACAGGCTGTAGAAATGTTGGATTCAGTGAATGAATCTCAGCATCAGCAGCTTTGATCCAAACTCATCTCTGCTGCACTGATGTAACCTGTAACTCTGACCATGAACACAGGATTTAAGCAAATGTGAAAACTATCAGAGATTTAGTTACTTGGCAGATTTACATGCAAAGCACAAAAGAAGCTGATAAAATTGTTTCCTTGTTCTTCATTGGCTCCCTGTTTAATCCAGAATAGAATTTAAAATCCTTCTCCTCACATACCAGGTCTTGAATAATCAGGCCCCATCTTATCTCAAAGACCTCATAGTCCCATATCACCCCAACAGAGCACTTTGCTCTCAGACTGCTGGCTTACTTGTGGTTCCTCGGATACTTAAGAGTAGAATGGGAGGCAGAGCCTTCAGCTTTCAGGCCCCTCTTCTGTGGAACCAGCTCCCAGCTTGGATTCAGGAGACAGACACCCTCTCTATTTTTAAGATTAGGCTTAAAACTTTCCTTTATGATCAAGCTTATAGTTAGGGCTGGATTGGGTGACCCTGGACCATCCCTTAGTTATGCTGCTATAGGCTGCTGGGGGGTTCCCATGATGCACTGAGTGTTTCTTTTCATTCACCTCTTTCCACTCTGGTTTGGGGAGCAGGCTGAACCAGCAGGGATGTATAAACAAACAAACTCTGAGAGAAAACTAGTCAGTTTCTTTCAGCTGCCATAAAGGGATCAGTGTGGCTGTTACAATAAAGTTTAACATCCAGGTGTTCATGAAAAAGAGGCTTCATGAGGTTCAAATGAGTTACAAGTTAGCCAGTTAGTTTCCATGTAAAGATGACCCACCATATTCTGACTGAAGTACTTCTAAAGAAACTAGAACACAGCTCTGCTAGAACTTTGGACATAAACGAAGGGTTAAAGAAGCTGGGTTAGCTGCCAGATAACAGTGTGCTAGCTGGTGCACAGTGTTGCCAGCTTAGCAACTTTGTTGCTAGATTTAGTAACTTTTCAGACCCCCCAGTGACTTTTTTCCCCCAAAAAGTGACTAGCAACAACTTTTTCTGTTGACTTAGCATGGAAAACCGGAATCCTCTGCCGACCCCCCCGACAGCAAGTTTTCTTACATAAAAGTTGGCAACAGTGCTGTGGCTAGCTACACATCTGTGGTCAGGCTACTATAAACACATCAGCAGGAAGCTGGAGGACGAAGGTTAAAGTGTTCTCAGTAAAGTTCATGCTGAGCATCCCTGATGGGCAGAGACAAACTCCATCATACTGCAGGAAGAAGACGCCTAAAACAGAGAACATCTGAGATGATCCGTCTACAGAACGAGATCAGTCATTAATGCTGCTGTGAGATTTGGATTACTGTGAAAAAGTCCTGAACTTCCCGTCCACACTGAGAGGGGTTCGTCTCTGAGGGTGTATGGTGTCCAGGACATCGGGAGCCCGTGGGCTGCAGTTACACTGTGAGCTTTAAACTCTGAGCTTAAAGACGTGCTGCACATAAACGGAGCTGATAACCAGCCGCAGAGGCCGAGAACGACCGCTGACAAAAACCTGCAGCACGTTAAAAAGACGAGATGTTGGTCCTGGAAACAGGTTAATCTGAGGGTCTATCAAGTCAGTTTAACAAGTAGTCAGCTAACAGAAACTGACAGTTGGTGCTCATTTAGAAAGATTTGCACTTATTCTTTGAGCTCAATATGCAATTAACTGTCATGGTGTGCTGTGTGCCAAGCGAAGGCAGACCCCAAAATGCAGGACTCACAGGCAAACTGAACGTAAAGATGATTTACTGAGATGAAAGACAAATACTACAACAAACTGGACGGGTGCCAGAACTAAAACTAAGTGGCTCATGAAACAGGGAGACACAGAGCTGAGATCATAGATGACACAACAAGGAACAGAGAAAAACTGAGGGGTAAATACACACAGTAGGTAATCAGGGCAAGTGGAAACAGCAGGGAACCACAGGTGAAACTAATAACAGAGGAAGCAAAACTAAACACAAAGCACAAGGAACACAAGACTGTCAAAATAAAACAGGAAGCACACAGACACAGGACAGAGATGCAGGGGAGACAGGAACAAATGGAACAAGGAGATCAAAATACCAAAACTAACAACAAGAGAGGAAACTGAGATAAATAATCAAAACCAAAACAAACTAGGACATAACAAAACTCAGAGAAAACAGAACTAAACACAAAATGCTGGGCACACGGCCCAGGACCATGACAATAAATAAATAATAATTTATGATTTTACTTAAATAAATCTGAATGTTTCCTGCACAGGATATTGGCCATTCAGATCCTGTATTAGAAAATATTCACATTAGTTTTCAATAGTTTTCTCTAGATGTAGTACAAACATAACATGTGCATAATAACAAGATGAAGGAAAGAATGAATTTAAACAGTCCAGTGAAGGAAAGGAGAATTATTCTGTCTTTGCAGATTGCTCACACTTTGTGACGATGATGCGTTCAGCAGAGCGAGCAGCGACTCAGTGACTAGAGAGAGGCAGTGAAGCCAGAGCATCAGACAAATCACAGCTACTCGTTTTGTGGAGCAAAGAGAGTGAAGCTCGCTCGCCCCAGCAGAGACGAGAGCAGCTCTGATGTTCACGCTTTGATACAAAAAAACCTGACAGAGGAATTCAGCATCAAACACTCCAGAAGGGAAGTGGCTCTCCATGTATTCAAAGATATTTTCCAGCAAAAATGGAAACAATAAATTCAATTCAGTTTCATTTATATAGCTCCAAATCAAGTACCACCCCTGCAGGAAGAGACTGGACTTAAGATATGTTAGAAGAAAGATCCAATTCAATTCAGCTGCATCAAATCACAACAAACAGTCGCCTCAAGGTGGTTTATACTGTAAGGTAAAGATCCTACAGAAGAACAGGGTAAAAAGAGGTGAATGAGAAAAAACAGTGCATTATGGGAACCCCCCCAGCAGCCTAGGCCTATAGCAGCATAACTAAGGGAGGGTTCAGGGTCACCTGATCCAGCCCTAACTATAAGCTTGATCATAAAGGAAAGTTTTAAGCCTAATCTTAAAAATAGAGAGGGTGTCTGTCTCCTGAATCCAAGCTGGGAGCTGGTTCCACAGAAGAGGGGCCTGAAAGCTGAAGGCTCTGCCTCCCATTCTACTCTTAAGTATCCTAGGAACCACAAGTAAGCCAGCAGTCTGAGAGAGAAGTGCTCTATTGGGGTGATATGGGACTATGAGGTCTTTGAGATAAGATGGGGCCTGATTATTCAAGACCTTGTATGTGAGGAGAAGGATTTTAAATTCTATTCTAGATTTAACAGGGAGCCAATGAAGAGAAGCCAATATGGGAGAAATCTGCTCTCTCTTTCTAGTCCCTGTCAGTACTCTAGCTGCAGCATTTTGGATCAGCTGAAGGCTTTTCAGGGAGCTTTTAGGACAGCCTGATAATAATGAATTACAATAGTCCAGCCTAGAAGTAATAAATGCATGAATTAGCTTTTCAGCATCACTCTGAGAAAGGATGTTTCTAATTTTAGAAATATTGCGCAAATGCAAAAAATTAGTCCTACATATTTGTTTAATATGTGCATTGAAGGACAAATCCTGGTCAAAAATAGAGGTGCTAGAGGTCCTCAGGTGCTGTCATATATCTGATAAAGTGCCAGTCAAAAGCTAAGTAATTCTCATGCTGTTCCTTTATGATGGAGTATCTTCTTCTGTTTATGAAACACATGTAATGCTTTCACATGTTCACAGATGTGATTCTGACCTTCAGCGCCGTGGTGTCGGCCAGAGCAGCGGCTTGTCTGTTCAGCTGTGACGCCATGATGTGGCAGCGCTGACACAGCCTCCGTAGCTCCTCCTCCTCAGGCTTGTTGTAGTGGCTCAGTTCGCTGGCCGAGAGTGAGCCTTCGGGATTTGGCCGAGACGCGCAGCTCCTCCTCACCTCCTCCTCTTCATCCTCTCCTGCAGAATGGAGGCGCTTCCTACGACCGGTGGAAGCCAAAGGAAGAGGAGTCTCCCCCTCCACCACCTGCAGCCAGACAGAGGAAACCTCTTTAACATGACCTTCATTCACCCACATTAGTCTGATGGGAGTTTAGAGTCATTCAGTCACACCAGGTTCAGTCAGTAACAGTCTGACAGTCTCTTTGACCAATGGGCAGACACAAGATTATCACATTTTTCTGTAACAACCAATCCTGAGGAATTTTGGCTTAAAGTGAAGAGCAAATGTTTGAGAATGTTTGCTCACCGATTCACCGAAAATGAGTGAACCAGGACGCTGAGTGGGACTGGAAGAGGTGATGCAGCACAACTTAGCAGTTCTACTACTCGCTGTAGTGGACAGTTGCAGCATTGCTACAATAACAAATCCCAAAATAAAAGTAACCCACAGGCCTTTATAATAAAAGCACTCTGTAGAAAACTGTTGATGCGTTCAACAAAGTACAGGTAGTGTTTTTTACTTGCATTACTATGATTTTATTTATATATATACACTCAAAACCTGGAAAAGATTATCTTGGTGACATCACCACAATGTAAAGTCACATACTATATTAGATTATACTGTGTTTGCAGTGGGACACAATATTCACTGCTGACAGTGATCTGTCTGGAACCTCTCGGCCTTACATCATATTCATCATTAATAATCTGTTTGACCCTCATGCTGAGCTTTCCTATTTATTACACTTTCTTTTCAAACACGTCACAGAAGGGAAGCAGCTTTAATAATAATCAGCATCATGCTGTCTGCTGATGTGTCCCTCAGTCACAGGCTCAGTTATCTGTCAGGAAATGGTTTATTAACTTTATGAGAAGAAGCTTCAAGCTTTTCTTTTGCACATCATGCTCATAATATTTATTAATGTCTGCCCTCAGTTTGGCTTCTGGTTTTTTATATGACGGCAGGATGAAGCCTTTCATACTTCATGTTATAATAGCAACAGATCAGCAGCATGAGCTGCTCCTTACTGAAGTCTCACTTCCATCCAGACACAACAGCAGGACTGATTCTGGATGGGCTACAGTCATTTTAACACAAGTTCATATTTTTAATGCTGCAGCTTCTTTATTACCTGCAGGTACATGTGCATGTATACATTTAAAACAATACCAATCTAGCATCATTATTTATGCTGTGGATTGTGAAGACCAGTGTAGGCCATCCATTCATTTAAACACTGAAAAGGGTCTACTATCAAGGAGAAAATAAAACAGGCAGAAAATTTCAGTTCTTTCATCCTGTCTGTTCTCTGTTGCTCTCTACTTGCAGCAGAAAGCATGTTTGCTGCATTAAATGACCTCAGTCTAAGCTGTTTCCCACCTTCTGCACAGCCACAGTGATGCACTGAAACTGTGTGGAAGCCTGGATAAAAATGCAAGCACTTATTACAGGTGACTGTGTGTTTTTCCACTGAGACCTCAGGTGTATGAATATGTGATGAAGGAGAAGGCCCACACTCACACTGGCTCAAACATCATACCTGAGCCACAGACATGAGTGTGAATGCAGCTCAGTGTCTTCATCCTCTGCTGAGCAGCCTCTGAACTGTGCTGCTGCTCACAGCTCGGCTCGCTTTTTTTTTTTAACAAAGAAAAACACTTTTAATCTTTTGTTTCTATAAATATTTAATTTAAGATTTGAAATTAAAAGCTAAGAAAATCCTCGTCACAGGTGTTGAAGTGGGCGGGCCCTCACCCCTCAGGCCCACCCACAATGCCACAGAAGCTTCCATCAAGCCAAATAGAGACAGGAAAGTCAACGTGCCTTCAAAATAAAAGCATATCAAAGCCAGCTTGGCACACTTGTAAAATGAGCACAATGTTGAATATATTTAACAGTGAAGCCAGACAAACTGCAGGAAAGTGAACCATAAAACCCAGAACTGATTTTATACTCTAATGTGAGGGTTCAGAGTTTGTGCTGACAGACCTGCAGACAGACGGTACATGAAGACAGTAAAGTGTGTGGTACTCACTGTGTATCTCCTGTAGTCCGGCCTGTGGCCCCGAGCCGTGTTCCAGTACTGCGAGTACATGTCTGTTAATGAACTCTCGTTAACGCCCTTTAATAAACACTCTGAGGTCTGCTCAGCTCTCCCACCGATGCTGACTTTCCTTCATCTGAGGTGCAGCTTCAGCCTCTGCTGAGATCTCTGCTTTCATTACAGCGAGAAGCCGAGCGAGCGTGGACTGTGGGAGGGGAACGGTGCCGCTGAAGCGTGAACGTTCAGACTGTGGGACAGCAAAGGCTCAGATGAGATCCACTGCTCTGACACCGGCTTACATAACTGCAGTGTGAAGACACACAATAACACAACTGATCAGCGAGGCCGGTGGAGCTACATGGACAGTGATGGTGGTCTGACTCCACTGCACGTATTAAACAAATAAATCTAAATAAACTGTCACCAAGTGGCTGCTCATAGAGGGTCATCTGATCATTGGTTTCTCCGTATTATTGTAGGTCTGTACCCTTTAAAGAGGTGACTGTGATTTGATGCTATATAAATAAAACTGAACTGAATTTTGGTACCTTGCAGTAAGTGCTGCATTTCCTCTGCTGGAGATCCGTCTCTTCAGCCTCTCCAGGTGAGAATGAGTTTCAGTATCTCAGGTTCTTGCTCCTGAGTGAGGGGGAGAGGAGCTGGACATGGTACTGTTATAATTCTGTATGGACAATGTAACGATTGATAAACACATTGTGTTTATCCAAACTGGAAACCATGGATGACATGAAGTACAATCAGTCCTGAGAGACTACAACTCTGCCTTCAGGTCAGGAGACAGAGCTTCTTAGCCAGAGCCAACCTGAGGAGATGTATTATAGCTGCAAAAAAAGGCCTGCATAGACAGAGTGGAGCAACGTCTCTGATAACAATCCATGTCAGGTGTGGCTGGGTTTAAAACATAACCAATTACAACTCTGTTACTGCCAACCCCAATACCTCACTGGTAGAGGTAGAGGCCCACCCAGTCTGCAGTCACCCACCCACTCTGCATTCAGGAACATCGAGTGTGTCGGGTGTTCAGAACTGTGAATATGAGGAAAGCTGCAGGGTCTGATGGAGGACCTGGAAAGGTCCTCAGAGCCTGTGCCAACAAGCTCTCAGCAGTCTTCACTAAGATCTTCAACATTTCCTTGACACACACCACAGTCCCACTCTGCCTCAAGACAGCCACCATAATCTCATCCCAAAAAACTCCCTCACCAGCAGTCTAACTACAGGCCTAATGCACTAACACCAGTGACTGCAAAATGCTTTGAGAGGCTTGTGTCACAACATATCAAAGCGATACCAAATCTCTCTTCCTGCTCTCAGCAGAGACGGACGTGTTTTTCTTTTCTCCCCAACCTCCGTATCTACCAGGGGTTTAGAAGAAAAAAAAAGCAGATCCCAGTACCTACCTAGTAGATGTTTACCACAAACAGATGATCATCATGCAGACTGAGGCAACCTCGTCCATCCCCAATACAGAGCTATTTGTGGAGTCCTGAAGGACAACTCCCTATAACAACCCCAACTCCTGAATCAGCTACACACTATCAAAAATGAGTACATTATTCAATAAACATTATGTAGTAGGGTAGTTGAATTATTAAGATCAATACTTCTTTATATTTCTCAAAAATTTTAACTTTATTGCAGTGCGGTTATCATTGAGCTGTGTGGCCGCAGGTCTTCCCATCAGAGAATCGTATAATGATGAAAATAATTGAGCCGATCTGAGCAGAGAGAAAAGTCGTGTAAGTCCCAGCAGATGGTTTCTGATTCATCATGAAAACAGAGACGCCATGTTCTCTGAGGTTCACATGAGAGCTGGGATCAGTATTCTGGACTGAGTAATGAGCAGCATGCAGGATTTAGTGGTCACTGGTCTGTTCAGGAGCTCTGGTTCTAGTCTGGGTTTGATTTTCATCTGTATTTGCTTCTGCTTCCAGTTTTAGTTCCAGCTGTGTTAGTTTATTTGTTCCCTCAGTGTTCCCAGTTTTCCTCCTGTGTGTGTGTCTGTGTTAGTTTGACTTTCCTCCTCTTGTCTCGTGGGCTTGAATGTCCTCACCTGTGCTTCTGTTTATGCTCCCCCGATCAGCTGTGTGTGTGAAGTCTCGATCCAAAAGTCCGTTTTTCTGAGGAAGGCTCCTCCCTTACAGGTGACCCGGAAGTACCTGCTTAGCTCCATTATCAGCTGTTCCAGTTCTCCAACCACCAAGGAAAGGAGCTTCAGTGCTTCCTTTATTGCCTCCTTTAGCAGAGGAGACACTGGGACCAACCTTCATGCCGTCCCATAATTCATTGCGATGACCTTTCATGTGATATAATAAATAAACTCCTGGAATAAAAACTGCTTCAAGTGGAGCTGCTTCTGCATGAAGAACACTGATTTATATCAGCTGATTATGAACTGATCAAACTGTTTCAGCTTCTGTATAATCAGGGAGGAATGTTGCTGTGCTGCAGCCTTCAGGATTGTCATGGATTCATTTTCACTTCCGATCAGCTGGATCCGTGACGGATGGAGGGAAATGTACTGCAGTCAGAAATCCTGAACTGGGAGGAGGAGGACGGAGTTCCACTTGATGATCCACTAACAATCTGATTTCTTTACAAAGATGCAGCCACTTCACTTCAGTAATAACCAGCTGAGAGCAGCTCAGAAACCAGCAGACCTGAGGAGGGAGGTGAGGGAGAGAGCGATGGAGGCCTGTGAGCCACAGAAATCCAGGGCGAGCTCAGTTTGTGTGTGAAAGCAGCGAGGCGGTTCGGATCAATGATGGGAGGCCGAAGGAGGATCGGCGTGATGGGGAGAAGTGTGCTAACAGAAGCTGCAGAGGGTCCTGAGGACTGAGCTCAGGAGCTGCATCATTCCAAACTGAGCATCGACATCACTTCCTGTCAGGTCAGAGCCCAGCCCGTTACCACCGCATCACTTTAACAGCACGCTGCAGTTTCAGGCATGAATCGGACACACTAACAGGGGATCATTCATTTTACAGTCACTGTTACTGGTCCAGGTTCACAGAGAGAAGCGGCTCAGTGAGCACTGCTGAGAAACATCATTTCTGCTCCTCAGTAAAATCAGCATTACTGAGGAGCAGGAAGCAGCAGTCAGTGTGAGGACTGAGAGAAGACTTCTGGATCTGCGCTCCTCCTGATAACACCTGATAACTCCTGATAACACCTGACAACACCTGATAACACCTGACAACACCTGATAACACCTGACAACTCCTGATAACACCTGATAACTCCTGATAACACCTGATAACTCCTGATAACTCCTGACAACACCTGATAACTCCTGACAACACCTGACAACTCCTGATAACACCTGACAACACCTGATAACTCCTGATAACACCTGATAACTCCTGATAACACCTGACAACTCCTGATAACACCTGACAACACCTGATAACTCCTGACAACACCTGACAACTCCTGATAACACCTGACAACACCTGATAACTCCTGATAACACCTGATAACTCCTGACAACACCTGATAACACCTGACAACTCCTGATAACACCTGATAACACCTGACAACACCTGATAACTCCTGATAACACCTGATAACACCTGACAACTCCTGACAACACCTGATAACACCTGACAACTCCTGATAACACCTGATAACACCCGATAACTCCTGACAACACCTGATAACACCTGATAACTCCTGACAACACCTGATAACACCTGATAACTCCTGACAACACCTGATAACACCTGACAACTCCTGATAACACCTGATAACACCCGATAACTCCTGATAACTCCTGATAACACCTGATAACTCCTGATAACACCTGACAACACCTGATAACACCTGATAACTCCTGATAACTCCTGACAACACCTGATAACTCCTGATAACACCTGATAACTCCTGATAACACCTGACAACACCTGATAACACCTGATAACTCCTGATAACTCCTGACAACACCTGACAACACCTGATAACTCCTGATAACACCTGATAACTCCTGATAACTCCTGATAACACCTGATAACACCTGATAACTCCTGATAACTCCTGACAACACCTGATAACTCCTGACAACACCTGATAACACCTGATAACTCCTGATAACACCTGACAACTCCTGATAACTCCTGACAACACCTGATAACTCCTGACAACACCTGATAACACCTGATAACTCCTGATAACACCTGACAACTCCTGATAACTCCTGACAACACCTGATAACACCTGATAACTCCTGATAACTCCTGATAACACCTGACAACACCTGATAACACCTGACAACTCCTGATAACACCTGATAACTCCTGATAACACCTGACAACACCTGATAACACCTGATAACTCCTGATAACACCTGATAACACCTGATAACTCCTGATAACACCTAACAACACCTGATAAAACCTGACAACTCCTGATAACTCCTGATAACTCCTAACAACACCTGATAACACCTGACAACTCCTGATAACTCCTGATAACACCTGATAACACCTGATAACTCCTGATAACTCCTGACATCTCCTGATAACTCCTGATAACACCTGATAACTCCTGATAACACCTAACAACACCTGATAACACCTGATAACACCTGATAACACCTGACAACACTGATAACACCTGATAACACCTGATAACTCCTGATAACACCTCACAACTCCTGATAACAGCTGATAACTCCTGATAACACCTAACAACACCTGATAACACCTGATAACACCTGATAACACCTGACAACTCCTGATAACACCTGATAACTCCTGACAACACCTGATAACACCTGACAACTCCTGATAACACCTGATAACTCCTGATAACACCTGATAACTCCTGATAACACCTGACAACACCTGATAACTCCTGATAACATCTGACAACTCCTGATAACACCTGATAACTCCTGATAACACCTGATAACTCCTGATAACTCCTGATAACACCTGACAACACCTGATAACTCCTGATAACACCTGACAACTCCTGATAACACCTGACAACACCTGACAACTCCTGATAACACCTGACAACTCCTGATAACACCTGATAACTCCTGATAACACCTGATAACACCTGACAACACCTGATAACTCCTGATAACACCTGACAACTCCTGATAACACCTGACAACACCTGACAACTCCTGATAACACCTGACAACTCCTGATAACACCTGATAACTCCTGATAACACCTGACAACACCTGATAACACCTGATAACTCCTGATAACTCCTGATAACACCTGACAACACCTGATAACTCCTGATAACACCTGACAACACCTGATAACACCTGATAACTCCTGATAACACCTGACAACTCCTGATAACACCTGACAACACCTGATAACTCCTGATAGCACCTGACAACACCTGATAACTCCTGATAACTCCTGATAACACCTGACAACACCTGATAACACCTGATAACTCCTGATAACTCCTGATAACACCTGACAACACCTGATAACTCCTGATAACACCTGATAACTCCTGATAACTCCTGATAACACCTGATAACACCTGATAACTCCTGATAACTCCTGACAACACCTGATAACTCCTGACAACACCTGATAACACCTGATAACTCCTGATAACACCTGACAACACCTGACAACTCCTGATAACACCTGACAACTCCTGATAACACCTGATAACTCCTGATAACACCTGATAACTCCTGATAACACCTCACAACTCCTGATAACAGTTGATAATTCCTGATAACACCTGATAACACCTGACAACTCCTGATAACACCTGATAACTCCTGATAACACCTGATAACTCCTGATAACACCTGATAACTCCTGATAACAGTTGATAATTCCTGATAACACCTGATAACACCTGACAACACCTGATAACTCCTGATAACACCTGATAACTCCTGACAACACCTGATAACACCTGATAACAACTGACAACTCCTGATAACACCTGATAACTCCTGATAACACCTGATAACTCCTGATAACACCTGACAACACCTGATAACACCTGATAACTCCTGATAACTCCTGATAACTCCTGATAACACCTGATAACTCCTGATAACACCTGATAACTCCTGATAACACCTCACAACTCCTGATAACAGTTGATAATTCCTGATAACACCTGATAACACCTGACAACTCCTGATAACACCTGATAACTCCTGATAACACCTGATAACTCCTGATAACACCTCACAACTCCTGATAACAGTTGATAATTCCTGATAACACCTGACAACACCTGATAACTCCTGATAACACCTGATAACTCCTGACAACACCTGATAACACCTGATAACAACTGACAACTCCTGATAACACCTGATAACTCCTGATAACACCTGATAACTCCTGATAACACCTGACAACACCTGATAACACCTGATAACTCCTGATAACTCCTGATAACACCTGATAACTCCTGATAACACCTGATAACTCCTGATAACACCTCACAACTCCTGATAACAGTTGATAATTCCTGATAACACCTGACAACACCTGATAACTCCTGATAACACCTGATAACTCCTGACAACACCTGATAACACCTGATAACAACTGACAACTCCTGATAACACCTGATAACTCCTGATAACACCTGATAACTCCTGATAACACCTGACAACACCTGATAACACCTGATAACTCCTGATAACTCCTGATAACTCCTGATAACACCTGATAACTCCTGATAACACCTGATAACTCCTGATAACACCTGATAACACCTGATAACACCTGACAACACCTGATAACACCTGATAACACCTGACAACACCTGATAACACCTGACAACTCCTGATAACACCTGATAACTCCTGATAACACCTGATAACTCCTGATAACACCTGATAACACCTGATAACACCTGATAACTCCTAATAACTCCTCCCCCTCCTAAAAATAAACTCTCCGAGCAGCAGCAACTCTCACAAACTCATCTGCCAGAAGTCCAGCTGCAGAGATCCTCCTGTCCACAGGTTCCTGTCCCAACCTGCCGCTGAGCCTCTCAGTGAATCAGCAGCTTTGGAACGTCTTTAGACCATCTCTGAGCTGCTGCAGTGAATCTGACCCTAAATGTTCCTCCAGCGGCGGTTCTTCTTTAAATGACCTGCAGAGAAAAGCAGGGTTAGAACCTGCTGTGACCTACAATGAACATTTTGTGGTCCATCTCCTCCACATTGTAGTTTCAACAGGGCCGACATCATGCTGCTCTTTTCCTAAGTCCTTATCAACTTTCCTACCCACCTTTCCTTCACCTCGATGACATTTTCATTGAGGTGAAGGAAATGAGGTTAGAAAAAGGAGACAGGAGGGACTTTGGAACCCGCTCTCAGTCTTCTGTCATACTTTTTTCTGCATGTTCCATCTGATTCTTTTTTTTGTATTTTGGACTTCATCATGGACTCTGTTTGAACTCTGGTGCTTCTGGACTTTTATCAGCATAAATTGATTTTTGTTGACTCAAACTGCTTCACGTTGTTTTTGGGCCCTCACTCCTCATCTTTATGACATATTTATACAGTGTTCTTCAGACATCGTCATAACCAGTGTACAGGTGATCTCTAATGAGCAGAACTCCGGGGAAAAGGGAACAGTGTCTATCTTGATCTTAGAAAAACAGTTTGCAGCAGTCTTCCAGCGGTGCTGTAATCAGCTCCCAGGTATCTGTGAAGCCACTCCAAAATCTCTCCACTCTTTCTCCAGGGAACCTGGGCACAGAGACGTGGTCAGGTCAGAACGGTGAGCAGAACAAAGACAACAGCGACCAGGGAGTCAGCAGGACTGATTGTTTTCCAGTTAATGATGCAGCAAAGACAAACTGCAGCATGTCAGTTTAAGTCTCATTACTGCCAGCTGAGAAGGATGATCAGAGGACAGTGGCTGGACCAGGCCCCGCCCCTGAATACCAGACATGAGACCACAAACACATGGGAGGGCAACAGGCAGGAAGACCCAGGAGAACCAGAGGACCATGACAGACCCAGGAGTCACAAAGAAAATGACCTAAAACAATAGAGAAGAAAAAGGTAAAATCAGAAGACAGGAGCAGAATATGAACATTCACTGAGTGATGAAAATAATGAATAAAGCTGCTCTGAGATATTAATTAACTAAAATATTTAAAGTGTGAAAAAACCAGGATGCAGCTGTTTTCCCTGGAGTCAAAGGACAGGGACTGACTGAAATACAGACCTTTACACTGATGCTGACACTGACATGTGCAGGAATAAGAAAATCTTTTTGGTCAAAGGGAATAAATGGGTCATGCTCCTCATTCTCTGTCTGCTTTTGTGATTGGTTTCTGTGATTGGCTTCTCTGAGGTCATGTGGTCTGATCTGGTTTGTACCTGGAAGTCAGCTGATCTTCTGTTAAATTGTAGGTTAAAGGTTAAATTGTATGACTGTATCGCTGCTGCTGCTTCATCATCGTCTCATACTGAGATTTTTTTGAACTGTCTGTTAGCGCCATCTAGTGGACAGACTGTAGAACTCCATCATCTGCTGTGAGTCTTCTCTCACACTCTCTGGGGTTTTTCTAGGTTGGACTGCTTTTGATGTCACTCTCGTGCTGTTTTGGACTCTGCAGTTATGAGCATGTGACGCTGACCTCAGATCAGACACCAGGACTGACGAGGAGCACGAGCAACTGCTTCTCACCAAATGTCTCCTCCACACATGAAGCTGGAAAGTTTCTGGAAGCTCAGCAGGTGAGAATCCCACCAGAGAAACCTGGAAATGTGTGATTCCCAGCACACCGTGTGCTGGGCTGGACTGTAGGAAAGTGTGTGGCATTTTAAAAGATTCCATGTGGCCTCTGAAGATATGAATATTTTTTAGTTATGATTCACAGGTGTACAAGAGTTTGCATGAGGAGCAGTGAGTGTCAGAACTGGTCAGACAGCTTTGAACCTTCTACCTGAAAGGCCTGTTTTTAAACTGTTTATGTTCCAACTGTTGAAATCCATTCATATAACAGCAGGACTTCTGTTACAGAGTCCACATCCGCTCCCTCTCACATGGTTGCAGAGCTCTCTGGGTGGACCAGACCTCCGGTTTTCATACCTCAATCAGCATATCAGTCAACACAGTGGATGCTTATGATTGTCCCATACACTGCTACCGATTGGCCAGTCACGGGGAGTTGCTTTTTTTAATTTTTATTTGTTATTTGAATTTAATTAACAGAATCAGGATTAGTGAATATCAGCTTTAGTGACAGTCGATCTAAGGATGCAATATCATTTTCTGTTATTGGTGTGTTAAATACACATTTGTCTGGTTAAAAAGTCAAATGCATGGTGTCCAGCTGAGTGGGCATATTTGTAACTCCATGAAAAACTGGTTCATAAACAAAATTTTAATTGCATTTTTTTCTTGCCTAAAGAGAAATAAAAACATTCAGAAAAAAAAAATCTTGACTAAGGTTCTCATAATTCATGCATGAAAGGGTTTTAAGGTGAGAATTTGTAGCTCTGTGCAGCTGTACAGCTGTAAACTGTGAAAGGAGATATATGAACATGAATATAATGTGAGGATTTGGGTGGAGCGAATCTTCACAGACTCAGTCATACCTTACAGTCTGCTGATTTTCATCATTTTCCACAGCTGATGACCCCAGTCTGTGATGATCCTGATTTGTAATTAGGGCTGGGCGATATGGACCAAAAGTAATATCTCGATATTTTTTAGCTGAATGGTGATATACATATATAATCTCAATATTTTTTCTTCCCAAAAGGTATAAACAAAAAGGCACTAATGAGTCAAAGCTACATGTCCCAAATATCACACAGAAATGCCTGTGTGATATTAACATTCAGCTGTTGATGTACATGAGAAATTGCTCAAAAATCAACTAACCCCTAACCCCTAGTCACTGTGTACTTCAGAGTAGAAGTTCATAATAATGTTTTGGTAAAACCAGATTTGTGTCTGTTGTGAGTTAGTATTTGTAGTAGTCAGAATATGGTGGACTAACTGCTGTAGTGTGAAAAAGTTCAACTTCAAACAGTGTCATCACCTGATTCTTCATTCAGTGTCCAAAATTCATGTCTGAAAATGTGTTTAGTGATTCACTGGCTGTAGCTCAGGAGGTAGAGGAGGCCACCTACTAATCTGGAGGTTGATTCCTCGCTGCTCCAGTCTGCATGCCAAAGTATCCTTGGGCAAGATACTGAACCCCAAGTTTCTCTCAGATGGAGTTGGAGTATGAATGTGTGTGAATGTGAGATAGAAAACATTTGAGCTTAGAAAGAAGTACTTGTATGAATGTGTGTGAATGAGGCATGTTGTATAAAGCACTTTGAGTGCTCAACATAAAATAGAAAAGGCTATAAGAACCAGTCCATTGACCATTCAGAGCTTTTAAAAGACACCTAATACATGCTAAATAATGATTAAGCTAAAATTGTTCTTTTCTACTGTCTAGGGGAAAGCAGAAGTGAAAGTGCGTTGGGTCCCCTGCTCTTTTTGGTAAGAAGTAGTTGATAAATTCTCTGTTCCGAGATGGAACAATATTTTATTGATTTGATGGAAAAAAACACAACTCCAAAACACTGCATATCTAAAATATATAAAATGTTGCATATAAGTGTAATGGAAGACACTGGCTTTATTAAAGGAAAGTGGGAGCTAGAGGCCAACATTTTAATTGGAGAAACAGATTGGGAGAGTAGTTTTATATCTAGTCATAAAAGTACCAATAGTCCTACGTATAAGGAATTTGATTGGAAAGTAAAGGTTAGGTTTTTCAGGACTCCAAGGGGGCTGGCTGGCCTCATACCCTCATGTTCTCCATTATGCTGGAGAGGATGTGGGGAGATTGGAGATCATGCTCACATTTTTTGGGACTGTCAGTACCTGCAGGCGTACTGGACGGACATCAAGGAGGAAATTTATGTAATTTTAGGGGTGAAACTGCCCCTATGCTTAGAATATTATATATTGGGATGTATACCCAAGGACTTGCCAGATCTCTCTGCAGATAAACTCAGCATGCTCAACGTTCTGCTTTTGGCTGCTAGGAAAATGATAACCATATTCTGGAAACAAACAACACCACCGACAATAGCCCAATGGATCAAAAGGGTAAAAGACATCTATGTTATGGAAGAACTGACTGCACAATTGAGATTGAGGAAAGACATTTTGTTTGGAGGTGGCTACCAATTAGGATATATTTAGAAAAAAGAGGACTAATTTAATTGTATATTTGAAGAATTTGTATCAGTTTTTTTTTCTTTCCTTTTTTCTTCATCTGTTTTAAATTTTCCTACCAGGAGAGGTTCTGTATTTAAATGTTCTGTTTATACTTGATATACTTGCAATATGGATATTCATATTAAAGCGAGTTCAAACAAAAAAAAAAAAAAAATCCCTATTGCATTCACTATTTGGATTTACAGGCTTTTCATAGGCAGTAATTAAAAGGTTAAATTGGCTTCATTTTTCCTCCCATCTAAATTTTTGTGAAAATGTGTATTTTGTGAAAATTTCCTCCTGTCATTGTGGAATCATAACTGTATTACACAACAAGTAATGTAGTTGATACACTTTTAGTATGACGTTGGTAGCTGAGAGTGTTTCTTGGAACTGTGGGGAAATACCTGCTGTGTCTCACTTGGATGGAATAGTGTTGGAATCATTCCAGCAGGATCGTGCTGTGAGCACGAGAGCACTCAGAGCAATAATAGGTGGAGAGCAGATGTTCATGTCTGACAAAGATTTCTGTGTGAACACACCTGAAATGGTTAAGAAATAGAAGTACTCAAGTTCTTTATAAAAGAAGTACTAATCTCACACTGAAAGTTTTCCCTGGTTTACATTGTGTTTGCAGCATTATTATTGTGTGAGAACAGTGCATCTCTAAAAAGTGGAAACAATGAGCTCAGAAAAATATCCTGTTTCTGTCTCTTTGATGCCTTTAACAGAAAATCACTGAGGAAGCAGAATTTCACAGCATACAGCAGAACACTTCAAAAAATCCCATTTGGAGAAACTTTGTTTTAACTTCACAGAAAGGACCTGAAGAAAAGTTAAAGTGAAAAGCTAAAGCTGTCATACAAGAACTAATGAGTGCACCATTTCAGTCTGAGGTGTAGTGGAGTAGGAGTGGGAAAGATCTATAAAATTTTAAATAATGATTTTTAGTGCAGTACTTAAGTAAATCTATTTTTATTATATCCCACTACTTGGTTTAAGCAAAGCCTCTATGTGCATAAAGTAACTCCCAACCTGATTTTAAACTTCTTGGTGTTCTTTTGTTCCAAAATTATATTTTCCAGTGGCAAAATCTGGGATGACACGTGGGAGCCTGCCAGTCACTTTCACCATCACTTTGCCGTGTCCGAAGTGCCGCCTCCTTCAGCCAGCGAACAGCTCTTTGCATGATATTTTGCTGGTAGTTTTTTTTTCATGTTACAAACAAATTTGGATATCCATATCTGCAAACTGTATTTGTGTACTGTTTCCTGGGAACATTGTCAAAAATCTGTGGAACCAAAGATCCACACGTGTAGATACCACATTGGTTTATGCTGTTCACTGAAAAGATGCGTTCTTTTTAAGTGGTTTGATTGTTACAAATGTCTGACATGTATTTATACTTGTTTAAATGCATTTTGTTTTATGAAAAAATCATTGTCTTAAGTTGGTACTGACAGGAATTCTTCTGGAATCTGATGTTAAATGCTTTAATTGTACAGACCTTTTATTGTTGTGTAGCCAGGTCTTTGCAACAATAACAGGGGGGTATCATTCACAAAATGAATATCATGTTGTATTCAGTATGACATCAAACTAGCAACAAAGCCCATGAACTCATCACTCTGTTTCCTTTATTTCTCCAAGGAAGGTGGTAATGTAACCTTGTGTTTTGTTTGTTTGTAGTTGTGTGAAGTCTGATGTGAATTGTGTATTAACTTTTATCATTGCAAATAAACTTTTTAAAAAGTTCATTGAGATGTGAGAACTTGAAGTGGTTTTTCATGCTGATACTCAGTAATTTTTCCAATTATAACTTTAGATTACAAATTAGGATTCCATAAGACAAACCTTGAGCAGCACAGTGGTGTTGTGGTTAGCACTGCTGCCTCACAGCAGGGAGGTCCTGGCTTTGAAGCAATTAAAAGTTTCAATGTGTCTTTGTTCTATTACCATTCAAAACATTTTGTCCATTGTTACAGTGGGTTGCAAAAATATTCATACCCCTTGAACTTTTCCATATCTTGTCACATTACAACCACAAACATAAATATATTTCACTGGAATTTAATGTGAAAGACCAACACAAAGTGGTACAATTGTGAAGTGGAAAGAAAATTATACATGAAACATTTTTAACAAATAAAAAACTGAAAAGTGCAGTGTGTAAAAGTATTGAGCCCCCCTGAGTCAATACTTTGTGGAACCACCTTTTGCTGCAGTTACAGCTGCAGGTCTTTTAGGGTTTGTCTCCACCAGCTTTGCACATCTAGTGACTGAAATTTTTGCCCATTCTTCTTTGAAAAACAGCTCAAGCTCAGTCAGATTAGATGGAGAGCGTTTGTGAACAGCAGTTTTCAGATTCTGGATTGGGTTTAGGTCTGGACTTTGACTGGGCCGTTCTAACACATGAATATGTTTGGTTTTAAACCTTCCATTGTAGCCCTGGCTTTATGTTTAGGGTCGTTGTCCTGCTGGAAGGTGAACCTCTGCCCCAGTCTCAAGTCTTTTGCAGACTCCAACAGGTTTTCTTCCAAGATTGTCCTGTATTTGGCTCCATCCATCTTCCCATCAACTCTGACCAACTTCCCTGTCCCTGCTGAAGAGAAGCAGCCCCAGAGCATGATGCTGCCACCACCATATGTGACAGTGGGGATGGTGTGTTCAGAGTGATGTGCAGTGTTAATTCTCCGCCACACATAGCGTTTTGCATTTTGGCCTAAAAGTTCAATTTTGGTCTCCTCTGACCAAAGCACCTTGTTCCACATGTTTGCTGTGTCTCCAACATGGCTTCTGGCAAACTGCAAACAGGACTTTTTATGGTTTTCTTTTAACAATGGCTTTCTTCTTGCCACTCTTCCATAAAGACCACATTTGTGCAGTGCACGACTAATAGTTGTCCTGTGGACAGATTCCCCCACCTGAGCTGTGGATCTCTGCATTTGGTCCAGAGTCACCATGGGCCTCTTGGCTGCATCTGTGATCAGTGCTCTCCTTGTTGGGCCTGTAAGTTTAGGTGGACGGCCTTGTCTTGGTAGGTTTACAGTTGTGCTGTACTCTTTCCATTTCCAGATAATGGATTGAACAGTGCTCCGTGAGATGTTCAAAGCTTGGGAAATCTTTTTATAGCCTAAGCCTGCTTTAAACTTCTCCACAACCTTCTTCCTGACCTGTCTGCTGTGTTCTTTGGCCTTCATGATGCTGTTTACTCCCCAATATTCTCTTAACCGACCTCTGAGGCCGTCACGGAGCAGCTGTATTTGTACTGAGATTAGATTACACACAGATGGACTCTTTGTAGTCATTAGCAGTCATCAGGCAACTTCTGAATGCAACTGGTTGCACTCAGAGAAAAGGGGGCTCAATACTTTTGCACACCGCACTTTTCAGTTTTTTATTTGTAAAAAATGTTTTAAATCATGTATAATTTTCTTTCCACTTCACAATTGTAACCACTTTGTGTTGGTCTTTCACATTAAATTCCAGTGAAATATATTTATGTTTGTGGTTGTAATGTGACAAAATATAGAAAAGTTCAAGGGGTATGAATATTTTTGCAAACCACTGTAGAATAGAATTTAAAATCCTTCTCCTCACCTACAAGGTCTTGAATAATCAGGTCCCATCTTATCTCAAAGACCTCATAGTACCATATCACCCCAACAGAGCACTTCACTCTCAGACTGCTGGCTTACTTGTGGTTCCTAGGATACTTAAGAGTAGAATGGGAGGCAGAGCCTTCAGCTTTTGATAACAATTTAAGGGTATACAGATTTAGAAATTTTCATACATCCTTTCTGCAACATTTAGGTTGTACGTAAATAAAAGGAGAAATTACAGTAAGTGGAAAGTATATTCTTCTGCTGATACAATGTCCAGACATTAGTGGTGTGTGATACTGCAAAATTTGGTATCGATCTAATACCAAGTAAATACAGGGCCAGCACCGCCAACACTGATACTTTTTAATAATTAAGGTGAATTTTGATGACCTTTAAGTGGTTTGTGATTTTTCCTTTGGATCATTAATTAGTTAAAACCCAGGATAGAATTAGGCAAGGTTTCCAATTAAATAGAAAATACTTTATTATAGTAAGTTTTTTCCTGAAACAATAGAACAGTAACAAAACTATTTTCCCCATATATTAAGATGTCTGGATTTTTTCCTTAAACAAAGTACACAAAATGATCACTCAACAACAAATTAAAACATTGTGTTCATAAATTATACAAAAATTAAATAAAAATGATCCCTTCATTGCACTCCTTTTCTGGATTCTTTCTTAAATAAACAAACTGTCATCACGCTGCAACAAATGTTATAAAACAGTTAATGAATGGGTAGGAAATATAATCACCTGGTCACCGGTGTGGCGGCATGGAGTATTGGTGAGTAGTGCTTCTGAAGCACTTTCTTCACGCTTTTTATGTGCATGTCAATTGCCTTGTATGGAGTGCCAAGAAGTAGCTCGGGCTTGACTGCAGTGTGGATGGTTAAAACATGCAAATAAACAACCTAAAGTACAATGTTGGAACTGGATTGTTTGTTGGTTAACCAAGAGCGAATCAACAGTGCAGTACTCCCTGCTCAATGGTGTAGAGGCAAAAGGTTGTGGAGTCGCTACACATCACTCTGGTTAGAGGTTTTTGGTCAGGAATAGCATCATGTTCATATTTTTTCGCTTTTATTGTACATCGCCTGTGACTCAGTAACTGTCCTGCCTTTGAAAAAAATCCTATCGGCTGGCACTGATGTGGTGCATGGTTTTTCCACCAAATGAAGGTGCTGAGGTCTGATTCACAGACTGCATTTCAGTGACAAGTTGAGCTTTTACAGGCTCAACATTTGCAGTCACAGAATCCCAAGTTTTTAAATCTAATGTCCAGGTAGGTGCTGACAGCAAGACCATAAAACATTTCAACAGCCCTGAAACGATGGTGACATTGTGCTGATAGCTCAGCAGCTAGCTTGCTACCTTGGCGCTCAGAAGTTGCAGTGGTTCTGAGAAGCAGCGACACCAAAGGAATCACCTTTGAAACTGAAACATGTTTTCAGTTTATATCTCCCTGGTTACTTCCTCAAATGGTCTCAGTGCATTGATGGAGAGACTGATGACAGACCATTCTTCCTCACTTAAGCAAAGTGAGCTCTTTCCAAGCAAACAGGGGACTGTGGTAACTGCCTCCATTTGCTCAGACAATCTCTCCCACATGTAGAATATGGAGTTCCATCTTGTCTCAACTGCTTGAATTAGTTTGTGTTCAGGGAACTTCGGCTGCTTCTGAATTTCTTTGAGCTTGTCTGCAGCTTTAGTACTATGGTGAAAGAAAGCAATGATAGCACTGCTTTTCTGCTGAATCTCAGTCAGAGTGAGCCTTCAAAGAGTCTTTCACCACTAAATTCAAAATGTGAGCAAAACATGGGTAGTGTGCCCAACCTGCTTTGCACACAGCAGCAAACATGTTGGCGCCATTATCAGTTACAACAGCCAGAATCTCGTCTGTTATGCCCCACTCTTCCACGATTCTGGTTAATTATGAACAAATATTGCCTCCAGAGTGTTGTCCAGGAACAGAGCACGTTTCTAGCACATATGCCAGCATTTGCCAGTTTTCAGCTATGTGGCTGCACGAGACTGTTAAATATGCCTCTGTGGCTCTTGATGTCCACATCTCAGTTGTTAGCTTCTTTAGCCAGTAGGTGTGAATCATATCAGAGCCTGGTGCTTTGCTTGGCAGTTTCTAAGGCCTCAGGTATGAACAGCTTGCTGTATTTCTTAGGCACCCCTTTCTTCATCACACCTTTCTGCAGCTCTGATAGCTGGCTAACTTCCCTCTGTGCTGCTTTGATCTTAGCCTCTAGTCTTTTCCATGGATGGTACTGCTCCTTGTGGCTGTTTATCTTATATCAAAGCATCTCAATGATCACTGTTGCCTTGATATAGATCAGCTGGTTGGTTTCAGTGATGATAGTAGTAGTGCTGCATTCTCATATTCTAGTAGACTTTCAGAGGGTACTTCACGTATTCTTGGTAATCGACCACAGAGGGTACAGGTTAGCCATGATCTTCTCTTTCAGGTAAGCTGCTCTGGCATTCAACAGACCAGCTTGGCTTTGTTTCATTTTTTTTTCATCTCAGCTTTTAAACAGGCTGAACTTTGGCAACTCAAAACTCTGAACAAAACCAAAAGAGTCCTACATTGTGCAATCCTGGGGGACCCGGTCACATGTGCTTTTGATCTAAACACATGGGTGATAATATGAGAGGAAACAATGTGGAAACCTAGATCACACAGATACAGGGAAAAAATAATACATCTCAACTACATGGGCTATAAAAAGAACTTAAGGGCAAGAGGTTCTTTGAAACCCTTAAAAGGTAAATCTGAGCAATACACATTTTCTGCATTGTCACCAGTTTTCCACAAGTATTATAAATATATTTTTTAGCAGAATTCAGTTCTTCATCTACAATCAACAGTAAACCACATCACTGTAGGTGCTGCACTCTGTACTACACAGAACACAGAGACACTGAGGACTCCACTGACCCTAGTCTTAGCCAGAAACCAAACCCAGCATACAGAGGTTCAGTGAATGTGGTGCTGAAGGTGTGGAGGTGGATCAGAGTGTCAGAGGAGACTCTGTAGAAGGACAGAGTGCCAGCAGGACAGTCCACATACACTGCTACTCTGTTAGAGACAGAGGAGGAGGAGATGGATGTTCTTGTATTATTGTGCCAAACATAGTACCCATTATCAGAGCAGAATAAACTCCAAGATTTATCATTCCATCCAAACCTACAGTCATCAATATATCCTTTCCTTGTGATTGTGCTGTAACTCAGAGATAAATAAATCCCTCCTCTCCACTCGACCTCCCAGTAGCAACGACCAGTCAGCTGATTTTTACACAACAGCTGCCAGCAGTATTCAAATCTGTGTGGATGATCCGGATACGGGTGCTCGCCATCCACCACGGTCATCGTTTTCTTGCTGTCAGACAGTTTGAGGTTTCTGTGCACTGTGTTTGTGTCCACTTCAAGCTGACAGAAATCTGATGTAGAAGACAGACACAGCACAGCTGCAGTTTATTATCTCACACACCTGATGGCTTTATTATTTGTTTACTTAGTGTTAAGTGCAAAGTTTAATTACAATTTTCAGGCATCTGGTGTCAGTAATGTTTAAATAGATAAATAAAACAAATATCACCACTGTAAAGACTGACAAATTTCTGTTTTGTCAAACTTACACTTCCTCAGACCAGGTTTTATCCTCTTCTCTCCACCATGGTCCAGCCTGGAGGAAGAAACACAATGATTTTCTATCCAACATGGATCCAAACTGCAGCTTGAGTTTGTCAGTGAAATTCAGATAACTTTTTCTAAGATTGCTTCATGTGAAAAGGAATAAAAATGTCCAAAGAATAAGACTCATTTGAATTTTTAAAACTCAACTAGATCTGTGAATTGTCACTTTATCGTTGTTTTGTGGACTTCGAGGGGGCATTCAACTGTGTCCCTTGGGGTATACTGTGGGGGGTGCTACAGCAGTATGGGCTGTCTGACCCATTGTTGCGGGCCATTCAGTCCCAGTACAACTGCAGTGAGAGCTTGGTCTGTATTGATGGCAATAAGTTGGACTTGTTTCCTGTGAGTGTTGGACTCTGCCAGGGCTGCCCTTTGTCACGGATTCTGCTCAGAATTTTTAGGTGGAGCCAAATGGCAGAAGGCTTCCTGTAGGATCTTGGCCTTCCAATATAATGTGCTTTGAGGTGACTGACTGTTGTGATTTATACATAAAACTGAATAAAATGGAATTCCACCTTGGTGGCCTCAGAATCTCATCTCTGCTTTTTTCAGATGATGGGGTCCTGTGGGCTTCATTAGGTGGTGGCCGCCAGCTCAGAGTGGAATGGCTCACATCCCTAAGTCTGAGGCCATGGTCCTCAGCCAAAAAAAGAGTGGAGTACTGTCACAGATGGAGGAGTTTAACTATCTTGGGGTCTTGGTCATGAGTGACAGGAGAAGGTAAGTAAGTCATTAAGTAAAGTTTATTAAGCACTGTATATGGTAAATAGCAAAAACCGTGTTTAAAACAAGGTAATTACTGGAGAGCCACTCACTGATCCAGGTTAAACACTGGACTATGGTGGACAACCTATCCAGCTGTTGGGGTTTAAAAGACATATGCAGCTGAATATCATCAGCATATAAATGGTAAGAAATTACCTCAAAAGATTGATGCTTGCTAAAGGGAGCAGGTAAAAAGAAAATAATAATGGACCCAGGACTGAACCCTGTGGAACCCCACAATTTAAGGAGGTACTGTTGGAACTGAATTTACTGGTCCTAACAGAGAACGTCCTATTCAATAAGAAGAAAAACAGACCGGTGCTGAGCCAGAGATACCAGCCAAAACCTTAAGCTTGTTAAGTAAAACGTTATGATTAATAGTATCAAAGGTTGCACTGAGATCAAGTAAAACAATGACAGAACAATTCCCTGCATCACAAGCCATTAAAACATCATTGTAGACTTTCAAAAGAGCAGACTCAGTGGAGTACTGCTTTCAAAAGCAAGACTGAAAAGGATCAAAAATCTGTAAATTGGATAGTAAAGATCTGAACTGACTATGTATAATTTTCTCAAACAATTTACTAACAAATGGCAGTTTAGAAATAGGTCAATAATTACAATACAGCTAGTATCAAGATTAGGCTTCTTTGACCTGTTAACTAGCTGCACCAAAATCACCAAAAATGCCTGGAAAAGCATACCCAAATTAAATCAGCTGCTGGTCTTGAACTATTGCAGTACATGCAAAAGCTTGGTCTCTTTGTGAAGATGACAAGCTATATTTGCAGTCAAAAATCCTTTAACTGTAATTAGTATGTAGCTATTAAGTTTGGAACACAGAAGAGTTAGACAATTTTTGCCTTGCCTAGATTTTTCCTGTTTATTTTTATGTAACTACACACTGAGTGTTGAAGGTATGGACTGGAAAATGAAATCAAACTGTAGAATGAAGTCTTGTCTACTTGTATTTCAAATTTTATCAAAAATAGCACAAAAACGTAATGTTTTGGACAAGTTTTTGTGTGTTGATGTCCAGGCATTGTCCAACTGGTGCCATTTGGAGACTCCAAGTGCCACCAATGGGACAATGCCTGATATACAAACTAGGGATGCGCCGAGCCAATATTCAGTATCGGTCTGATCCTGGCCTTAATTACTGGATCGGATATCGGAAAGAAATAAAAAATGCAATCCAATCCGACACACATTAGCTGCATTACAGTTTTCGGTCATCGTCTTCTTCTTGTGGGTCTGCCGTTGACCAAAGCGGCTTAGAGCTGCATTACCGCCACCTACTGGAATGGAGTGGGGGATCAGGAGTTAGAAAAAACCCTACTCAGATTCTATAAAGTTCTCCGTCACTGCGATGGATTCCCTTTGACACTGAGTGATCATCGCTGACATGCTTTGGAAAAACTCTGCCTCCTGGTCCTTAGTCTTGTATGTGGGACAACTAAAAGATTTCAATTTTGTTGTGTGAGAGAGTGTTGACTTATGTAAAATTGATCCAGGCATTTAAAAACAAATTTTAAAAATATTAACACAAAAAAGATTGGATTTGTATCGGTATCCAAATGTAAAATATCGGTATCGGTCATAAAAAAGTGGTATTGTGCCATCCCTAATACAAACTTCAAATGGCTGTAACTCCTCAATGCTTCAACATACAGTCATCCATGAAGGCTGTAATGAAAGATAATACCCAGAGGAATCCTCTGCAATACAGAAATTTACTGTATAAATTAATTATAATTATATAGATATAAATCAGAGGTTGCCCTAATTTGTAAAAGAAAGAAAATGTTAGGCCTTCATTTACAAAAACTAGTCTATTTTCAGTGATTCCTTCACACACCCAAAATAAATAAATTGTATATTGATCAAAAGTTACAGTAAATGCAAACAATACATATTCACATAAAATAAAAAACCCCAATCCTCCCAATAGTCCTTCTCTGATGCACAACTTACCACCTCCTCCCAAACAATTACCCCCAACCCCACCCCCACCCCCACAAACACAAAATAACTCACACAAAGCCAACCACAGAGCATAAAGCTTTTTGTAAAACTTGAGACACTTACTGGTCAAAAAAAAGCTCTGAGCCATTGTCCTCCTTATCCTGCCGTAATAAACGTAATAAAGACCCCGTGAAAGCCTTATCGAGACCTACAACAACCTTCCCTGCCCCCAACACTGTTCTTGTAAAGTTCCATATGTAAAGCGCACGCGCGCACACACACACACACACACACACACACACACACACACACACACACACACTATAAGTGGCGTAACACCAGCGTACGGTGATATTTTCTGTGTAATGGTGCGTGTCAAGCTCACCATTACATACATATTTACATCTAAACAGCATATAATATGAGGACAAGCTGAGAATAAAAAGTTACACGTACCATGAATCGCCTTCTGAGTAACAGCTGCTTGTTCGTGGGATTTTGCAGCGACACAACCGGTCGAATCAGCAATGAAATCCTCTAATAAATAATAATCCACTCTCGTGAGTTATTTAGTCACTTCTTTGAATAAATATAGTCTGTTTTTTTTTGCTTTTTTTTTTTTTTTTGGCCACAGCGGCTTTTATCGGTGGTGGAGAGAGACAGGAAATGGGGGAAGGATACAGGGGAGGACACGCGGGCAGATTGGCGACGGGCCGGGACTCAAGCCTGCGCCGCCCGCACAGCAACGCGGCATATGTATGTGGTCGCCAGCTTCACCACTGAGCCACCCAGGCACCCCAATATAGCCTGTTTTTGATGCATTCTGACAATCCGTTGGTGAGAAAAACTATTGTAAACACTGTTTACGCACGACAGTGCACAGACTCTTACTTCCTGCTCAGTTTCACGCACAGAGGACGCACTGACTACGCAGGGAGTTTGTGGATTTATGTGAAAACAAACCCCATAGTGCCGTATACCCATGTGTCAGGAATTTTATTGGCTATACATCTGTGGTTTTGGATTTTGGGTCAGAGTTGACCAATCAGAACGATTGGAGAACATCTGGGGCATGTCCAGAGAAGTCACATGACGCTGTCTGCTTATTATTGGCTCTGAAAAATCCATTTCATAACATGATTGGCAAAATGAGGTGTCAAACCAATTCTGAGGGTCTAGTCTGTCATATAAAAGCATCGTAAGGGCGGACTGCAACGTTACTGTGACGCTATGAGGCTTTAAATTCGGAAAGCACTACAAACGGCCCGCGGGTGGGCCGCTGCCAGTTAACAGGTTAAGTATGCTAAGCCAGGCAAAATGCCATCCTTAGCTGCTACATCAATCTCCAACAGCAAGTCGCCAAGCTCTCTAAACGTTTGTGGTTCCCTATTTGTAACTCTGGGAAAGCGTTCTAATCTTTCTAGAAGAGACCTTTCTATCACCTCTGGGGTACTGTAGCATTCCTCTAATCGAGCCCAAATCCTGCATAAACCTTCCGTTGGATTATTGAAGTGCACTGAGTGGATACGTTTAGCATGTGTAGAGGACTCGTCTCCTAGCCACCTGGTGAGCAGATCTAATTCTTCACTAGGCTTCAGACCTAACCCCTCTATTGTGTTGTTGAAAGAAGCTTTCCAAGCCCAGTAGTCCTCTGCCTTGTCTGTAAACCTTGTTAGGCCATCTGTGACTAAATCCCTTTTTGCTAAATATCTAGCCAGGTTAACAATGTCACAGTCTCCGTGTAAAGTGTCATACAGATTCAGCTGGCGTGAGGGACTGTATGGAGCAAGGGAGCCTTTTAGTTGAGCCTGTCTTGTACTCACATTCTCATAGTTGTATGCCTGTGTGGGCATGAAGGGAGGCAGATGAGTACTGAAGTATGCTGCTCATGTTCACCTGGTTGTGCTGGGCCTATAACTGTGTTTGTTACGTGAGGAGGAAGCCTTGGTTGAACGCGTGCAGCTTCAGCCTTTGCATGTGCTTCGACTGCTGCCATTGCAATTCTCGAGCTAGATGATCTGACTGACCCCGAGCAGACTGACCGGATGTCCAGCTTGTCCTCCTCAGATGGCTGTTTCATTGTTGTAACCCCTGAGGTGTCCACCGTTGCTTGTGGAGAAGCCTCTCTGCTATATCCCCTTGAACTATCAATCTTCTGCGTAGCAAACAGTGCAGCCTTGTACTTTCTTCTGTTAGGAATTATTTTTTACTCAATGAATAAAGGACAAATGTTTAAAGGTAAACTCCAGTAAATTAATTAATAAACAGTGGATCAACCAAATAATAAACAATTAAATAATACATTAGACAGAGTGAGAGCAACAGATCAGAAAGTACTGACTGACTTCAGTGCATCTTATCTTTAGGCTCGGCCACAAGAACGTACAATTAAAACATCACCAACGTCACCATGTTCTGTCATTAATCTGGACAAGATTTCTCTATGACAAATTAAAACATCAGGAAGATGATGTGCTTATGACTCCACAGCTGAGGAATCTGGGCCATGAAAAACCAGCTTGAACAAGACTGAATGACGAAGGTCAACTCGTAGCGCCCAGAGATTGTTCATGTTTAGATATGAGGCAGGATAAAGATGGTTAGACAGGCACACGGGCTTAGAGAGAGAGAGAGCACACACAGGCCTGCTGTCTCCTCTGGGTCTCCGCATATGCATGTGTGATTTTTCTGATTCTTTAATATATTAAATGTCTTACTTTTTTAATTAAAGTGTTTCAAGTGTTTCATAAACAGCCTGTTTACCTGTCAGTTCCTTCTGGAACACCCCTTTTACTATTCTGCCCTCGCTCTGGTTGCTAGACAGATAGATAATTCTTCCCAATGATGAAGCATGAGTAGTTGTCATTACTGAGCTTTATTCAACACTCCATTGGTTGGAGTAAAACTGCAAAGGGAAAAATACAGCACATCAGGATGCTGAATCAACATATGAAGCTAATGCCACTAGTTTGTTGCCACTAGCTTAAATGCTAAATATGCTAACAGATAAGATGCATATAAAGAACATTAACATTGCTCAGAAAATATCATGACCTACTTCTTCCAACAACAAAATTAGCTGTACCTTCGTAGATATGCTTCTACATGAGAAATAAACACTTTCATGAACTTACAGGCTGTGCTCTACCTACACGAAGCAGCTAACACTGCATGAAAAGTGGAGTTTTCAACAGTTTCTTGTATGTAATATTGCCGCGCGCCTTGAGCTTCAGGGCTCTCAGCAGGAGGCTTTGGCCAGAACAGTAAACTGGAGGGAAACTGCCGTGGACTCTCTGTGTCAGTGCTCCCTCAGCTCCCCCCTCTCCTCAGGTCTAGGGCAGGCTCTCATATGTAAAGGAGGTTTCTGTGAGTCATACAAATGCAAATCAAGTACTCACCAGTGGTCACCAGTACTCACCAGTGGTCTACCCCTCCCAACAGTTGTAAGCAGCATATTTTTATTTTGAGATATATATAATCAAATTTACATTATCATCTTTTAAGCCTTTTTCCATTACAATGTGACTACACATAAATTATTATACAGCGAAACATTCAAACAAGACTAAACTCAGAAGAAATCATTCTAATTTATAAATTAGTATTATCTAGTTGGAAATATACTTTTGGACGTTTTCAGCTTTTGTCCCTTTTTCCAATAAGGCTGTGAGCTTCTGTCTGTGAGCTTCTGTCTGTGAGCTTCTGGCTGTGAGCTTCTGTCTGTGAGCTTCTGTCTGTGAGCCTTTGTCATGGAGGTTTTTGTGAACCCTGAACTTTAGTGGACTGAGGGAGATAAACAAAGGCTATAACTTGATTTTGGTGATTTTTTTGTTGTGATTTGGCGCTATACAAATAAAATTGAATTGAATACCATGTAGCAGCTTCCTCGCCTGTGATTGGACGCTGAAGTTATTGCAAAACCAAAGGAAACCAGTGCGGTCGTTCTCTTCCGTTCAAACTGAATGGCGTTCTTTGTCTACGCTGCTCTCCTGGTACGACAATGGAGGTCGTCTATATTTTCAACACCCCAGAAGCTCCTCGTGAAAGCGGGCCTCTCTACCGGCCAGCTTCAACCAGCCCTGCTGCAGACGAGAAGACACTGCTGGCTGCAATCAGTGGGTTATCTCCTCAGTTACTCAAGTTTTTACCAGCACAACTAAAAGACAAGATGGCGTCTATTGTGTAGAGACTCGATGCTCTGGACTCTAACAAAGAAAAGACGGCAGCACAATCCGAAAACTGCGGTAAGACTTGGTCGTTTCTAAAACAAAAATACTAAGAGTGGAGGAATGGTCACAGTAAGCTGACAGACGTATTGTGATTTGGTTTCTTCTTTTTATTTGGTTTCATCTTATAGGAAGCAGTTCCTGCACAACTCTGAATCCAATAAAAGCCGGTATGATCCTCTGCAGAGTCAAGTCAAGTCAAGTCAAGTCAAGTTTATTTATAAAGCACCTTTAACACAACAACAGTTGACCAAAGTGCTGTACATAAATTTAGAAACAAAAGAACCAAATTATTGTTGTTACATGAAAATTTCAGAACACCCATCCGAAGACAAAGACAAGTTAGAGATAAGTGATCCGCGGCCTTGCTGCCATCAAACGGCGCTAGCGTTTGGACCACCCATCCAAAGACAATCAACAAACAAACAACAACAACATACAAACATAGGAGATAAGTGTTCTGTGGCCGCAGAGGTAAGAATCAGAAACAAAGCAGCAGTATTCAATGTGTGGAGGAGAGAAGAACTTCAAATGTTTTACTCTTATTTATTTGCACCTTTATTTTCCACAGACTGTGTTCGCCTCACAACGCGAGTGTGAGTGTTCCTAATGCGTGGACCGTGATATAATTGTGTGTAAGTATCTATTGGTGTTGTTTGTT
>CM024205.1:33633422-33691321 GCA_013435755.1 Amphilophus citrinellus | reverse complement strand
GTGGTCACCAGTACTCACCGGTGGTCACCAGTACTCGTCAGTGGTCTACCCCTCCCAACAGTTGTAAGCAGCATATTTTTATTTTGAGATATATATAATCAAATTTACATTATCATCTTTTAAGCCTTTTTCCATTACAATGTGACTACACATAAATTATACAGTGAAACATTCAAACAAGACTAAACTCAGAAGAAGCCATTCTATTTTATAAATTAGTATTATCTAGTTGGAAATATACTTTTGGATGTTTTCAGCTTTTGTCCCTTTGTCCAATAAGGCTGTGAGCTTCTGTCTGTGAGCTTCTGTCTGTGAGCCTTTGTCTGTGAGCTTCTGTCTGTGAGCTTCTGTCTGTGAGCTTCTGTCTGTGAGCTTCTGTCTGTGAGCCTTTGTCATGGAGTTTTTTGTGAACCCTGAACTTTAGTGACTGAGGGAGATAAACAAAGTATATAACTTGATTTTGGTGACACTACAAGCATTATTTTCATTGAAAAGCAAACTCAGTTTTCAGTCTAATTCACTGTAACTAAAAGTCTGTCACACCATCATCCTCTTCTGTGCAGTGGCTTCCCAGCTAGCATTGAACATTCAGACAACATCCCATGAACGCTGCCATAAACGTTCAGTGAATGTTCACATGCATTAATGACATTAAAGACTACCAAGGCAGATGGAATAAGAAAATATATAAACTTTTATTTTGCTATACATGGATGTACATAAGAGATATCAGCAAAACCTTCATGAGAAAAATGTAAAACAGCTTCCTCGCCTGTGATTGGACGCTGAAGTTATTGCAAGACCAAAGGAAACCAGTGCGGTCGTTCTCTTCCGTTCAAACTGAATGGCGTTCTTTGTCTACGCTGCTCTCCTGGTACGACAATGGAGGTCGTCTATATTTTCAACACCCCAGAAGCTCCTCGTGAAAGCGGGCCTCTCTACCGGCCAGCTTCAACCAGCCCTGCTGCAGACGAGAAGACACTGCTGGCTGCAATCAGTGGGTTATCTCCTCAGTTACTCAAGTTTTTACCAGCACAACTTAAAGACAAGATGGCGTCTATTGTGTAGAGACTCGATGCTCTGGACTCTAACAAAGAAAAGACGGCAGCACAATCCGAAAACTGCGGTAAGACTTGGTAGTTTCTAAAACAAAAATACTAAGAGTGGAGGAATGGTCACAGTAAGCTGACAGACGTATTGTGATTTGGTTTCTTATTTTTATTTGGTTTCATCTTATAGGAAGCAGTTCCTGCACAACTCTGAATCCAATAAAAGCCGGTATGATCCTCTGCAGAGGTAAGAATCAGAAACAAAGCAGCAGTATTCAATGTGTGGAGGAGAGAAGAACTTCAAATGTTTTTACTCTTATTTATTTTCACCTTTATTTTCCACAGACTGTGTTCGCCTCACAACGCGAGTGTGAGTGTTCCTAATGCGTGGACCGTGATATAATTGTGTGTAAGTATCTATTGGTGTTGTTTGTGTGTTTTTTGCCTGGATATGTTTATGTATACACTGTGTTTATGCTCTTTATTTACAATGTACAAAAATGTTTCCAGCTTCTTGTTAAACCTACAGACGGTCCGCCGCAGCTTCCGCTACAGTCAGCCTCACGTTCAGGAAAAGGCGGCAGCCATTAAAAATCCTGCCCGGTGACGTGCAAGAAGGAAGCCGGTAAGACGTGTTGGATTGTATTGTTGGTCTGCTATATTTGTGTAGTTAGCTTGTAAATGCAGTTTTATTTTTGGGAAATATTACTTATTGTTTTTTTAACTTTATATAAAATCTGGCTTCTTTTGAACAACCCAAAACATCTATAAAAAGGTGAAAATAATTAACACTGAATGTTTATAGTTTTAGCAGCTGTAACATTTTGGGGCCTAAAGATAAAAAATGTATAATCAGTTTAAAGGTGCCTCAAGGGTTAATGACCAAAATCACTGAAGTACTTTTATCAATGTTACATTTTTTCAAAGTACTTGTTCATTTGTCTTTTATTCACAGGATGCAGGAGTTGGTACTTTGTCACATAACCATTGTTTCTGATGACAAAGATGGGCTGATTAATTTTTTTTGTGCATTCAGGGTCTTATCTGCTATGTGTGCATTCAAAGTCAAGAGACTCAAACTTTCAGTGTAGTTTCCTGATTTTTCACAATATTTCATATAGTTTCATAATGACTTAATGTGTGCTCTGTGTCAACAGCTGCTGGGGGCGAGGGCGAGTGTCCTGGCAGTGAAGGAGGTTGCCTTCTGGGACGGTGTCACCACTGACCTCATGTTGGATGAGGAGGATGGCGTCTCAGAGGGCGTATCGGGCTGGATTAAGACCCCCAAGCTTCCCCAGCCAGGAGCTCAGTGACCTCTGAGCCAAACTGCAAGACAGACTAGAAGCTCACCCTAAATACAACGATGCACCATAAGTGTTTGTGTGCTGGACATGCTCTGAGAGAAAGCCACCACCACATGGCCCAGAAGTAGCAAAGCATTATATGTCATAATGTTTTTGTTTTCTTTATATATATATATATATATATATATATATATATATATATATATATATATATATATATATATATATATATATATATATATATATATATAAACATATATATATATATATATATATATATATATATATATATATATATATATATATATATATATATATATAAACTTCAAAATGTTGTTTATTTTCCCACCAGTCTACTACACAGACCAATGAAGGGTGGAAGTGCTCCTGTGATAAACAAACTCCTGAAATTAAAGTTAAGCATCATAACTGGATAGTTTTATTCAACATTAATGTCTCATTTAATATAGTTGGAAATTAATCATTCTCTCAGCTGTATTCCTTGATGCTGAAATGTGTTATGCTTGTTTTAACAGCTTATTTTGAATTAAAAGACTTAAAATTAAACCACAAAAAGGAGAAAAAGTTCATTCTCCGTTTAACCAGCTGCTTTTACACAGCTGTGCTTCACACTCACGTTGCTAGGCGACATGAGCTACGCAGAGGTGAGGGCAGGTGACGCTGATATGAAGGCTAGCCGCTCACTTCCGGCCTTTGCGGTCTTCATGGGCTGCGAAGGACGTGGGCCGGGTCCTTCGCAGGATGCGGCCCCTGAATTTTTGACATCGTGCGTCGATATAATCTGTATGCCTGGAACTCGTGCACTGAAAAATGTTCCAGTGCAAAGTGCGTTAAAATGCGTTGAAATTTTTAATTCGTTAATTTCCCCGTAATTAATTAATCGAAATTAATGTGTTAAAGTCCCAGCCCTAATATATATATATATATATATATATATATATATATATATATATATATGTATATATATATATATATATATATATATATATATATATATATATATATATATATATACATAAATAGTTTTGGACTTTACATTATAGTTTAGTTTAAGTTAGTTTTCAGAGCAGTTTTGCTCGTTTTTATTAGTTTTCATTTATGGTTTCATGCTTAGTTTTAGTTTTCGTTTTTTCATACTTTGTCAGGCACAAGAGTGACTATTGTGTAATAACAACTTGACAAATGATACTGTCTAAAAAACTGCATTCAACAACCAACTGTTCACAAAATAGCAGCATTATATGCCTAATGTGTGTAATATTAAAGACACACATGAACATCAACAGGGAGAAACATAAAGAAAAACATGAACTCAAAACTGAATAAACTCTACAACAAACTTCATGGTCAGTGCAGAACACGTGGGGTAAAATATCAGAACGCAGTGAATGTTGGGCACAAACAAACTCTTTGAAAGAGTCAAAGGTCAAATCCAGCTGCATCCTGATGTTCTCACCTCCTGAAGCTGCTTCTGTTTTGGAGCTAGCTTGGTTAGATGCTCTAATTAGTCTTGCAGGGTCTTTGCGGCCTCTGTACAACCTACGGAAGTGGCCGACCTCATGTCCTCATTCATGCTTGTGTAGCTGGTGTGTGTGTTAATTACCTTGCAGTCGTGTGCTGGTGTTTTATATGCGGTGAAGGCTGGGACTTCTTTTTTGGTCCTCGCTCTTTGTGCTCAGTTTTTTGGCTGCAAACATATTTGTTCCTGTTTTTTTACTTTCTTCATTCTCTCACGTCCATCCCGATAGTTTCAGCAGTCTCCCTCCAGGAATTTGCTGACATTTGTGAGTCCTTATATTGATGCTTTGATTATTATTCCTGATTGTTATTCTCTCACTGATAAATTCAAACGCTGCAGTGAAAAGTAGCCGGAAACGCACAAGCACTGAACAGGTTAATCACAATATTGCGGGCTGCGTGGACCTGGTGAGTAGTCGCATTTCTCCAGAGGTGCAGGCCATTACTTTGTGGACCAGCGTGGTGAGCACGCACACAGTTGCCCAATGGCACTCCCAGCTTAGACTGCTAGTGCGATAAAAAATGATTTCATATCAATCCAAAGTTTTAGAGTTCAGAGTTTTAAATAAAACAATGAAAACAAAGGTCATTTTATCTATAATTTCAGTTAGTTTTAAACTCAAAATACAGTTTTAGTTAATTATCGGTTTTTCCTTTAATTAGGTTTTATTTATTTCAGTTAAAAATGTTTTTTCAGTTTTCATTATTTCGTTCGTTTTCGTTGACTGTAATAACCCTGTTTGCTACAAAGTTTACCGGCCGGCAGGAACCAGCTTGGTGGTATCACGTGGTACGGCCAAACTTGCATGTAATTGGTCAGTGGGTTTCCCTGGATGCTTCACCACTACCGTAAGGACTGTAAAAGCTGCGCCGGTAAACCAGAAAGTGCTCAAGATTTTAAGTGGTCATTTCTGTTTTGGGATTAGGGTCGGGTCTGCATGAGACATCATTTCCGCCTGGATCAGGACCGAGGTCCACCTATTAGTGACCTCTGGTTTATAGAGTTAACTGATAATTAGGTAACAATGCATTTCAGATGTGGAGTAACATGAAAGTAATGTAACAAGTAGTGTAACAAATGACTTTCAGGAGTAAGTACTTAAGTAACGTACTGCATTTGTTTCAAGAAGAGCAACAAGTAATTCCAACATTACATTCTTTTGTTGGAGTACTGACCTAACATTGGACATGCACAAGAGATGGTTATCTCACCTCTGACCTCTGGTCTGGCTCTCATCTTCCCCACACAAATTGGTTTTAGAGGGAGGGGCTCCCTCCCCTCTGTCCTCACAGTGATCCATAGCAGAGCACACACCTTCACACACACACACACACACACACACACACACACACACACACACACACACACACACACACACACACACACACACACAGAGAGAGCAACACAGTCAGCAAAACAATATTTACAGCACAGCATATATCACTGTTGCATAAATACCACTGTGCGTATGTTAATGAATCATTGAAACTGGATAATAACTGGATGATAATAATAGACTTGTGTTTAAATCTCCTGAGAGTGCCAGACCTTCATTGTTTGTTCAAACACATGGTCTGAGGCACCTTCTCAGTTTGTTCATAGATTACGGACAAATTCAGGAACAAATTTGTCCGTGAGATCAAATGCTCACTGATGAATCAGTGAGCATTTGATCTGAGAATCCTCAGAACTTCAGAGTCTAAAAAAAATCAGAGTGACTCAGGGCTTTCAAATTATGCCGGCAGCAGGCGCATTTTCCACCTACTCTACCACTCTGCGCCGTCTACTTTTTAAATTTTCCTAAAAAATTTTTTTTGCGCCGTCCGCCGTCTCCATTTCCAGAGCCATGTGGATGCACGTAGCAATATTTACATTCTTTCAATCTAAGCTGTTTGATTGGTTCACGACTGTCATGTGACTATTCATATCGTCTGTTGCCATCATGGCTTCTCATGCATGTAAGAGAAATAAGAGAAAACAGCAGCTGTCACAAGTGGCCGCCAGGCATGGGGACCAGATGATTGGGCTTAAGAAATGGTTCAAGCCCACGTCCGAGGTTGTAAGTAAGTAATCTAGTAATCATGATCAATGTAAAGAATAGAATTCTAATGATCAGCTGAGAGAAAGGTCGCGGCCTCGTGGAATGCGATCATCTGCATCATTTGATGATGAATTTCATAGCTGACCGTGCTGTTCGTTCAGGGGCAAGTTTGACGATAAAATAACATGCATTACCATAGCTTCTGTACTTTTGAAGATTAACTTTCAAAATTATTTAAAATTAAACCATAACATTGTTGAGATGCATTGCATATAAGTAATGGTTTGTGAACACATCTTCCTTTCATAGTAGAAGTTGTTCATTTATAGTAACTTTGATATATTTATAGGAGTACTGAATGAAAGTCTTTAAAAAGTAGTAAAATTTAGGGGATAGTACCAGTGTTGGAAAGTCTGCTTATTATAAGTGAGTTTGGGCTTGTTTTTTCTAAAGTCGCTTGTAAATCTCGTGAGTCGTGGGTTGCGGTGTTTTGGGCTTGTTGTTGAACGTGGAGTTGCTTATTTGGGCTTGACTTTCTTTTCAAGTGAAACTGCTTGATTACCTCTCGGTGCCCTATAATAAAGCAAAAGACGAGTGGTAGGTAGTTTGTCCCTTCCAAGCCCCCGTTTCCTGTTCATCGTTCCCGCCCATGTTGACCGGGCACACACCCAAACAAACACTCATAACAGCCCAGAGTGAGGAGGCAGCGTAAGAATGAGCTCCAGTAAGTGGGGAAATATAGAAAAAAGAATATATAATAAAGAGTGGGAGAAAGAGAGCGCACTTACAGAATGGATCCGAGCTCGGATGGGAGACAGTGGCACAAAAAGTGGGTATGCACTATATGCAATGCATAGGGGCGCCTCACAAGAGGGGGGCGCCAAAGATGCGGCAAAAATTATTTATCTAGTTGCATTTTCTGTATTTAACAGCTGTGCATATGATATGATCAATAACAGAGGCACCTCCCCTTCTCCTGTCGCCCCTTAGACACACACAAACATTTTTTTTGTTTGTGATTGACAGAAAATAAAAGCCTGTAATAAAAATCTTGTATATTATAAGTCAATGAATAGGTGAGATCTGCAGGCATGAACACAGTAGGGCTGCAACGATTAGTCAACATTGTCGACAATAATCAACAATAAAAATAGTTGATGACGAATTTAATTGTTAATAGTCGTTTATTACTGACGATTGTTTTTTTAAATGGAGTGAGACGTATTCCTGTCTATCTCTGGCAAGCTTCACACATGCGCAATACCATTCAGCGGCATGTTTAGTCATGGCGGCTACTGGTGAAATAACACGGCGTGCTCAACGACCCAAGGTTTGGGACAATTTCACGCTCGATAAAGGAAAAAATAAACATATCTGCAACATTTTGCAATTGTTTCCTCAGAAAGCAGCTGTGGTCCTGATGAGAGATGTATCAAAGGCATTCTGCAGATTTTGCAAGTGTGAAATATGTGCTCACCGTGCTGATTTAATTCAACATGCTAATACAGAGAAACACACCAAAAAAACTGTGCACCTTTCTCTTCTATGAGGCTAAGAAACATGGTTTCACTGCTCCAAAACACAATGAGACAAAACAAAGAAATGAGCTATACTGTTATAGAGCTATACTGTTTAAAAGCAGCCTCAGTTTTACACAATGTTGTGGGTTGCCAGTTGAGCTTATTTTGGGCTTGTTTTCATAGAGCTGGTTGCTTGTTTCTATCACGAGATCTGGCAACACTGGATTGTACTCATAAAAGCGAAACAGATGGGAAAAGACGCCCATGGAGGACAGCAAAGGTCTCGGTCATAAGGTGCCTGCTACTTTGGCATGCCCCCCCCCGCTACTCCAAAACAATTTGAAAGCCCTGGTGACATCAAAACCAGTCTGACCTGTAGTAGTAATTCAATTTTTAGTCCTATACGTGGAGGCAAGTGACCAACTAAAGACCAGCATAGAAACACGAGATGAAGCACCAGTGTCAGAATCAGAACACTCGACAGATTGATTTGTTATAAGGCAGGAAGCAGCTTGAGATCCTTGCTGGAACAAAGCCCTCAGATTACGCATGAGGACACACTTTAAATTTAGCTTTCCATTCAGTTTAGTTTTTTATTGCTTTCCTTCTGTAAGGATGTTAATTAAATCTACATCAATGGTGTAGTATTCAGGAAAATGAAAAACACATCATGATGCTATGAAGCTAGAGGAGCGCACAGATACCCTGTTATCATACATCAGATACTGCACAGACACTGTCACTGAATAACCAGATTTGGGTCTATCCTAACCAAAAACCATGGATGACCTCAGAGGTGAAGGCACTTTTGAGGTCCTGGACCGCCGCCTTCAATTCAGGTGTCGGCGGGGCTGGACTGGGACAAAAAAAATCGGCCCTGGCATTTTTGGCTTAGACCGGTCTGCAACTATGTCTTAATAGCATCTGACACTGTCTTACTCTTATTCAATGTGGCCATACCTTTTCCTAATAATACTTTTATACTTTTTTACACTTACTTTAGTAATGCTTAAATTACAAAGCTTTTACTTATATTTAGCTTTTTTAAAATCTGTTATTTTACTTGTTTGAGTGCTTTTTAAAACATGTTTAACCAGCATAGAGGCTACAAATTCAAACTACTGTGCAGCCTTTCAACAGGCCTTTAACCTAATTATCTAAAATGCTATGATGCAGCCTAAAATAGACACTTGCTGCTGATCCAACACTTCTCGGCCTTGAGTTTGCTATTTTATCAGATTAAGGTGCCGTGGTTGCCAGATTTTTGGAAGTATGCAAATACCAATATTAATGATACTAATCAATCACCATTGCTCATCATTCTTATGTAATAGAGATAATGTTACCTCCATCAAAGTCCCTGTATTATCCTAACGTTACTACCTGCTTACGTACTACACTTTCCCCTCACTCTGTCCCTCGGTTTGCAAAGCCTGCATCTCTGGCTGCTCCTCTCCCTGCTGCTGTCTTCACCTACTGCAGAGGGGCCCAAGCCTCGAAGGGGCCCTAAGCAAGGTAAAGACCCTACAGTAATTACAGAATAAACCCAACAGTCATCCTAATCTTAAAAATAGAGAGGGTGTCTGTCTCCTGAATCCAAACTGGGAGCTGGGTCCACAGAAGAGGGGCCTGAAAGCTGAAGGCTCTGCCTCCCATTCTACTCTTAAGTATCCTAGGAACCACAAGTAAGCCAGCAGTCTGAGAGAGAAGTGCTCTAATCAGGTGATCCGGTACTACGAGCCAATGAAGAGAAGCCAATATGGGAGAAATCTGCTCTCTCTTTCTAGTCCCTGTCAGTACTCTAGCTGCAGCATTTTGGATCATCTGAAGGTTTTTAAGAGAGCTTTTAGGACAGCCTGATAATAATGAATTACTATAGTCCAACCTAGAAGTAATAAATGCATGAATGAGCTTTTCAGCATCAGTCTGAGACAGAAATATTAGAGTGTAGCCTACTCATTAAATTAGTGTTGTTACAAGTGTACAAATCTGGACAGTTAGAATAGTTTCTTCTTTCTTTTAGGAAATTGGCATTTGTAAAAAATTAAAACAAACCAAAAAAGTTTCATGACAAAGGTGGATGAGCTTGTAGCATCTACAGTGACACTCTTCAATTTCTTCGCACGTAACTTCTCCGCACCCCCTTTCTGCCGCTTCGGTTTCTCCATGTTCCCTCTTCTTTAACACGCGCTCAACACTGAAACTACTAGCGGGAGTTACAGGGCACCACGCAGAGAAAGGGTCATCCTATATCCTGATTGGTTCCATCCACTGTCTATATTGAAAATGGGCCAATGGGCCGCCCCCTCTGAATTGTGGGCCGGTCTCTGAAAAAAAAAAAAAAAAATCCAACAGCATCGGCTCTGAGGACGGTCGGCCCACCAGGCAAATGCCCGTTACGCCCGATTACCAGTCCAGCCCTGGGTGACAGAGCTCTGTACAGCACAGCCAGGTCTGACCTCAGGAGAGACATTAAGGCTGCTAAGGAGGAGTACAGGAGGAAAGTGGAGTCGCACACCTCTGGTGGGAATACGTGGAGGCAAAACTTAACTTGAAACATAGTTTTAATACTTGAATTTACAAAATCCAAAATCTCAAGGTCAGGTGAAAACCCAAAATCCAAAGGCCTTGATAATAAAAGGGAAACATACTAGAAAAGGTACACAGCTTACAGGAGAACTAATGACGACGCAACAATGAACTAAATGTGATGGAGAAGTGTGGCATGGATGAAAATAAGCCCATCCATCCAAAAATATTTGATTTCATTGTAATGTTCAGATGTTTAAAACGTGTTATTTTCTTTGGTTATCACTAAACAAGCTGTGACCCAGTTTTAGAGCAGACGTAGTACTTCAAGAGCGGCTATTCTGCCGTTATCCCCAAAAAGGAGCAAGTCCAGCAGGGGTAAAGGGGCCGGGCCACTAACTGTAAAGCAATGTGCCTAGCATGAGCCTGGAGACTGACAAATGTGTAACGATGTACTATGTCTATATATTTGCAGGAAAGCAGAATGTGTAGTAAAGGCAGACTCACAAAACACACTGGACTTGATTCATTTAAATGCAAGTGTGCAACATAAAGAACACTAAGACCTTAAATACACACACACCAAGAAATCAGAAAAAGAAAATCAAGTTCCTAAACCTCTCCCAGTCAAAAACAACCAATCAGAGCCAGGAGGAGGGTCTTAGCACTGTCAATCACCCCTTGTGTACATGCTGCTCAATGTACTAATGGAGGAGAAACAACTTACTTATTTGTCGTCTTTGGTGGCCATGCTAACTACAGGGTTCCAGCCAGAAAAATTTTCAGCCCAGCGCTAATGTTATGTGTATTTTTCCTGATTCTTTAATTATTAAATGTTTTACTTTTTTAATTAAAGTGTTTCAGGTGTCTTCCTTCACAAAAAAAACCTGTTTACCTGACACTCCGTTTGTGCATCTTTTGTTTATGAGATATAATTTTCTTTCAGGCCATCACTGATGACTTAAATTGATGATGTCCATGGTCTGCACTGCAGATCATCACCACAAAGCAAACAGTTATAAATTTTGTATTTTTCTTTTATCATGCAAGTTAAATTCTGTTTGAGCCGCTGTTGTAAAATGTGTGCCTTCTTATATTGTTTTGCACTTTATTCCTTAACCCTCTGGGGTCCGGGTAATATTTAGCCATTTTTGACTACTTTTTTTACCTTTATAGTTGACCTTAGAAACTGTTTACCTTGCCTTTAGTATCATTCTTTTCAGCACCTCGTGTGTGACTGTATAGTTATTCTTTCATTTTGACATACAGTATTAACATACTGGACTTACAATCACATAAAAGCATAAAATGCGATTAGAGTCCAAACAATTGCCTGTATAGCATTTCAGATGGCTGCAATGGCGCTGGCCATTCTGGACAAAATGGTAAGAAAATGCCACAATATAGAAAGAGCTCTTCAGTATGGGATATGCGGAGAACGCAAAGATCGTGTACTTAAAGACTGCTAAAGAAATCTACACAGAATCTCTGATTTATGGCAGGCCGTTTTAACAAATTGCCTTATAAACTTTCCGCCAAAATGCTCCGCAAATTTGTGACGTTTTGACTCGACAGATACTAATTCAAGATATCTGTAATTCATTTGGAGATACAGGGGTTGGACAATGAAACTGAAAGACCTGTCATTTTAGTGTGGAAGGTTTCATGGCTAAATTGGACAAACCTGGTGGCCAATCTTCATTAACTGCACATTGCACCAGTAAGAGCAGAGTGTGAAGGTCCAATTAGCAGGGTAAGAGCACAGTTTTGCTCAAAATATTGCAATGCACACAACATTATGGGTGACATACCAGAGTTCAAAAGAGGACAAATTGTTGGTGCACGTCTTGCTGGCGCATCTGTGACCAAGACAGCAAGTCTTTGTGATGTATCAAGAGCCACGGAAAAAAAGGTCATTGATGAAAACGATGATGAAAATATTTCGTCAACGAAATTAACACTGTAACCTGACATGATCCTTAAGTAATGTAATTACACGTCCATAAAGACTGTGATTACTGCCTAGGCTTCAGACGTCAGTAGTAATAGGAAGGCAGCAGTTCACACCTAGGTGTGAAAAAAGCAACGCGCGTGCATGAGAAGTGCGTGTGCGCGTGTGTGTGTCCGTGCGTGATTGCGCTGATTTGTGATAATGACGTACAAGGTGTCCGATCAAAACAATCGAGCTCACTGTCTCTCCCTCCTGCTTCTCCTTACAAGGGTTTTTCCCAGACGGTCATCAAAGAGGTTCAATCTCACAACACAGTGGTTAATAAAAATACAAAGGTAAATAATCTAATATCCGAGCTCACCTGTTGAGCATAATACAGACAAGACAGTACTTAATTAAAATACTATGGCGAAATAATAGCCAATGTCCGACCTCACCGCTGGGCTGTTACGCTACATCATTTACATACAGAAGGCCTGAGGGCCCAGGGTGCACATCAAAGGTTAAAAATATCTGTTAGCAGATTCATCCTGAAATCCATGCTTTTATTTACAACGCTACAATCCAGCGACAACAGATGGTTGTAGTGTTTTAGCGTTTTCACATTTCAGCGCTAGTTTCTTAAATCGCTTTGTGATTATTTTTTAATCTGATTTTCCCATCGGAGACTTTCTCAGGAAATAACAACTCACATGTTGGGGGGTCCATTCTTCCATGGTAAACACCGTGATCGTGATGGCTGTAGCAGCTAATGGCGTAGGGTCGCTGTGGCTGTTTTGCAGTATGGCCCTGACCTGCTGAAGGCTTCTGTGTGGATAAAAATGCACTTCTTGTATGGGGTTACAAACAAGTGGCTAGGTATTGCAAAGTTAGCTCAAGAATCTCTGAGCTTTCTTTCTTTTACCAGACCGCCCCACAAGCTATTATCATCTCCTTGAGTGAGACGTGTAATCAAAGAACTCCCGATCGTATTGAAAAATGTCAGACTATGATCAAACTAGGTAGGCCTCATGAACAGTCCTATATCAACATTCTTCCCACAGGGTTAAGACAGAAAACAGAATTTCATGCTCATCATAAGCTTAGCTTTGACATAGATAAAAAACCTACTTTAATTAACAAACATGTTAGTAATAGATATTTTATTAAATTAGGCTTAATAGATACTGTCAGGATACATTCAGCTGGCCACCTCGAAAACTGCTGCGTATAACCCGTTTGTAGCTTTTAACAATGACTCCTAACAAACAAGAACTCCATGTCAGCTGATCACCCTGCCGACACTCCATGCATTAACATGGAAAAACATTGTACTGTTCATCGCGCAAAGCTTATGATGAGCATGAAATTCTGTTTTCTGTCTTAACCCTGTGGGAAGAATGTTGATATAGGACTGTTCATGAGGCCTACCTAGTTTGATCATAGTCTGACATTTTTCAATACGATCGGGAGTTCTTTGATTACACGTCTCACTCAAGGAGATGATAATAGCTTGTGGGGCGGTCTGGTAAAAGAAAGAAAGCTCAGAGATTCTTGAGCTAACTTTGCAATACCTAGCCACTTGTTTGTAACCCCATACAAGAAGTGCATTTTTATCCACACAGAAGCCTTCAGCAGGTCAGGGCCATACTGCAAAACAGCCACAGCGACCCTACGCCATTAGCTGCTACAGCCATCACGATCACGGTGTTTACCATGGAAGAATGGACCCCCCAACATGTGAGTTGTTATTTCCTGAGAAAGTCTCCGATGGGAAAATCAGATTAAAAAATAATCACAAAGCGATTTAAGAAACTAGCGCTGAAATGTGAAAACGCTAAAACACTACAACCATCTGTTGTCGCTGGATTGTAGCGTTGTAAATAAAAGCATGGATTTCAGGATGAATCTGCTAACAGATATTTTTAACCTTTGATGTGCACCCTGGGCCCTCAGGCCTTCTGTATGTAAATGATGTAGCGTAACAGCCCAGCGGTGAGGTCGGACATTGGCTATTATTTCGCCATAGTATTTTAATTAAGTACTGTCTTGTCTGTATTATGCTCAACAGGTGAGCTCGGATATTAGATTATTTACCTTTGTATTTTTATTAACCACTGTGTTGTGAGATTGAACCTCTTTGATGACCGTCTGGGAAAAACCCTTGTAAGGAGAAGCAGGAGGGAGAGACACTGAGCTCGATTGTTTTGATCGGACACCTTGTACGTCATTATCACAAATCAGCGCAATCACGCACGGACACACACACGCGCACACGCACTTCTCATGCACGCGCGTTGCTTTTTTCACACCTAGGTGTGAACTGCTGCCTCCCTATTACTACTGACGTCTGAAGCCTAGGCAGTAATCACAGTCTTTATGGACGTGTAATTACATTACTTAAGGATCATGTCAGGTTACAGTGTTAATTTCGTTGACGAAATATTTTCATCATCGTTTTCATCAATGACCTTTTTTTCCGTGGTTCTTGATACATCACAAAGACTTGCTGTCTTGGTCACAGATGCGCCAGCAAGACGTGCACCAACAATTTGTCCTCTTTTGAACTCTGGTATGTCACCCATAATGTTGTGTGCATTGCAATATTTTGAGCAAAACTGTGCTCTTACCCTGCTAATTGGACCTTCACACTCTGCTCTTACTGGTGCAATGTGCAGTTAATGAAGATTGGCCACCAGGTTTGTCCAATTTAGCCATGAAACCTTCCACACTAAAATGACAGGTCTTTCAGTTTCATTGTCCAACCCCTGTATCTCCAAATGAATTACAGATATCTTGAATTAGTATCTGTCGAGTCAAAACGTCACAAATTTGCGGAGCATTTTGGCGGAAAGTTTATAAGGCAATTTGTTAAAACGGCCTGCCATAAATCAGAGATTCTGTGTAGATTTCTTTAGCAGTCTTTAAGTACACGATCTTTGCGTTCTCCGCATATCCCATACTGAAGAGCTCTTTCTATATTGTGGCATTTTCTTACCATTTTGTCCAGAATGGCCAGCGCCATTGCAGCCATCTGAAATGCTATACAGGCAATTGTTTGGACTCTAATCGCATTTTATGCTTTTATGTGATTGTAAGTCCAGTATGTTAATACTGTATGTCAAAATGAAAGAATAACTATACAGTCACACACGAGGTGCTGAAAAGAATGATACTAAAGGCAAGGTAAACAGTTTCTAAGGTCAACTATAAAGGTAAAAAAAGTAGTCAAAAATGGCTAAATATTACCCGGACCCCAGAGGGTTAAGGAATAAAGTGCAAAACAATATAAGAAGGCACACATTTTACAACAGCGGCTCAAACAGAATTTAACTTGCATGATAAAAGAAAAATACAAAATTTATAACTGTTTGCTTTGTGGTGTTGATCTGCAGTGCAGACCATGGACATCATCAATTTAAGTCATCAGTGATGGCCTGAAAGAAAATTATATCTCATAAACAAAAGATGCACAAACGGAGTGTCAGGTAAACAGGTTTTTTTTGTGAAGGAAGACACCTGAAACACTTTAATTAAAAAAGTAAAACATTTAATAATTAAAGAATCAGGAAAAATACACATATGCATGTGGGGACTCAGAGGAAGAGACAGGCCTGTGTGTGTGCTCTCTCTCTGAGCCCGTGTTCCTGATGTTTTAATTATGTGTCCTTGTGGCCGGTCCTCAAGATAAGATGTACTGGAACAGAGAAGTTAGTCTACTACTTTCTGATCAGTTGCTCTCTGTCTAATGTATTATTCAATAGTTTATTATTTGGTTGATCCACTGTTTATTATTTAATTTACTGGAGTTTATCTTTATACATTTTGTCCTTTATTCACTGAGTAAAAAATAATCCCTAAGATGGGCCGTCATCGGCCAAAATTATAATTCATAATATCTCCAAAACGAAAGCAGCACAAACGGTAGTTTTAACGGCACAAACGGAGCACTAACCGCACAATCTATTTGCTGGAATTTTTCACGTGGGTGGGGTGTCAGCTTCACGCAGCTCGGTGGACCCACTTCGACCATACCTGTCAAGTTTTGTATTTAAAAATACGAGAAATTTTCCGCTGCTGAAAATAGAGGTCACTATATGACGTCATCGCCTAATTTGCATAATTGTTCATTTGGATGTACTGTAGTTGCAATCCAGGCTGCAGAAGAGGGGAAAAAACATCTTTAGAGAGAAAAAGTGAAGAAAAAAACACCCTAAATATGTTTAGAACTACAACTAAACTTTATGAAATAACTTAATAACTTTAAAGCCACATTACATCATACATCAATTTTGTCCCGTATTGTTTAATGTTAGACTATCAAATTTAATGAAAACACTGTGGGGTGAGACTGCTAGCTATATTCAACCCTCCTTCTTTATCTGAGCCACTGTTGTCAGCTTGTGTAAGAAAACTCGCTCGGCTGTCTCAAAGGTTGATAAAGGCCGAAGCGAGGACCGAGGATGGGAGCGGTGGGAGCGGGTGGGCAGGTGTTTAAGTGACGCGGCACAGGAATGCTTTCAAAAAAAAAAAAAAAAAACTTGAAAATTGAAAACTGAAAATACGGGAAAAATACGGGAAAATAAAAATACGGGATGACGGCGGGACAGAGGGGTGAAATAGGGGAAATTCCCGGCCAAAACGGGAGACTTGACAGGTATGCCTTCGGCCCGTATGGAGGCTGAAGCTGCGGCTCCGCGTCAGCAGCGCGACAGGTCGCGCAGCTCTCCGTCCTCTCAGTGCACAGGTACATTTATTGGTGCTCAAGAAAACTCTACGACACTAGTTCTTTCACATTTTAATGAAGATGCGGTCTGACCTGATATTCCCGTCAACCTTCTGCTGTCCACAAATCAGCCTATTGACTCCACATGAAGCCCAGCTGGAAGGAAACGAAACCAAGCTTTAACTGCGTCACACACGCGTAGCTCCTCCGTCCTCTTCCTGGGTTTGATCGGCATCTCTGAGTTTCCTGTTCCAAACCAGCTGATCAGAGTTTGTCCAACCAGCTCTGAGTATGTTCTGTTAAATGGAGTATTGCGCAGAGGTGTCGGCAGGGCTGGACTGGGGCAAAAAATCGGCCCTGGCATTTTTGGCTTAGACCAGCCCACAACTATGTCTTAAAAGCATTTGACACTGTTTTACTCTTATTCAATGTGGCCATACCTTTTGCTAATAATACTTTTATACTTTTTTTTTACACTTAGTTTAGTAATGCTTAAATTGCAAAGCTTTTACTTAGTTAGCTTTTTTTTTAAAAATCTGTTATTTTACTTGTTTGAGTGCTTTTTAACACATGTTTAACCAGCATAGAGGCTACAAATTCAAACTACTGTGCAGCCTTTCAACAAACCTTTAACCTAATTATCTAAAATGCTATGATGCAGCCTAAAATAGACACTTGCTGCTGATCCAACACTTCTCGGCCTTGACCGTTTGCTATTTTATCAGATTAAGGTGCCGTGGCTGCCAGATTTTGGGAAGTATGCAAATACTAATAAATATTGATACTAATCAATCGCCATTGCTCATCATTCTCATGTAATAGAGCTAATGTTACCTCCATCATCTCAAAGTCCCTGTATTATCCTAACGTTACTACCTTCGTACGTACTACACTTTCCCCTCACTCTGTCCCTCGGTTTCCAAAGCCTGCATCTCTGGCTGCTCCTCTCCCTGCTGCTGTCTTCACCTACAGCAGAGGGGCCCTAAGCAAGATTTGATTTGGGGCCCCCTTCATACCACTTCATTGTCCCCTGAACTTAATAGTTATTAATGCTGGAGAGTTAAAGTTGATTATTCATTTTTTTTAGGATGCATTACTGTTTCAGCCTTTTCAATTCAATTTTATTTATACAGCACCAACTCACAACAAACAGGCGCCTCAAGGCACTTTATACTGTAAGGTAAAGACCCCACAATAATTACAGAATAAACCCAACAGTCATCCTAATCTTAAAAATAGAGAGGGTGTTTTTATCAGAAAATCAGAAATGAAAATATTTCTGCACCTTTATGTGCCAAACATGGCCTGAGCAAATTTTTTTCAGTTTCAACTTAGTGGCAGGTTTTAATTACTAAAACTAAGACTATTTCAAGCTATTTAAGTTGCTTCAATTTTGCCCAAACCTGTTAATGCAAACCCTTCACAACACAGTGTTTCTTTATCACCCAAGTTTATTCAAGACCCTAACACAGTTTCAAAAAACAAAACAAACAAAAAAAACAAGACAAAAAGACAGTGTGTACAGTAAAACTCACATTTACTAACTTCAACAAGGTTCAAACCCCATAAGTGTATCACCTTAATTAATTAACTGGTCAGTCTGTTGCTAAGTCACTGTCATCTACAATCATTTATTCATAATAAGTTTATTTTTCCACATATCACTTTATTATTTCATCAACAAAAAGTTTCCATCAACAAAAGGAGTTTATTTCACCCTTAAATCACACCCTCAAAGTCTTTATGCTTGGTCACCTTTTGTCTCTCAAGATGTTCTTTTCTTTGGGGCTCATAAACATTTTTGCCAAACAAAAATCTTTCCTGTAGAAGACTTTTTTATTTTATTTTATTTTGAAAGGTTGTGAAACCGACAGTCAACAAGAAGGAATTATGACAGTCTTTATCAAGAGGTTTTTTTGAAGGCTCGTAGATTTTATTTGTTTTCACAAACTTTAAAGCCTTCACAGGAGCTCATGAATTATAACAACAGACAACTGTGTGTATTGTGTGTTCTATTATCATTAATGATATAACATCTGTAAACCTCTGTTTTTAATCACTAATCCAACACTCTCTCTCAGAGGTTCACAAAGGCAAATTATTTAACACACACGCACACACACACACACACACACACTGCTCCTCTGCTGAGAGGAGACACACAGACACACACTTGCACAGCTCCTGCACAGCTCCGCTCACAGAAAAGGGAGGGGCTGCCATGTACACACAAGAACATGGACATTGTCACACACACACAGACCTCACTCCGTTCACATAGAAGTAGACCTACACTGAAACAGACTTCTGCACATACCCCTAAAAATAGCACACAAACTCACACACACACACACACACACACACACACACACACACACACACACACACACACACACACACACACACACACACACACCTCACTCTACATGAAACATAAACATCAGACTAGTCGACTCTATGGCGATGCCTTTCTCTTAATGCTGCTTCTCTAAACTTTAATCCTTTAATTTTCTAAATTTCTGCTACGTTTAATGAAGTGTAAAATTCAAGGAGAAGGCTGTATCATACACGGCTCGTCAGCAGCGTCAATGAAAACCTTTTCTATACAATTTTGTTTACACTTCCAGTTTTTTTTCCATTAAAAAACTGACCTAAGAAACAATTCTAGTGTTTACTCAGGATGTTGGGCCTGCTAATGCAGCTCCTGAACAGAAGGCTTAACCTAACTGTGCGGCTGTTTAACTCTTTAATCCTGTTACTTATTCTCTTTACTTATTACTTTTTCTTTTATTCTCTTTAAACCTCAGTACCTATGTCCTGGCCAGGCTGTACACTTTTACACTCACTTGTGGATCCACTTGTTAGTCAAGCTCTATTTTCATGGTAAAGCAGAAAAAAACACGACTGATAGACAACTAGACACCAGCCCTTACTAATTATCATGCATGGTATTAATTAATGTTGTTTTACCATCACTAATAAGCTTGGCACTTTGCAGTCCAACAGCTCCTACTGAAATAAACTGAGTTCATATTACCTGTCCTAGTGTCCTGGTAGTCCTAGTCCTGTCATTTCGCAACATTAATTATTAATTCTTAGTAGACTGTACTTTTTAATGGTCTATCTTGTAATTATGTGTTTGAATTCAAACAACTTCATATCATCAGGTTTTGCACCAGCATGCCGCTGGTGCAAAACCTGATGATATGAAGTTGTTAGCAGTACTGCCTCACAGCTAGAATAACTTCTGGAAGGTCTGGGTTCGATTCCACCTCGGCCCGGGTCTCTTGCTGTGTGGAGTTTGCATGTTCTCCCCGTGTCTGTGTGGGCTTACTCCCACAATCCAAAGACATGTGTTGTATAAGTGCTTTGAGTGCTTGAACAAAGTAGAAAACTGCTATATAAAAACTAGTCCATTTACATGCAGTTACTGGTGTCAGGTTAATTGGTCATTCTAAATTGCCCATAGGTGTGAATGGTTGTCTGTCTCTGTCACGGTTCACTGCTGACCAGGCAGGAAGGAGGACCCCAAAAGCAGAACTCCTGAACAGTGTTTGTGTACTCAGTTTTATTTACATGTAGTTAACAAAAGCATCAACTCTCCTCAAAACAATCCTCGAACAGGAAGAGACGAGACATAACCTGACTTATGTAACTCGACTTGACATACATGAAGGACAGCAGGGACCAACCAATGACACAACAACAGGCATAGAAAACACAAGACTTATATACACAGGAGGTAATGAACAAATGGGAAACAGGAAGCACGTTTAGCTCCAGCTCTGGTTTGTTAACCCTAAAATGAGGAAACTCAGGTTTTCAGTTCCAGGAAGAGCTAACTCCAACTCTGAGTCAGTTACCATGGTAACAGACTCTGTGACCCTAACCTGGCAGGTTTTATCCAACAACCTCTGAGTGTCTCTCTGACTCCGCCCCTCCTGCTGCACCTGAACCACCTGTCTGACTCTGATTCATTTCCTCCTTCATAAAGTGGCTGTCAGAGCGTCAGAGGAGCGAATTCATCTGCAGACGTTTATGTTTCTACAAGCTCTGAAATCCCAGTTAGACGTTAGTTTGTTATTTTTGTAACATGAAGCTTTTACAGTCGTTCACTCGTCAACAGGCTGTAAGGACGGAGACAGCGATGATGTCACGCATTTATAATGAGGCAGCTGCAGCTGTCAGACTGTCAGTCAGTTCCTCTGAAACATTTACTGTAGTTACTGTAGCATCACTGTTACATCACACTGATCTGGATGAAGCTGCTGACACAGAACACACTGTGGATGGAAAAATGGATCAGAAGATGATGTGAATGTTTGAGTGAAGATGAGGCTTGAAAACTGAATTAAATGTATTTAAAGTGACTTAAATGATGTCAAAACTTTGTGTGAATCGATATATTTTCCACTGAGAATCACCTAAATCAGTGATCATCGGCTCTATAACGGATCAGCAAACCATGTCCGAGTCCACCTTCACAGCAGGAGGATCCAAACGGATCAGGATCAGGATCAGGATCAGGGATTCAGACCGGATAAGGCCCAGATCCAGTTCAGGCTCCAGTCATTTTCCAGCTCATCCAGTCCAGATTTGTTCGTAATGGATTCATTTTCCCAACACAATCTGCATTCTTTAATTAAAACCTCGTTACTCATTTTTATCCAGTAATAGCAGAAATATTGAAATTTTCCATTAAAAAACGATTAAAGTGAGGTTGCTAATCCATCAATAGATTGAATAATTATTCAGTAAAAATGTTAAAAAATTAAATGGCCATAAACTGAACTGTCATAAACTGCAGCAAAAACAGTTTTTATTGAATAAAAGCTGACCTGAGGGAAGCTCCGCCCCCACGGTCTGCTGCTGTCTTACTAACTAATACACAGGTGAACTCAGTCTGAGCTGTTTTGTCCGTCAGGCTGCAGCTGAATAATTAGATTTTATAAATCAAATGTAAAATTAGGATTCAGCTTCATCTGATGAAAATTCAAGTTGTGTAAATAATGACAGCAGATATTATAAAGGAAACTATACAGGGGTTGGACAATGAAACTGAAACACCTGGTTTTAGACCACAATAATTTATTAGTATGGTGTAGGGCCTCCTTTTGCGGCCAATACAGCATCAGTTCGTCTTGGGAATGACATATACAAGTCCTGCACAGTGGTCAGAGGGATTTTAAGCCATTCTTCTTGCAGGATAGTGACCAGGTCACGACGTGATGCTGGTGGAGGAAAACGTTTCCTGACTCTCTCCTCCAAAACACCCCAAAGTGGCTCAATAATATTTAGATCTGGTGACTGTGCAGGCCATGGGAGATGTTCAACTTCACTTTCATGTTCATCAAAATAATCTTTCACCAGTCTTGCTGTGTGTATTGGTGCATTGTCATCCTGATACACGGCACCGCCTTCAGGATACAATGTTTGAACCATTGGATGCACATGGTCCTCCAGAATGGTTCGGTAGTCCTTGGCAGTGACGCGCCCATCTAGCACAAGTATTGGGCCAAGGGAATGCCATGATATGGCAGCCCAAACCATCACTGATCCACCCCCATGCTTCACTCTGGGCATGCAACAGTCTGGGTGGTATGCTTCTTTGGGGCTTCTCCACACCGTAACTCTCCCGGATGTGGGGAAAACAGTAAAGGTGGACTCATCAGAGAACAATACATGTTTCACATTGTCCACAGCCCAAGATTTGCAGTCCTTGCACCATTGAAACCGACGTTTGGCATTGGCACGAGTGACCAAAGGTTTGGCTATAGCAGCCCGGCCGTGTATATTGACCCTGTGGAGCTCCCGACGGACAGTTTTGGTGGAAACAGGAGAGTTGAGGTGCACATTTAATTCTGCCGTGATTTGGGCAGCCGTGGTTTTATGTTTTTTGGATACAATCCGGGTTAGCACCCGAACATCCCTTTCAGACAGCTTCCTCTTGCGTCCACAGTTAATCCTGTTGGATGTGGTTCGTCCTTCTTGGTGGTATGCTGACATTACCCTGGATACCGTGGTTCTTGATACATCACAAAGACTTGCTGTCTTGGTCACAGATGCGCCAGCAAGACGTGCACCAACAATTTGTCCTCTTTTGAACTCTGGTATGTCACCCATAATGTTGTGTGCATTGCAGTATTTTGAGCAAAACTGTGCTCTTACCCTGCTAATTGGACCTTCACACTCTGCTCTTCCTGGTGCAATGTGCAATTACTGAAGATTGGCCAGCAGGCTGGTCCAATTTAGCCATGAAACCTCCCACACTAAAATGACAGGTGTTTCAGTTTCATTGTCCAACCCCTGTATATTTTATAACAAACTTTTATTCTGTCTATGATGATGTCAGAGTGGGTCAGGCTGATTAAAGTGACTCGTCACGCTTCACACTGACACGTGCGATCCTCCATCATCAGATTAAAATGGAGGCTCCGCCCTTTATTTACCCATTGCCATGGTGAATCATGGTGTCGGCGCTCAATTGATGATGGCTTTCTTTCCTTACTCACGCATGCGCTAAATCAGGGTGATCATACTCAGAGTTGATTAAAATAACTCTGCTCAGCTGTTCTGGAACGGGAAACTCAGAGTTGATCAACTCAGAGTTTGTTTTTAAACTCAGAGTTTGTTGAACCTGCTCCCTGGAATAGGGCCCTGGGGACAACACATGAGCACAGGAAGACAAACACAGAAACCATAATAAAACAGAACTATACAACAAGAACATAAAACATTGGGCCACCGGCCCAGGACAGTCTCGCTCTGTGTTAGCCCTGCAATGGGCTGGCTGTACAGGGTGTACCCTGCCTCTTACCTTATGTCAGCTGGGATATCACCCCACCCCCCGAAAAGGATATGGGAAGAGGGTGGATGGAAAAAGATATGTTTAATAAAAATTTTTGTATATTTTTAACTTACCCAGCTTGATTGGTTAAAAGACATATTTCAATTTTTACAAACTATAAAAGATAAGTTTGGTCAATTAGAACATACAATTTAGTAGAACTGGTAATGGAGTAGTGCTTACTTAACGAGCTGAGTTAAATAACTGGGTGTTGAATGATTGCTCAAACTAAGTATCTTCAGTTACTGAAACTCTGTAATATGTCAGTGACAATGTGGACAGGGTTTCATTGATGCAGGTTGCTGGAACACACAGGTACAACACAACGGTGACAATTCAGCAGAAAGCCGGTGGAAATGCTCTGCTAGAAATGCTTCAGCAGGAAACTCCATTAACACAGAGTTACACTAGAACCAGAAGTCCAGAGTCTAAACCCAGCATACAGAGGCTCAGTGAATGTGGTGTTGAAGGTGTGGAGGTGGATCAGAGTGTCAGAGGAGACGCTGTAGAAGGACAGAGTGCCAGCAGGACAGTCCACATACACTGCTACTCTGTTAGAGATGGAGGAGGAGATTACTGTGCGTTCTTTACTGTGACTGACATAACAACTGCCATCAGATGAGCAGAAGAAACTCCAAGAATGATCATTCAAACCAAAGTGGCAGTCATAATCATTTCCTCTCCTCTTGATTTTTCTGAAAGTCACTGCTAACATGACGGATTCAGTCCACTCGACCTCCCAGTAACAACGATCAGGAAGAGGATCTTTACACAGCAGCTGAGGAGAATCTTTAAATCTATCAGGGTGATATGGGTGTTCCTGTTCTTCATCCACAGCCGTCACCTTCTTCCTATTGTTGGACAGTTTCAGATTTTTGTGTGCTGTGTTTGTGTCCAGTTCAAGTTCAATGGCAACTGAAGGAGAGAAACAGAAACATATAACTGTACAAAACAAAACTTTATATCTGCTGGGCATGACCTCTGTGGATTTAAAAAATTGGACTGATTATTTGTTCCTTTTTAATGTTTCTGAAACTGAATCTGCACTTACACTTTCTTACACCGGGTTGTAACCTGTGCTCTCCACAATGGTCCACCCTGCAAGGAAGAGAAAAAAATGAGTTTTTCACTGTGACAGAAAGTGGCTGCAGTCTGTCTGCGTCAGTGACCTGGAAATTTCCTTTATTTCCTTCATTTTCTCTGAAGATGTCCATCCTGCTCAGTCATTATCTAAATTAGAGTCACACTGTGGTGACTTTGACTGCTCTCTATAATGTTTAGCTGTCTTGGTGTTTTCATCTAAAAAGGTACTGTGATATCCTTCAAAATCAATGGCTGGACACGTGCAAAAACAAACAACAACAAGGTAGGTAGAAAACACAACTTAAATTTCAATTCATGCCAAATCACAACAAACTGTGGCCACAAGGTGTTTTAGATTCTAGGTAAAGACCTACAATAATACAGAGAAAACCCAACAGTCAAAATGACCCCCTATGAGCAGCACTTGGTGACAGTGGGAAGGAAAAACTCCTTTTAACAGGAAGAAACCTCCATCAGAACCAGGCTCAGGGAGGGGGGGTCATCTGCTGTGAGGGGAGAGAGAGACAGAGATTAATAATAACTAATGATTAAATGCACAGTGGGGTATAAACAGAGTGAAAAGAGGTGAGTAAAGAAGAAACACTCAGTGCACCATGGGAACCCCCCAGCAGCCTAGGGCTATAGCAGCATAACTAAGGGAGGGTTCAGGGTCACCTGATCCAGCCCTAACTATAACCTTGATCATAAAGGAAAGTTTTAAGCCTAATCTTAAAAATAGAGAGGGTGTCTGTCTCCTGAATCCAAGCTGGGAGCTGGTTCCACAGAAGAGGGGCCTGAAAGCTGAAGGCTCTGCCTCCCATTCTACTCTTAAGTATCCTAGGAACCACAAGTAAGCCAGCAGTCTGAGAGAGAAGTGCTCTGTTGGGGTGATGTGGGACTATGAGGTCTTTGAGATAAGATGGGGCCTGATTATTCAAGACCTTGTAGGTGAGGAGAAGGATTTTAAATTCTATTCTAGATTTAACAGGGAGCCAATGAAGAGAAGCCAATATGGGAGAAATCTGCTCTCTCTTTCTAGTCCCTGTCAGTACTCTAGCTGCAGCATTTTGGATCAGCTGAAGGCTTTTCAGGGAGCTTTTAGAACAGCCTGATAATAATGAATTACAATAGTCCAGCCTAGAAGTAATAAATGCATGAATGAGCTTTTCAGCATCACTCTGAGAAAGGATGTTTCTAATTTTAGAAATATTGCACAGATGCAAAAAAGCGGTCCTACATATTTGTTTAATATGTGCATTGAAGGACATATCCTGGTCAAAAATGACTCCAAGATTTGTCTGTGTTACTGGAGGCCAAAGTAATGCCATCCAGAGTAAGTATCTGGTTAGACACCATGTTTCTAAGATTTGTGGGGCCGAGTACAAGAACTTCAGTTTGATCTGAATTTAAAGCAGGAAATTAGAGGTCATCCAGGCCTTAATGTCTTTAAGACATTCCTGCAGTTTAACTAATTGATGTGTGTCATCTGGCTTCATTGATAGGTAAAGCTGAGTATCATCTGCATAACAATGAAAATTGATGCAGTGCTTTCTAATAATACTGCCTAAGTGAAGCATGTATAATGTAAATAGAATTGGTCCTAGCACAGAACCCTGTGGAACTCCATAATTAACCTTAGCGTGTTATTCTCAAAATGCACAATTTATTTTTTTTTCTCAGTGTGGCTCTAATACTCCTTTGTACTAGTACCAGTGCGGCCAGCTGATAAAATAAGCCCTACAGCCTGGAATGACATGGTCATTATGCTTCATAAAAGACTCAAGCCATTTTGTTTGGTGGTTTGTCCACGTCTTATGATTATAAAACATATATATATGTAAATTATACATGCAATAATATAGGTGTACACAACACTATTTTTCCAAAAAACATTTGAAAAAGGGGAAAGTAAAAGATCAAATAGCATTTTTTATGCTTTGCGGATCTGTCAGGTTTCCGATGTGTCCCCCCCAGTAGGAAACTCTTTCCTACGCCCTTGACTGAAGGTATTTTGGACCATTCTTCTTTCCCAAACATCTCCAGTTCAGTCAGGTTTGATGGTTTCTGAGCATGGACAGCCCGCTTTAAATCCCACCACAGATCTTCAATAATATTCAGGTCTGGGGACTGAGATGGCCGTTCCAGAACGTTGTACTTGTTCCTCTGCATGAACGCCTCAGTAGATTTGGAGCAGTGTTTGGGGGTCATTGTCTTGTTGAAGTATCCAGCCCCGGCACAACTTCAACTTTGTCACTGATTCTTGAACATTGTTCTCAAGAATCTGCTGATATTGACTGGAATCCATGCGACCCTCAACTTTAACAAGATTCCCAGTACCTGCACTGGCCACACAGCCCCACAGCATGATGGGACCACCACCAAATTTTACTGTGGGTACCAAGTGTTTGTCTTGGAATGCTGTGTTCTTTTTCCACCATGCATACCGCCCCTTGTTATGTCCAAATAACTCAGTTTTAGTTTCACCAGTCTACAGCATCTTATTCCAAAATGAATCTGGCTTGTCCAAATGTGCTTTAGCGACTCTGTTTGTGGTGTTTGCACAGAAAAGGCTTCTTCTGCATTACTCTCCCATACAGCCTCTCCTTGTGCAAAGTGCGCTGAATAGTTGAACGATGCACAGTGACACCATCTGCAGCAAGATGATGTTGTAGGTCTTTGGAGCTGCTCTGTGGGTTGACCATGACTGTTCTCACCATCCTTCTCCTCTGCCTATCTGAGGTTTTTCTTGGCCTGCCACTTCGGGCCTTAACTAGAACTGAGCCTGTGGTCTTCCATTTCCTCACTATGTTCCTCACAGTGGAAACTGACAGCTGAAATCTCTGAGAGAGCTTTATGGATCCTTCCTCTAAACCAGGGGTGGGCAATTCCAGGCCTCGAGGGCCGGTGTCCTGCAGGTTTTAGATGTGTCCCTGATCCAACACACCTCAATCAAATGGCTGAATGACCTCCTCAGTATGCAGTCAAGTTCTCCAGAGCCCTGCTAATGACTTCTATATGTGATTCAGGTGTGTTGGCTAAGGAACACATCTAAAACATGCAGGACACCGGCCCTCGAGGCCTGGAGTTGCCCACCCCTGCTCTAAACCATGATGTTGAACAATCTTTGTCTTCAGCTCATTTGAGAGTTATTTTGAGGCTCCCATGTTGCTACTCTTCAGAGAAGATGCAAAGAGGAGAAACACTTACAATTGGCCACCTTAACCCTTTCTCATAATTGGATTCACCTGTGTATGTAGGTGAAGGGTCAATGAGCTTACAAAACAAATTTTGTGTTCCAATAATTAGTGCTAAAGGTATTCAAATCAATAAAATGACAAGGGGGCCCAAACTTATGCACCTGCCTAATTTTCTTTAAATAATTATTGCACACTTTCCGTAAATCCATAAACTTCATTTCACTTCTCAAATATCACTGTGTTCATCTGCTATATGATAGATTTAACTGAAACTGCTGATCCCAACAACCAATGATTTATAAAGGAAAATCATGAAAATCATCAGGGGTGTCCAAACTTCTTCATACCACTGTATGGAGACACTCTAATTGACGGCCTTTGGTTTTCAATGACCGGAGTTCAAGGGTAAACCAGGGTGCAGAATGAGAGAAGGAAACAGATCGTGTTTTCACTGGGGCGAGAGAATTTAGGATGCCAGTTAAACAAGCATTATATTGAGCAGCCAAAACATCTTCAGGAATCAGAGCACTAGCAATATTAGCAGAGAGGATATGCAAGCTGATGTCGCTGATGTTCCTGAATGAGATGTGCTATGGTGCTTTATTTAGGGAGAGACAGAGTGAAACACTGAATGAGAGCAAGAAATGATCTGTAAAAGGAAGTTCATCTGCAGAGCAGTTGGACGGGGTGAGGCCAGAGCAATAAATTAGTTCCAGAGTGTGACCTTTGGTATGAGTAGGGAAGCTGGTGAACTGATGAAATGAAATCTTTCAGTTTTAATGTTAATTTGCAAATGTGTTGATGCATCACTTGTTGAATTTGGAACCTATAACTCAGAACTCTAAATTCAGACACATAAGGCAAATAAGTTAAAAATGTCACCTGAATCATGAGAGATGATCTTACTGATCAACCACTTAGGCCCAGCTCTCATGAAAGAATTTTAACAGATAAGGGTCAGGAGATAAACACGACAAAGCTTTCATAAAGCCACATGACTCCTGAGATTCCAGGACAAAACTGAAGGAACTATTCACTGCATAACCTTGACAATTTTCAACAAAACATAAAGGTGAAGCATGACACAGTGTGCCAATCTTATGAGTCCATTAGACGCAACTGCACCTCCACTCCAGAAATCACCAAGAACATGGATGCTTGTTTTTCCCTCACAGCTGAGATCTGCAAACTTGTGATTAAAAGAAAACTATTGAAACTCTTTAATGATGAACTGGAGAAAGAGCAGGTGACATTGAATAAAAAGATAATGGGTCCATCTTCATCCTCAACTCACTGTATGTAACTTTAGCGTGTCATGCTGTGGGTTTTATTCCAGTCACTCGTATTTTAACGTTAACATCACTTTGATTGTCTGTTGTAGGGACTTTGTGCCTGGGTAGATGGTTGATCACTTTATCGAGGTACCACAATGCTGCTCTGGACTACATTGCAGAAGCGCTGCTGCTTTGCCTCCCTTTTTATTGTTCACTTTTTTTTGCCAAGCGGGTCTGTTATTGATTTTATTGATTTTGATAGGCTCCCACACAGGTGAAGGCATTTATGTTATTAGATGGAAGCAACTGTTAATTAGGCCCTGAAAATGAGGAAGCAAAAAAACAAGCCCACCAATAGAAACAAGGTTGGAGCTGTCACAACAAACACTAAGAGATCATATGTGTGTCCTCATTAGGACAGGGATTTGTGCTGGTATGTGGGACTGCAGCCTAAGGTTTCTATTCTTAACTGTAATTATGCAATAATGCGTTTCAGGTCATTTTATGGAGTAACAAGAAAGTAATGTAACAAGTGGTGGAATGAACTGCTTTCTCCAGCAACTAATTAAGTAACACAATGCATTACTTTTAAGAAAAGCAACAAGCACAACATGTACAACATTACTTTTCTTGAGTAAAGACCACAATACTGCTAACTGTTAAGCCACCATGCTGAGAAAATATATGCTAGATTTCAGTGTTCTTTTAATTATGCCCTTTCACAAGGACAAGCATAGGTAAAGAAAGCGAAAAGGAGCTGATATGCCCTTCATGATGAAGAAAAGCCAGATAGGAAGCTAGCTGTTTGAATATTGCTTGGTTTTAGCAGTTGTTGATAAGGTTATAAGGTGAACAGGACATTAACCCCTTAGAAGAAACAGGTTGCTTTTTCATCCATCCAAACAGCACATCTAACACCCAGATGGACAAACCACATTCACATTGATGCTATGTCTTTAAGCACTCTGTCATGCACGCACTTTCTCTATGGTGGATGCATCGGGTGCAATTTGGAGCTCAATATCTCACCTGGGCAAACTTCAACACACTGACTGGAGGAGCCAGACATCAAACCAACAATCCTCTAATTGGTATATGACAACATCTATCACACTGTCCAAACACAACTAACACAACTAGAACTAGAAAAAGCATTTCCTGAAGAAAATGCACTGTGAATGCTGCAAGCTGAAAGATTGCAGCTGAAATGCTAAGAAATGCTTCAAAGAGCTGAAACTTTATTTGCTGAATGAGCTTCAATGAACTGCTGGACAGCTGAACAGCTGGATAGCTGAATAGCTGAAAGGCTTGGCTTTATTTTAAAGCCTAAATGGTGTCTCTAGCTGAAATGCCAGGAAATGCTTCAAAGAGCTTAAATCTGGTTGAAAGAGTTTAAGGTGGTGAATGAATGCTCAGTGGAAAGGTTTTAAAGTTTAGAGTAAAGTGGGACTTGAACCTGCTCTGTCTGCTTCTTGTGCATTGATGGTCCCCTTTTCTACCACTGAGCCAACAGTAGTGTCACACAAGCAGTGAGGTTTGCATGCATACATATTGGAGAGCTCTGCCAAGCTGAACGCTTGTAAATGCGCCAATTGAAAACACCTGCCAGGTGCACTGCTTACCTGCTGAGATGCATGCACTCTGTCAAATTTGCCTCGGCGCACCTGTCAAATAACTGCTTGTAAGTCAAAAACCGTAGCTCCTATCAAAATCATTTTTGAACTGTGAGCGTCACAAGGACCTGCTCGAAACAGTGGTGTAATTTTTATTTTCCTGGGCTCAAAAGTGTGGCCGTGGGAGCAGTTTAAAAAAGGTGCTCATTTCTGCTTTGGAGAAAATCACCTCTCTGAAATTACTATGGAGGTTAATGAAGGAGTTGGAAGGTACTCCCTCTGTTTGAATGCTTACAGTTTAAAAAAGTGTACATTTGACAGGGTTTAGAGACACATTGTTTGAAAGTAGAGAAGCAGCTCTACATTTTGAGCATAAAATGATGGCTGTAGCGCAAAGAGTGTGGACACAGTGGCAGTTTAAAAATAAATTTTCCACCTGAAAGTTTTGAAGTCTCCCACTCTACTAATCAGGCTCCCACTCTAGCAAACGCAATACACAACCATTATAAACTCTGAAACGGCTGAAAAAACACCTTAAACTTAAACGCTCACTGTGCTTAAACCGTAAAAGATTTTGAAACACCAAGTAATAGCTGAATAGCTGAAAGGCTTGGCTTCATTTTAAAGCTTAAATGGTTTTTCTAGCTGAAAGTATGCTGAAGTTATTAGCTTTTAAAGCCTGAAAGGATTTGAAACTTCCCAATTCATTTTAAATGGCAAAAATGAAGATTATAAAAAGTTCAATATCTTAAAAAGTATAAAGGTTACAAAAAAGAAAAGTAATAGCATAAATCTCCAGAACAGGCTGAACGTTTTGATACCAGAACGGTGTCTGTAGCCCAAACGCTGCTTGAGATTTTAGCGACCGAAGGTTTTTGGAGTAAAAGAACAATACTGTGAATGCTTTGCAGCATTCACAGTAATAAAGACTGTGTGACAGAGGAGGGTGCTAAGGATAGGGTGAGATGAAGGCAGATGATCTACTGTGGTTACCCCTAAAAGGAGCAGCCTTAAAGACAAAAAGTTAGTTACAGAAACACAAAGCTTCTTATTTGACAAATATGATTATTCTAAAACTGCAACAGATATTCTAACCCAGCATCTGTCTGCCCAGTAAAAATTTGTGATTGATTGTTAAAATGCAGTGCAGTGCTGATAGAAAACATAATTTATAAATTGGTCTATAGTTTTTGGGGAAGAGATAAATCTGATCTAGCCTTTTTTCCCCAGTGGATTTATATAGGTACTTAAAATACCTTTTATATTTTTATAAAGTAAAATAATCATATCCATCTGATACAGAGCTATTAAAAATATCAGGCAGGCTGGGCTCAACAGGATTCATACCTTTTAGTGAAAACTTTGTAGACAGTATATCACAGAGGCCTTGGTTTCTGTCATAATGAATGGTAATGAAAGCATTTGGGACTGTAAAATCTTGCATTGCATTGTGCAGGTAAACAGTCAATGGTGAACTGTGCAAGAATGGCACTGATTCAGATAGTAAAAATGATTTGTAGTATTACCTGCCTTTTGTGAAAAGGTGCTTTTGACACAGTTTGCAGTTTATGCTGCTCTGCTTCTTTATCAGACTTCAAATAGCCAAAATATCTCTACAGTACTAAATTCCTCTGTCCCTTCTTTTCAACAATGTCCCCATATTTTCAGCCTTATGACCTTTACACACCAGACAAACTGCAAAAACACAAAATGAAACTCTGAATCTTTTGGATGCGAACTTGTGTAACCTATATACACACCAGACACGTTCCATTTTTTGTGAATAAATCATCCTCATAAAATGCACTGTGAAAAAGACAAAGTTGACACCAAACGATGATGTGATGAGGTCATGATGTTTCTAAACAGGAAAAGGAAGAAATGGAGATTCAGGGTTCATCCAACTCTCATGAGGAATCAGCAGCAGGGAGAGTTTGATGGTTTGATCCCAGAGTTGAAGCTGCATCACGAGTAGCTCGTTTACTTAAGCTGTGGTGGTTAGGATATTGGGCTGCACCAACTACTCTCAGGGTGTCTTAAAGAGTTACCCCGTACATATGGAATATGTAAGAGAGTGGAGAGATAAAGAATCTATGGTTATGTTGTAACCTTGGTTCTTTGAGACTATCTCTCTTGCTTTAAGGTCACTCAGAGACACATACCCATTAAGCTATCAGTGACTTCATACCAGCCCAGCTGTTTTCTGTGGATAAGCTGTGGGTCATGGCTGTGTAAGCCTCAGTGTCTTAAAGAAGTATCTGAGTGTATTGTAGGGGTCCAGAATAAAATATCACACATTCTTTTGCCCTATGGAGTGGTTTTTTGTTTTTATTTTATATTGTTGGTTAATGACCACACTTAGTTAAATCATTCAGTTCAGCTGTTTGTTTTCTATGAACGTCATCCTGTTGTCCACTACAGTGGACATGGTGAAAAAATGTATTTAAAAATCAATTTTACAGTCTAAATTGGGAGTTCTTTGACCCCAAGGCAGTAGGAAATAATAAAGGAAAAAAAAATTGATGACACTTATTTTTCTCGGGTCCAGGGAGGTTAGCTTCTCTCCAGCAAAAGAATCATCTCTAACCTCTTACTCCTTTCTGGACAGGCCTTTTGGACCCTGGTGTGAGTACCTGTGAATGAGTGACCATGTGGGAAGGTAGATAGAGGATCTGTCTAATCAAATGCTCCTTTTTAAATAGAAGCTGCCTTGAAACCTTAGCTACCACTAACAACTGGATCTTCAGCTAACATTACTGAGGAAAAGGTCATTTCACAATAATTCTTTATCATTTCATTGCACAGCTCTAATCCAAGCCATTTGAGTTATAAACAAGCCAGCAGATACCCAAATGGAATAACAGACTGGCTACATGAGGTGATAAATGCTACTGATATAAAGACACAAAAACTGCTCACAATCCATGTTGAGTTCCATCCAAAGTCTAGGACCCTGAAACTCTACAACCCATGAAAAGAGAGATTAGTGAGTGTCCATCAAGCATCAAAAGCATGAAACAAGGAGCATTCATAAATACATCAGGGATGATGGAAGTCAAAGTGATGGTGTACAGAAACATCTGTGCTATATACAGATTAGATCCCATTAGTTCCCAAGTCCCAATGGGAGGCACCTCTGAAAGTGATTAAAAATAAAAAGTGCTGTGGGACTTCAAGCTCCAGAAAAACAAACAGCTGTTGGCTAACTATCCACACACAGTTGTGGTATATGTGGCAAATGAGAAAACAGAGAAGTACCAGGGCCTGAAGAAACTGGAGATAATGTGGAAGGTAAAGTCCAAAGTGATACCAATGGTAGTGCGGAAACCTTCAACTCCACCCAAGCATTAGAGGGAAATTCTTTCTTCTGTTTTTATTATTTGTGAAAACTGCTGGTTGTACTAACAGTTTGTCCGCAAGGGGGTGCCCCAAGGTTCAGTACTAGGCCCTTGTTATTTACCTTGTATATAAATATATTGGAATGAATATCTCAAATGCAGCAATTCATTTTTATGCTGATGACACAGTCATATATTGTTTGCACCTACTGTACGCCTGCGGAAGTGTATGGATATCTGCAAAATGCATTTAATAGAGTGCAAGAACAGCTTTGTCAACTGCAGCTTTTTCTAAGTGCTGATAAAACAAAACAACTCTAAATCAGCAAGATCAAGTCAGTCTGTCACTGTCACCAGTAAAGGTCAACAAACTGAACTTGTATCTACATTTAAATATTTGGGGTTCTTGATTGATGACCAGTTGCCTTTTAAGGCACATATTCAGTATACTGTAAAGAAATTGAAGCTTTTACTTGGATTTTATTTTAGAAATAAGTTTTAATTTTCTTTTAGGGTGAAACAGAAACTAGTCGAGTCAACCTTTTTTCTGGTTATTGATTACGGTGATGAGTTATACCCGAATGCCGCTGCTCAGTGCCTCCACATGTTGGATAGTGTGTATCATGGTGCTCTGAGGTTTATTACAAACTGTGGAGCTCTAACTCATCATTGTGTCTTATACAGTAAAGTAAATTGGCCATCTTTATATGTGCGCCGGCTCGGCCATTGGTACGAGTTGATTTATAAGGCTGTTCTTCAGATGACTCCATCTTATTTATCATCCCTTTTAATCATCAACAATAGGGCCTACAGTCTCTGTTCCCAGAACTTTTATCATTTCACTGTTCCTAAGGTCGGAACAGAAATGGGGAAGAAAGTTTTTAGATTTTCTGCTCTGAGTACAGGGAACTTTTTACAATCAGAGCTTAAGCTCCAAAGTCTGGTATCACTGAATGTATTCAAATCCATGATAAATTCCATTACAACCAGGCTCCAGGAGTGTAAAAGTTTTTAATATGAGTGCAAATGTTTGATTAGTCTTGCAGACTCTTAACTAATTTTGAAAATTCAATTATTTGTATTTTTTTTTCTTTGTGTATATTTATGTAATTTCTCTGTTGAAACTTTATATGCTGTCCTTCTTGGCCAGGTCTCTCTTGCAAAAGAGATCTTGGATCTCAGTGGGACAAACCTGGATAAATAAAGGTTATAATAATAATAATAATAATAATAACTCCAAAGCAAATCAAAACAATTTAGAGAAGTTAGACATATTCAATGTAATCAGAACTCTTATACAGTTTATTCAGTCCAAGTCAGTGATGTGAATGCTGCCTTTTTTCATACCTCAGGATGTGCGAAGCCTTCATTTGAGCAGTTAGCAACTTCACACCTGAGTCTCCTGGATGGTTGTAGCTCAGGTCCAGTTCTGTCAGACGACAATGGTTGAATCTCAGTGCTGTGGCCAGAGACGCACATCCATCCTCTGTGATCATGCAACCTGAGAGTCTGAAATTAGCATAATGTAAAGTCTGCAATATTTTAGAATGCAGTCCAGGGAAGAAAATAATGGGATTATTTGACTACAAAAAGTAGTAATAACTATAACTATACAATGAAGGGGAATTATGCATATTTGATGAGATCAAAAGAAATATTAAATAAAGCATTTAAATGATCAATCTTTTACTGACCTAAGGATTTTCAGTCTACAGTGTGGAGTCTTCAGTCCAACTGACAGAGACGTCACTCCTAAATCCTGCAGTTCATTTTCACTCAGGTCCAACTCTCTCAGATGCGTGGGGTTGGATCTCAGTACAGCAGCCAGAGAAGCACATCCTTCTTCTCTGATCATACAATCTGACAGTCTGAAATTAGGGAAATGTTAATGCTGCAATGTTTTAGAATGCAGTGCGGGGGGGAAAGCATGAATATACTTTAACTATAAAATGTAGACATTATGTGTATTCTATTCTTCCAGGGTGGGGGGGTAGCAGCCTAAGCAGAGAAGCGCAGACCTCCCTCCCCACAGCCACAGCCACCTCCACCAACTCATCCATAGGAACCCCACGGTGTTCCCAGGCTAACCGAGAGATATCATCTTTCCAGTGTGTCCTGGGTCTACCCCAGGACCTCCTCCCGGTAGGACATGTCTGGAACACCTCAACGAAGAGACACCCAGGAGGTTTCCTAGTCAGATGCATGAGCCACCTCAACTGTCTCCTTTCAATGTGGAGGAGCAGCGGCTCTACTTTGAGCCCCTCTTGAATGGCTGCACTCCTCACCCGATCTCTAATGGAGAGGCCAGCCACCATTCGGAGGAAGCGCATTTCTGCCGTTTGTAGTCACAATCTCATTCTTTCGGTCACTACCCAAAGCTTGTGACCATAGGTGAGGGCAGGGACGTAGATTGATGGGTAAATCGACAGCTTCACTTTCATGCTCAGCTCCTTCTTCAACATGACAGCCCAGTGCAGCATCCGCATCACTGCAGACACAGCCCAAATCCATCTGTCAATCATCCGCTCCCTTCTCCCATGACTCATGAATAAGACCCCAAGATACTTGGACTCCTCCACCTGGGCCAGCAACTTGTCCCTGAGCTGGAGTGGGCTCTCCACCCTTCTCCGGCTGAGGACCATGGCCTCAGACTTAGAGGTGCTGATTCTCATGCCAGCTGCTTCACGATCAGCTGTGAACCGTTCCACTGCGAGCTGGAGGCCACCCCCTGATGAAGCCAACAGGACCACATCATCCACAAACAGCAGAGATGAGATTCTGAGGCCACCAAGGCAGAAGCCTTCTTCCACATGGCTACGCCTAGAAATTCTGTCCACAAAAATTATGAACAGAATCTGTGACAAAGGGCAGCCCTGGCAAAGTCCAACACCCTGCGGTCCAACGTTTCACAACCAGGGCAACAACCGCATTATTCCTCTTGAAACCGAGGTTCGACTAATGATATGGCTTCAGAGATGGCTTAGTACAATGGTCAGAGAAACACAACCTTCTTCTTTTATCATACCACCTGACAGTCTGAAATTACGAAAATGTTAATGCTGCAATGTTTTAGAATGCAGTGCAGAGGGAAAGAATAAATAAAAGTGTTTTAACCAAGGGCGTAGGAATGACTTTACTGTTGGTGGGGACACATATCGGAAACCTGACAGATCCGCAAACCATAAAAAAATGCCATTTGATCTTTTACTTTCTTCTTTTTCAAATGTTTCTTGGAAAAATAGTGTTGTGTACACCTATATTATTGCATGTATAATTTACATATGTATATGTTTTATAATCATAAGACGTGGGCAAACCACCAAACACAATAGCTTGAGTCTTTTATCAAGCATAATGATCATGTCATTCCAGGGCTGTATGCTTACTTTGTCAGGTGGCCACACTGATAACTAGCAAGCTAAGTATTTCAGTAGCACAAAAATAATTTAGTAGTACACACAAGTGCAAAGTTTGATATGTTTTATTGGTCAAAAATTTAATACTGGTCAAAAATGGATTTATGTAGGTTGACTGGCAATAGAACTGGTTCTTTAATTAAACAAATTTCTGACATGAAAAACCCTCACAAATAATGTAATGAACAATTTTTTTCCTTTTTAATATCAACCTTAAGTAAAAAAAAAAATTTAAAAAACAGTTTGAAATTCTGTTTGTTTGGCCAACAAAAACAAAAACTAATAAATAAATATCAAAAAATAATAATAACCAACAAAATAAATAAAAGTGATACCTCTCACATTTAATAGACAAGCTGTGTGCCTCACTGACAACACAGTGTGCTGTTGCACTTTACACCCATTGGCCTAGGCAAAAGAGCCAAAATGTTTTTCCACCTCTCATTTGCAGCAACAAAAGCTTGCAAACTGACTTCTTGTCCAGTAAGTCAACTTTATCCTATATATGAAAGTAAACTGACAACAAGCCGTTATAAACAAGCCATATTCACGGCAACATTTCCGACAGACCGTTTCACCTCATTCAAAGAGTTTCTGTCTCCTGCCGCTGTCTCCGCCTCCCAAACACTCAGAGCCATGGCTCTCAAACTCGGAGCTCGCGGGCCACATCCGGCCCCACCCCCTACTTCCAGTCCACGATTTGATGTCAAAAATATAAGACAATTTGGCCCTTTAAGTTACTTTTTTGACATTTCGCTCCTCTTAATTGGAGGGGAAAGCGAAATGTAAAAAAACATAACTTAAAGGGCCAAATTCTTTTATATTTTTGACATCAAATCGCGGATCTGAAGTAGGGGGCGGGCCCGTCAGCCGCGAGTTTGAGACCCCTGCTCAGAGCCGTTCAGAGGGGGGTGGGGGGAGTGCAGTGATTTCAAAATCAAGTATTTTTCTCCTCCGTGGTGTAATTCATCACCACCCCGACCCCCTGTCCCCCCCGGTTCCTACGCCTATGGTTTTAACTATAAAATGTGGCGCCATTATTCATATTCCATGAAATCAAAATGTATGAAGAAACATTTCAATGATCAAATATTAATTTGAAACCTTTTACTGACCGAAGGATTTCAAGTCTACAGTGTGGAGTCTTCAGTCCAACAGACAGAGATTTTATTCCTGAATCCTGCAGTTCATTTTTACTCAGGTCCAGTTCTCTGAGATGAGTGGGGTTGGAGTTCAGCACTGTGGCCAGAGAAGCACAACCTTCCGTTCTGATCATACAACCTGACAGTCTGAAATCAGGACAATGTTAATGCTGCAATGTTTTAGAATGTAGTGCAGGGGGAAATAACATATGAATGGGCTTTAACTATAAAATGTAGAAGCATTATGCATATTCCATGAAATTAAAATATATATAAAGAAACACTTAAATCATCAAATATTAAATTAAAACCTTTTACTGACCTAAGAATTTTCAGCCGACACTGTGGAGTCTTCAATCCAACAGACAGAGACTTTATTCCTGAATCCTTCAGGTTGTTGTTACTCAGGTCCAGTTCTCTCAATTTAGAGGACCGGGAGCTGAGAACTGAGGAAAGAACTTCACAGCTTCTCACTGAGAGGTTACAGAGATTCAGTCTGAAGAGGGTAATGGTGAGAAAAAAAATTTCATCAAAAATAATAATAATAGATTATAAATTTTATATTGCTATTATATATATAATCGAGACATAAATGACAGAGCAAGAATACACACATAGAGATATGATGATACAAGATAAATGGTGATGGAGATACAAAAGGTTTGCCAACTGGTCTTCAAACTGTGAATGTAACCGTTATAAAGCCTAATAATTACAACGTAATTATTCAGCCACTTACAGAGCTTTTTTGGAGGTTTTGAGTACAGACTCTAGCCTCAGAAGAGTCTCATCTGAAGCACCATATTTCTTCAGGTCAAAATCTTCCAGACCTTTTTCAGGAGACAGTTTATCTGTGGAGAGACTTCCAGATCTCAGGGACTGCTGGTTGTCCTCCACTAGAGAACCATCATTCAGTTCATTCAGACAGTGGAACAGAGTGATGCTTTTCTCTGCAGAAGAATTCTTTCTGATCTTCTTCTTGATGTACTGAGCTGTTTCCTGATTGGTCTGTGAGCTACTTCCTGTCTGTGTCAGCAGGCCTTGTAGGAAAGTCTGATTGGTCTGCAGTGAAAGACCCAGGAGGAAGCGGAGGAACAAGTCCAGGTGTCCATTTGGACTCTGTAGGGCCTTGTCCACAGCTGTCTGATGGAGATGTTTTAGTCTAGGTTTTTTTTTAAATATTTTAGACCACCAGGATGTTGTTTGTTGTTCTTCCAGCAGATTGACTCCAGAGTTGATGAAGGTCAGATGGACATAAAGAGCAGCCAGAAACTCCTGAACACTCAGATGGATGAAGCAGAACACCTTGTCCTGGTACAGCCCTCTCTCCTCTTTAAAGATCTGTGTGAACACTCCTGAGTACACTGAGGCTGCTCTGATATCGATGCCACACTCTGTCAGGTCTGATTCATAGAAGATCAGGTTTCCTTTCTGCAGCTGAACAAATGCCAGTTTTCCCAGAGACTCAATCACCTTTCTCCTGCATATGGGTATGTCTTCTTGTTCTGCAAACCTGACCTTCTTTGGCTTGGTCGGAACTACCAGGAAGTGGATGTACATCTCAGTCAGGGTCTTGGGCAGCTCTCCTCCCTCTCTGGTCTTCAGCTCATCCTCCAGAACTGTAGCAGTGATCCAGCAGAAGACTGGGATGTGGCACATGATGTGGAGGCTTCGTGATGTCTTGATGTGGGAGATGATCCTGCTGGCCTGCTCCTCATACCTGAATCTCTTCCTGAAGTACTCCTCCTTCTGTGGGTCAGTGAACCCTCTGACCTCTGTCGCCATGCCAACACACTGAGGAGGGATCTGATTGGCTGCTGCAGGTCGTGTGGTTATCCAGAGGCGAGCAGAGGGGAGCAGGTTCCCCCTGATGAGGTTTATCAGCAGCACATCCACTGAGGTGGGCTCTGTAACATCAGTCAGGATCTCAGTGTTGTGGAAGTCCAGAGGAAGTCGACACTCATCCAGACCATCAAAGATGAACACAACCTGGAAGTCTTCAAAGCTGCAGATTCCTGCTTCTTTGGTTTCAGTGATGAAGTAATGAACAAGTTCCACCAAGCTGAACTTTTCCTCTTTCAGCACATTCAGCTCTCTGAATGTGAATGGAAACATGAACTGGATGTTCTGGTTGGCTTTGTCTTCAGCCCAGTCCAGAGTGAACTTCTGTGTTAAGAATGTTTTCCCAATGCCAGCCACTCCCTTTGTCAGCACTGTTCTGATTGGTTCATCTCTTCCAGGTGAGCCTTTAAAGATGTCTTCTTGTCTGATTGTTGTTTCTGGTCTGTCTGGTTTCCTGGATGCTGTTTCAATCTGTCTGACCTCATGTTCCTCATTGACCTCTGCAGCCCCTCCCTCTGTGATGTAGAGCTCTGTGTAGATCAGATTCAGGAGGGTTGGGTTTCCTGCTTTATCAGTCCCCTCAAACACATGTTGGAACTTCTTCTTTAGGTTAGACTTGAGATGATGTAGGCACTGGAGACTAGTTAACAAAAAAAATTTCATGTTACTCAGTTAAAGCAGCAGCTTTTTGTCTATTTGTTGGGATAAAATTGGGGTCTACAAATGCTTCATAATTTTGCAGACTCCAATTTGGTTAAGATTAGGCTTAAAACTTTTCTTTTATGATAAAGCTTACAGTTAGGGTTGGATCAGGTGACCCTGATCCCTCCCTTAGTTATGCTGCAATAGGCCTAGGCTGCTGGGGGGTTCCCATAATGCACTGTTTCCTCTTCACACACCTCTTTTCACTGACTATGTGTTTATACCCCACTCTGCATTTAATTGTTAGTTATTATCAATCTCTGTCTCTCTTCCACAGCGTGTCTTTTGTCCTGTCCCCCCCCCCCCCCCCCCCCCCCCCCTCAGCAGATGACTGCCCCTCCCTGAGCCTGGTTCTGATGGAGGTTTCTTCCTGTTGAAAGGGAGTTTTTCCTTCCCACTGTCACCAAGTGCTACAATATAAAGCACCTTGAGGCGACTGTTGTGATTTGGCTGCATATAAATAAAACTGAACTGAATTGACTTTTGAGAATAACTGACTCTGGAGCTGCACAGCAGAAATGCTGTCCCTATATGATCCAGTTCCCAGCCTTATAATTAAGGCTTAAATCTAACAATGTTTTTGCCATCGGAACACTAAGAAGATAAGGCTGATAAGAGATTGATGAAATCCCTCAAAGACATGAGGAAAGGATGCATGCATATAGCAATGTTAGATATGAGAAAAGGAGACGTGTACCTGTTTGAAGAAGGTTGTCCCTTTAAATCAATGTATTTATCCATAGAGTCGTGACTTTTTATGGATACATGGCTGAGTCTGCGCTCAGGTCCATCAGAGTCTGTGTTGTTATTGTGGGTTCTGGATGGAAGAAAGAAGAGAGAACACATAAAGAATGCATTTACCTAAGCACCATTTTACTAAATACCTCAGAATCAAAAATCTTATTGTTCAATTCAATTTTATTTATCCTCCTGAATCCAAACTTGGAGCTGGCTCCACAGAAGAGGGGCCTGAAAGCTGAAGGCTCTGCCTCCCATTCTACTCTTAAGTATCCTAGGAACCACAAGTAAGCCAGCAGTCTGAGAGAGAAGTGCTCTGTTGGGGTGATTACGTACTATTCCTCTGCAGATGATCAGTTAGCTGTTTTACAACTACTCTTTCAAGAATTTTTGAGAGAAAAGGAGGGCTGCAGATTGGCCTATAATTAGCTAAGACAGCTGGGTCACTGATGGCTTTTAAAGTAGCGCTTTAATTACAGCCACCTTAAAAGCCTGTGGTACACAGCCAACTAATAAAGACAGATTGATCATATTTAAGACTGAAGCATCAATAAATGGAAGGACTTCTTTGAACAGTCTAGAAGAAATGAGGTCTAATAAACACATTGGTGGTAGGAGGAAGTAACTATTGAAGTTAACTCAGAAAGATCAATCAGAGAGAGTCTAAAATGTCTAATGACTAAAATTTTATCAGTAGTATTGAAAGTAGCTGTGCACAAGATACTGTACAGGTTATGAATAAAAAGTCTGAGAAATCAGACAGAAACTCTGAGTAAGGACCAGGTGGACGATAGATAATAACAAATAAAACAGGTTTTTGAGTTTCCCAATTAGGATGGACAAGACTAAGAGTCAGGCTTTCAAAAGAATTAAAACTTTGTCTGGGTCTTTGATTAATTAATAAGCTGGAATTGAAGATTGCTGCTACTCCTCCTCCTCGACCTGTGCTTAGAGCATTCTGACAGTTACTGTGACTCGGGGGTGTTGATTCATTTAAACTAACATATTCATCCTGCTGTAACCATGTTTCTTTAAGGCAGAATAAATCAATATGTTGATCAATTATTAAATCATTTACTAACAGGGACTTGGAAGAGAGAGACCTAATGTTTAATAATCCACATTTAATTGTTTTATTTTTTGGTGCAGTTGATGAAGCTGTATTATTTATTGTTTTTGAATTTTTATGCTTAAATAGCTTTTTGCTGATTTTAGCTTTGTTTTTTGGTGGTCTGGGAGCAGCACCGACTCTATGGGGATGGGGTTTTGGGGGGATGGCAGGAGGAGAGAAGCTGCAGAGAGGCGTGTAAGACTGCAGCTCTGCTTCCTGGTCTCAACCCTGGGTAGTCAGGTTTTAGGAGGGTTAATAAATTTGGCCAGATTTCTAGAAATGAGAGCTGCTCCATCCAAAGTGGGATGGATGCCGTCTCTCCTAACAAGACCAGGTTTTCCCCAGAAACTTTGCCAATTATCTACACAATCTTGTTCAGTCATACAAGCACACTCAGTTTGAAAGTGTCCTAGGCCCCTTTTTTAATTATACCAAGTGACTCAACACTCTCAGACCAGGAAAAAGGTTTTCATGCTTTTAATTTATTAATATTAGGTCACTGTACTTCTCTCCTCTCTGATATTAATAAAAAGTCAAACTCTGATCTTCAGCTAGTTTGAATTCTTACTGTCTTTATCAGAATGTTCCATATCAGACCAGTCCTTCTTCTTTCTATTAGTTCCCTATTTGTTCAGATGTTTGTTTTGATTTGATTTGTTTGTATGATTTCACTGGTGACTTCAGTCAGGTTTCAGAATTCATCACAGTACAGAAACAGCATTAGTGAAGGTTACAAATGATCTTCTTACAGCCTCTGACAGTGGACTCATCTCTGTGCTTGTCCTGTTGGACCTCAGTGCAGCTTTGATACTGTTGATCATAACATTTTATTACAGAGATTAGAGCATACTATAGGTATTAAAGGTACTGCACTGCAGTGGTTTGAGTCATATTTATCTAATAGACTCCAATTTGTTCATGTAAATGGGGAGTCTTCTTCACACACTAAGGTTAATTATGGAGTTCCACAGGGTTCTGTGCTAGGACTAATTTTATTTACACTATATATGGGCAGTATTATTTGAAAGCAGGTTTCTTCCTGTTAAAAGGGAGTTTTTCCTTTCCTCTGTCACCAAGTGAATTGAATTCCCTCAAAGACATGGGGAAAGGATGCGTGCATACAGCAATATTAGATATGAGAAAGGGAGACGTACCTATTTGAAGAAGTTTGTCCCTTTAAATCAATGTATTTATCCATAGAGTCGTGACTTTTTGTAGATACACGGCTAAGTCTGCGTTCAGGTCGATCAGAGTCTGTGTTGTTATTGTGGGTTCTGGATGGAAGAAAGAAGAGAGAACACATAAAGAGTAAATCCCTCAGTTTGTGCTTCTGCTTTGTTTGTTAACACAACACACTGAGGTTTGAATGTGAATCATGAGTGAGCAGTGATCTGACTCTGACATGGAGAAGAGTCATGGACAGTTAGAGATGGTCATCTCACCTCTGACCTCTGGTCTGGCTCTCATGTTCCACACACAGAGCGATCTTAGAGGGAGGGGCTCCCTTCTCTCTGTCCTCACACTGATCCATAGCAGAGCGCACACCTTCACACACACACACACACACACACACACACACACACACACACACACACACACACACACACACACACACACACACAGCAACACACTCAGTCAGCATAACATTGATTGCTGTCTGTCACAGTGTCATTCTGGTTTCTACCATTAGATGGTGACAAATTACACGTCTTTGGACATGTGGGGTTAGGGTAATTGGAGTCTGGAGTACCCAGAGAAAACCCACACAGATGAGCAAATTCCACACAGAAAGGCCCCGGCCAAGGTGGATTCAAACTCAGGACCTTCTTGCTGTGAGGCAACAGTACGAGGCACCACACCACTGTGCTACATTTGGTCACATATTCAGATACATGTGGAAGAATAAAGATAATCCTCACCTTTCATGTGATGTACATCCAGTCACAGAGTGGTTCTACCTTTGGCTGCAGACTCACAACTGATTCTTCATCAGTCCCTCATCATCATCATCATCCTGGGGACTGAAGCCTCTGTCACGCTCTCAGAACTTCACGGTCAAAGTCTGGAAACAAGATGCCAGTAAACTATTAAAAGCTCCAATCTGCTGAGCAGAGTTCAGCTCCACAGCAGGAGGAAGCTGCAGAGTCAGGACAGTAAAGGTGTGAGAGATCTCACAGATTACAATATCTGTTTCACTGTAGTCTTAATGGGTCATAATGACATAATGACATAACAACATAACTACAGCTGCTGAGTATGTGACTCCTCTGTGACTAAATAAGATGAGTTTCAGTCTTAATCTATTCATAATTTAAATGAACATAATAACACACAAACAGCTGCATGTCTTTACTGAACACTGAGCCATCAGTCACAGTGAAGGCTGGGAAACGTCACTGAACCTCTGTGACAACATTTTACCTGAAGTACGAGTTTTAAATAAAGATGTGAAGCCTGCTCCTCCCATAGAAGAACACTGGGTCATATCATTGGACCATACTTCAATAATAACAACTTTATTATTGAGACCTTAGAAAATGCAGCTTTATAGAGAGATGTTGTAAAAGGCTGCAAAAGCAATTCTAAAGAGCCTAATGAGTGCTAGTGTACAGGATTAAGATCAAAGAAAGGGTTCTGGAGAAGGTACCAACAGAACACCTGCAGAAACCTGTAGCTGAGTCTAACCTGTCCCAGTGGAACAGGGTTCTGTGGACACGTGAGACAAACAAAGAGACTGTACACCAACAACAGTCTCATCACAACTTTGAAGCACAGCAGTGGTACCATCATGGTTTGGTACTGCTTTGCTGCCTCGGGCTCTGAATGCCTTCAGTGATTTAAAGAACAAGTATGTGGAGAATTGTTGCAGAAGACTGTCAGGGACCATCAGCTGATGCAACAAGACATCAGCCAAAGGACATGATGAAACAGAGCGGATGAAGAAGAAAGTTCATGTCAGAGTTCTAAACTAATTCAGTTATTAATCAGAGTTCCAGATCAGTTTATTCTATGAGACTGATTACACTAGTACTTTATCTAGATTTCACATTAGTTTTCATGAGTCTTAATTGTTGATTGAAATCTCAAAATTACTGGATAATCTTTTGAAATCCAGGTAATTGTTTTATCTGTTCTCCTTCTGATGAAGGAAGTGCCTGAATATAAAAATGTTCTGATATTCAAAGCCTGAATAAACACACATTAATGTTGGTGCTGCCAGTAAGATGGAATACTGAGAGTAAATCATAACCCTTACAGTATTCTTTATTACAGGTGTCCTCATCTTTTATAGTTGTTTTATTGTTTGTACTGTGATATGAGAGTTTCCATTACTTCCTGGTTGGTCTGAAAGAACTGTGGTTCAGTGAAGAGCTCAGCTGTGATCAGAGGAATATATCCACATAGGTCTGTAGTTATTGGAAAAGCTCTTTCAAGGTTGCAGCTGCTAACACACCAGCTGCTGATGCACATACACCTGCAGCCAGTTTATTCAGACACTGATTTTAAATCAGCCTCAAAGTATCGATGATTTCGGTTTTCTTTGACTGTTGTTACATCATGTTGTTCTCAGTGAACCAGAGTGAGCTTGAGTACTTCATCTGGAGCCGGTGTGTGGTTTAAGTAATCTCTGCATTTCTGTTTTAGCCGTGTATTTATCAATGGTCCTTAAACCCAGATAACAGGAAGTCGTGCAGTTTTTGTTCCAGAGTTCCTGCTGATGGAAAAAAGGAACATGTTTCAGTAAATGTTTGTCCATCATTGAGCACTGAAGGTACTCTGCATTAGGGTTTCATCCCGGGACCCGGAATTCCCGGGAAATGCGATCAGAACCATTTCCCGTTTCCCGGGAAACATTAAGACGGGAAGCCAGGAAAAAAGTCGCATTATAGCCTATAAAATATGCCTGCCCTGAACAATAAAGAAATATCTGTTTAACTTCAAGTGTTTCTTTTCCTCGTTTGCAGCCGCTTACTAACAATCATGAATTAGGATGCGGGCCTAATGTGTGAAGAAAGTATCATGAAATAGATACTTTAACATATTTCGCTTTTAAAATGGAGTTGAGTAAAATGTATATTTTTTAGGCTATAAGGCCAGTTTTTCAAAAGACAGTTCACAACGAACCTACTTTAACCCTCAGACACGGCGTTATAAATTTGCTGTTGCCAGAATGGCAATGACCAAGTCATAGTGCATTACTCAAGGCCCTGTGTTATGTCATATTACAGTGTAGTACGGTAGTTAACTTTTCAATGACTATTACAGCGTTCCACTGGTGGAACGGTGTGCACGACAGCACCAGTGGCTGAGCCTTTATCAATGCTGTGTGGAGATGAACTGTACTGTTTTGCACCAGTAACTGTAAAATATCTTGGTATAATTCCATTCCATTCCATAATTCCGGGAAATGGCTCGTCTTTTCCTGGGATTTGATTCATGTCATTTTCGGGAAAAATATTAAACCCTACTCTGCATATGCATGTAGCTGCAAAGGTTCTCCGTCCCTTCTTTAATGAGGCAGCAGGTGAATCTCTGTGATTAACGTTCTGTAGCTCACCTGCAGCAGACAGGTACACACAGCTCTGTGCAGGTGATTAAAACTGCCTCATCATGAATTTCTTTCCTCTCATCCTAACAGCAGTTCTGAGCTTTCAACCCACAGCAACATATTGAGTTAGAAACCACATTCAGATGATACACACATTTAGACAGACGCACAAACCACTCAGAAGAGACAGCAGACACTTTCTGCAGCCCAGAAATCAAACACTTTAAGTCATAAATGACAGAAAGTGGCTGCAAATCATTGCTGTGTTTACTTTACAGCAATGATTGAATGGAACAAGTTTTCTAATGTAATGCAGACACATGTAACCCTTTAAAAACACACTGACACTGATACAGAGATGTGCAGCATTCTAACTGTAGATCCTGACCTGTGCTCCCGTACCCACCCCGATCAGCTCACAGTTCTCCTGTAACTGTAACAGAGTCATTTCCCTTTATGAGAATACCACCAAACTGTTTTTAATGTCATTTTAAGTCATCTCTGAAGCGAGCTGTGCTGATGGACAGAAGCAGCAGCTCTATCAGCCGTTTCCTACCTCACATCCTCACTAACTAAACCAAACTTCCATTTTCTGCTTCTCTTTCTGTCCAACATCCCACAAACTGCAAAGAGCAAGCTTTAAAAATGTCATTACATATTTATCTGATACATTAAAGTACATTTTCAGAGGTTTAACGGTTACTGACAGCACCGTGGTGGAAGCTGCTGTTACGTTACCTTCTGATGGAGAAAATCATCTTCATGCTGTTACAAAGTAAAGGTGAGATGAGTCGACAGCAGAGAACCAAGCAGATAAAGAACCAACATGGAACCGACAGCCGGAGGTTTTCAGGCGTCTGGAGAGTCACTCAGAGACGTTTGGATTAATCTTCAATCTGAGACTAATTTACAGGAATATGATACCAGAGCTGTGACCTTTGAGGCCTCACAGACACTCAGTCCTCACATCTGCATGTCAGGTTATTAACATCATTCAGTTTTATGACGTTAACATTCCAAAGTTTTCATGCTGCTGTGTTTATAGCTCTCATATAATCACAAGATTACCAACTAAATATTAACCCAAACAGGTTCACGCTTTATATTTGTGTAACATAGAAACAGGTATGGGCAGCACGGTGGCGTGGTGGTTAGCACTGCACCTCACAGCTGTGTTCGATTCCACCTTGGCCCGGGCCTTTCTGTTCTCCCCATGTCTGTGTGGGTTTCCTCCCACAGTCCAAAGTCATGCAGTTACTGGGGTTAGGTTAATTGGTGACTCTAAATTGCCCATAGGTGTGAATGTGAATGGTTGTCTGTCTCTCTGTGTTGGCCCTACAGCTGGTGACCTGTACAGTGTACCCTGCCTCTCGCCCTATGACAGCTGGGATAGGTGACAGAGCTCTGTACAGTGCTGCTCGAGCTCACCTGAAAAGAGGAATTAAAAAGAGTCCCACCTGTCCAGCAATAACACACGGGAGGTGTGGCAGGGCATTCAGAACATCACAAACTTCAGAGGCTGTGATGTGACAGATGTGACACCCCCACCAGCTGGTATATCGTGCAAACAGATCCACAGAGGACACCATGGGTGTAGCTCGCATGCTCTTTGTGGATTACAGCTCAGCGTTCAACACAATCATCCCGGACATTCTCACCACCAAACTGCACCCCCTGGGCCTCCCCCCTCTCACATGTTCCTGGATAAAGGACTTCTTAACCAACCGGCCCCAGACTGTGAGACTTGGCCCCCATCTCTCCTCCACCCGCACACTGAGCACTGGCTCCCCACAGGGCTGTGTGCTGAGCCCCCTCCTGTACTTCCTCTAACAACCTCATCGTCAAAGTTGCTGACGACACCACAGTGGTCGGACTCATCTCAAGGGGAGATGAGGCAGCCTACAGAGAGGAGGTCCTGAAGCTGACAGCCTGGTGTTCAGAGAACAACCTGCACTGAACACCATGAAAACCAAAGAGGTCATCATCGACTTCAGGAAGCACAGGACTGACCCAGCCCCCCTCTACATCAACGGTGAGCGTGTGGAGAGGGTCCACACCTTCAGGTTTCTTGGTGTCCTCATCTCTGCTGATCTCTCTTGGTCAGATAACATCACAGCTGTTATCAAGAAGGCTCAGCAGCGACTTCACTTCCTGAGGGTCCTCAGGAAGAACAACATCCATTGAGAGCCTGCTGACGTACTGTATCACAGTATGGTACGGCAGCTGCACTGAGGCAGACAGGGTGAGGCTTCAGAGGGTAGTCGAGACAGCACAGAGAATCACTGGCTGCCCTCTCCCCTCCCTGATGGACATCTACACCTCCTGTTACATCAGCAGAGCAGGAACATCATCAAGGACAGCTCACACCCTGGCTTTGACCTGTTTGACCTGCTGCCCTCTGGCAGGAGCTACAGGAGCATCAAAGCCAGAACAAACAGACTCCAGAACAGTTTCTTCACCAGAGCAATCACCACCCTGAACTCTCACACTCACCCACTGTAACTGTGCAACACCCACATCTCTGTGCTATACAGTGGGTACAGAAAGTATTCAGACCCCTTTAAATTTTTCACTCTTTGTTTCATTGCAGCCATTTGCTAAAATCAAAAAAGTTCATTTTGTTTCTCATTAATGTTCACTCAGCACCTCATCTTGACAGAAAATGAAACAAAGAGTACTTTCTGTACCCACTGTATTATATTATTCATAGTGAACAGTATCTATCACTTCTATAATATGTAATATCTAATAATTATTCACCAAGTGCAATACTCATATCTTCATTATTATATGTATACAATTACCTATTTATTTTACTTTTTATAATGTATATTTTTTTAAACATTCTATTTTATTTTTAGTATATTTTTAGAATTAAAAAAAATATATATATTTTTAGAAAGTGTGACTTTCTACAGTATGGCACTGAACAGCAGTGGCCATTGTACATTCTGTTTAATGACAAATAAAGGCATTCTATTCTGTTCTATTCTATTCTATTGTAGATGGTGGGTGCAGGGTTCATTTCATGCAGAAGAAGCTCAGAGTCTTTTCTGACCAACAGGATGGAGAGTTTGACCATTTGAAATGTTTCAGTGGTGAGAACTGTATACACACTACAAACACACAACACTGGATACACTCAATGCACACACATTTATTCTTATATATGTGCTTTAATGTAGAACAGACGCCATACAAACATATTTGTACACACACACTGACTCACACTCACACACACACGCACAGTTACACACACAGTTACAGAAAGACAGTTGATGTGTTTGTATCTAAATAAATAGCTGGTACATCATGAGTGTTAACAGTGGACTGACTGAGGAGCAGGACGTGCAGGTGGACCAGCAGTTACAGATGTTCAGATCTGCCACTGTGCCTCTGAGCAAAGTGCTAGAAACAGTGAGAACTCCCAGTGTCTACAGAGACCAAAGCATATGAGAAAATAAAAAGGCACAAAAAACGAGAATTACTCTGAATATTTTACAGTGACTGTAAAATATTTCATTTCTTTTCTATTTAAGGGGAGAAAAATAAAAGATATTCATTTTTAACAGTGGAAACCACAAACCTATTTTCAATATTGTTCAATTCAGTAGATAATGTGATTTTCTGAATCATGTATTTATTGATCTTTCTCCTAATCAGACGGTTCGGTGCTCCGTTCACAGATCTGACTGTCGTGAACGATGTTTATGTCTATAAATATGTAATTACTGGATTTTCATAAAATCAGAAGGAAGTCACAGTAAAGGAAAAGCCTGACATCAATCAACCAATCAATCAATGTGACCAGAAGCTGCTGATCAATGACTCTGATGCACATTCAGGCTGAAACATGAGTTGAGTTTCATGTTGGGTTCATTAAACTTCTGCTCCTGTGAGATCTGATCACTGGAAACCCTGAACACAACAGCACCAACACATGAAGTCCTAACGAGGAATCGGCCCCTCAGTCATTCCTCTTCCTACAAATACTCATTTAACAACGTTCAGAGTGTGAATGACACAAACTTGGAGTGGTTTTCCTCCTCTGAGAGCGAGCAGCTCCTCCTACAGTCAGTAAATGCATCCAGCAACAGAGAATTTGATAAATGTCAGACGGCTCCTTTAAGAGGATGTTTGGTCTCTTTGTGGTTGCGTTGTTCGAGGTACTATCAATAGTGTTACTACTCAGCCCTTCTCAGAAAGGGATTAAAGCTGCCACGTAGCTGCCTTCAAATCCAGCAGACTCCGTCAACACAAACAGCAATCTAAGCTGAGAGAACGCAGGAGGTGCTGGTGCCCTGCTGCTCAGGTGGTGGGTCAGGTGGGTGGGGTGGTGTGGTGGGTGGGTCAGGTGGGTGGTGTAGTGGGTGGGGTGTTTTAGAACTGTGATGTGTGTCAAAGAGGTGAACTGCAGCGTGGTGAGTCCGGTGCTGATGGTGCAGATTTCCACATTAAAAAAAAAAAAAAACAGATATCCTGAAATTTAAAATCAAACACCTACTGAACGAGTACTGGAGCAAACCCGAACCACTGCATCAGTCTGACCTCTACATCAAAGGAGTCTGCAGGCGCCATGAGGGCTTCAGTCCCTCACTGCAAAGGCTGGTATGACAGCAGGTACAGAGGTGAGATGTTCTAAATATAGCACACACTAAACCTGCAGGGTGTTTTTGACACTGGGAGTGAACAAAGTGAGGGTGAGGATGTCGGGTTTAGTGGTTAGTCCTCTGGCAGTCCACACAGAGGATCTGTACAGAGTGGCTGCAGTCTGAAGCTCTAACAGAGACGATCCCTTAGTGTAGTCCTGATTTCACTGAGAACACCTGAAGAGGAAGTGATGTACTACACCTGCACAGGAAGGTGCTTTCAATCAAGATTTGCATGAAGATATTTACAGATATTTAGATTTTTTTTCTGAGACAGCAGACGGGGAAAAGGTATTCTTGGATTTTTACACAAAATCAAACAATTCATCTTCTAACTGCTGACTTTATATACACACCTGATAATTTGGGTTGTTTTAATATTTCATCTCCCCTTTAAACATGTTGTGTCATTGCCACATGCTAAAACAGGTTTCCCTGTCAAAATAAATTAAATAATCTCATAATTAAAACCTTTAACAGCCTGTTATTTTGCCCCTTTTTGGTTATTAATTCAGAGTCCCGATGGAGGAAAGTTCAGGGCTGCTCTGTCTTCAGCTCATGCTCTGAAACCTTTCCCTCAGATTCTTCACGATGCTCTGCTGACCGCCTTCCACCTTTGGTCCGGAGTTTGATCTCGTTTTCTGGGACTCATCCTGCTCAGCAGATGCTGCTGATGTCTTGTTCTGTTGAGTTTTGTCCTTTGGTTCCTCCCTCTGTTTGTATTCGTCGGACTCCTGGTAGGCCCGGCACCGGTCGATGACGGCCATGATGGAGATCTTCTCCCTGCTGGTTGGTGAACGGATCTGAACGTAACCCTCGTCCTCTTTTTCTTTAGGTTCTTTGGCTGTTTCTCCTGATTCTGGAAGCTTCTCCATGACAATGATCTTGTGTTCTGGGTCATTTGTCAGGGGAGCCTCGGCTGCAATGTAGTAACCATAGCTGGCATTTGCCACCTGGTCCTGGAGCTTTTGCAGCTCAGTCATTTGGGAATCACTCAGCCGAGGGTCCAGAGAATTGGCTCTGAGGAGCCGTTTGCTGCGTTCCTCCCGGCTGGCATCCCGGTTTCTGTGAGGTTTGTGTGAAGGAACCCCGCTGGAAGCTTCATCATCGGGGGAGCGGCTGGAGGAGCAGCTGGAGTGCCTCCTCAGACTGCCGTCAAACTGCTCCGGGATGGAGCGACTCCGACTGACTCCACTCCTCTGGGAGCAGCCGTGGTCAGAGTACTTGGACCGGAGTTCACGGACATCGGGCCAGTTGAAGCCCTCAATGGGAGGAGGTGGACTGAGGGGGCTGCGAGAGTGAAGGCGGCCCGGTGAGACCCCCCTGGAGCTGCCTGCTGAGCTGGAGGTCAGGCCCAGGGTTGGAGATCTTATCAGGTCTACAGGACTCAGTGGCAAAGAAGTCGCCTGCTTATGAGAAACCAGCGGCAGAGTCAGGTTGGATTTACCTGCCAAAAGAAAAGATATACTTAAGGTATATTTCCACTTATTTCATCTTATACTGTATCAATCTTAATCTTAAATTCTATCACACATTTCTTCACAATGTTCTAATAACTGATAGAATGATGAGCAGTGAGACAAAAGCTGCAATAAACCAGAATAATCCAAAACACATTTGACTTTATTTGAGTCCTTAGGGGCAGATTATAAACAGGCCCACACTGAAGTAAGCTCTGCTGCTTACCTGAAGGTGGCAGTAAAATGCCATAAGTACATCTGGTACCGTTTGTTAAATTTCTTTTAGTGAGAGCAGACTGAGCATGTGCAGGCAGGTTGGACTGGATGGTTGCTCAACAGGAAAATAATGATTTGAAGATTTAGTGTTTGCTGAAGGTGGGACAGGCTCAGGCTAAACAGGACTGAATATCTGCCCATTTCTCCAAACATGCAGAACAAATACAACAATAACATCCAGCAGGTGCCTGTGCAGGACTGGGGGGTGTGCTCAGGGTTAGGCTCACATCTACCCCTCACATGGTATTTTAATGAGGAGCTAAAACATAGAAACTAGGAGATGATATTGTTTAAAATCAAGCCTCTTCCAGGTCTTCTATATGATTTTCTAAATGAAAATTCCATATAAGCTCGATAGATGTAACCCTAACTCTAACCCTATCACAAAGGTCACCGGTGACCTGGTGGATGGCAAGAGGTTAGAAGAGGATTAAACACAGGCTCTGAACTGTGAAGGTTGCTTTAAGGACTTTTTTTTTTTTTTTAGCTGTCTTATGACATGTTTGAAAACATTATTTTTGAATGGTCCTACAGTCACATAGTCAGTCACTGGATAGAGGTTTGCTGGTTGGAAACGTTAAGCAGTGTGTAAAGCGATGTTAAGTACCTGAACCTTGTTTCTCTTCCACCACACTGGCTAAGCTCTTCTTTCCGATCAGGATGCTCTGACGGGCCATCGGTTTGGTGGTTCTGATTCGCTGACTGTACTGACGAGCCAGATGGAGGACTTTGCTCGTCGCCTTGTCCACTTCATCCACCTGGCCTGAATCCTCACTGGGCCTCTCTTTTTCTGCCTCCACCTTCAGCTGGGTGACTCGAGGCACTGGAGCCCTGAGGATGACGGCCTCTTCCCCAAACATCTTCAGAGTGTCCCTCACGCTTCCTGTCCGGTTAACCCCCGGGGCTTTGGGCTTGAGGGGTAGAGGGCTTGTCGATTCTTCTTTGATGGTGCTGAGATCAGAAGCTCTGCTTTCTTGGGAAGAGCTCTTGGTTGGGATAGAAAGGCCGATGCTTCTGGAGGTTACCGGAGCTTCTTTGGATCGATCGCACCCTCCATCTTCACTCTGGGATTTTGTGATTTCTTGCTCCATCGCCTGCCATATCTTGATCATTTCAGATGAAGGTCTGAACTCTTCATCATCAGAGAGATTATCCTGCACACTTCGAGACCTGGACCTCTGGCTATTTTCTGAATCTTCTGGATCAGTGCTTCTTTGATCAGACTTTAAGGAGTCTAGAGAGTCACTAGAGACCATATGATCTTTAGTATTTTGGGGTAAATCAGAAGTAGGGTCCACAGTGGCAGAGGAGGTTGAGGTGGAGGTATTTGTCGGGACAGTTTTATCCTTTGGAATGCTGTTGAACCGGCTGACGGAGCTCCTGACCAGTCCAGATGGGATGTACGTGAGGCTCTCTCTACGCCGGAGGCTGAAGGTGGCATCCTGAGTTCCAGCATTTTCATAGTAACTCTTGATTTTCCCAATTAGCATCTGGTCCTGCTTGGACAGGGTGGAGTCCCGCCTTCGCCTAATACCCCTGTCATTGTCAAAGGGGCTGTCATCTCGAGGAGATAACATGGTCAAATCTATCCCACCAAATGTCTCTGCAGAATCACCAATGATGCTGCTGAATCTAGGAGGTCGGTCCTCTGCTTCAGCGCAGAGGCTGAGACTGCTGCCGCTCCTGCTGGGTAACCGAGGTGAAGGACAACCAAGGGAGCGGGTGTCATCCTGGACCGTGCTGCCTCGTTTGATGCTGTTAGTGAAGTGCTGAGCAATAGCGCTGGCTTTGTCCAGGACAGAGGACGGGAGGATGCTGGTGGCTTTGCCTTCCTTCTCTCCCGTCTCCTTCTCATCCTCCTCATCCTCAGAGGATTCTCCACTGCTCAAGGTCTTCGAATCTGAATCAGGTGTAGCAGAGGATGCTTCCTCTGTGAGATCTGGATCCACTTCAGCTTTCAGGTCTTCTGACTTTTGAGGGGAAATGAGGATGCTGGCAGAGGTTGGATCAGAGGAAAGTTCTGGTTCTGAGATTGGTTCGGATGGCTTCTCCTGCAGTAGCTTCTCTGCAGTGGGCTAAAAAAGAAAAATAAATACATAACACTTGATTCTGAATTCTTATTTAATAAGCAGTGCAGACTGAGTGTTGCAATGGAGTCAGTTTTTCTTAGAATTTGGAAAGAAAACTCCAGGAACAAGCTTCATTTTTAATAACGGCCTGTAATATACAGTACTAGTTAAGTTGGGAGTGTAAGTGTGTCCAAACTTTTAACTGGTACTAAATGTTGACTGAGAGACTTTGTCGAGTAGGAGAAGCTGACTAGACAGGAAGTGATGTCTGGACTATGAGACAGTTAGGGATGGGTGAGCTGTTCTAAGCGGCCACCAACAGTCCAGCAACTACAGCTCCTTCTCTCCACATCCAGCACACACTTGCTGGCTGTGAAAAGGAAACAAAAATTCAGGATTTTCTTTGGCCTTAAACTGGACACAACTGCAGAGCCGTAGGAGGTGGTAGGAGGAAACCAAGAATGGAGACGTTCAGACTGGTGCTTTGTGCTGCAGTACTTTACATGGACCCTACAATACCCTAGAACTCTACAACACAATAACAAGGAAGGAAGTTCCAAGCCGTCATGCTAAGCTGCATTTTTAATTAAATATACTAAATTCAATTTGCAAAATAAAATCACAATATTAAAAAATTACACAAAACACCCCCCCCCCCAAAAAAAAAACAAAAAACAAAAAAACAAAAAACAAAGCAACAACCAGCACTTCCCGACAGCCAAAGATTTGTCTAATTATTCTTGTAAATTAGAGCAAAGCTGGAAACCTGGAGCTGCCCTCAAACCTGCGAGTCAGCCACTGAGTGTTATTTACCTGCTCAGGTGTCAGCATGCTTCCACCGGGTTCTTCTACTTCAGGAAGGCGTCCATTTTCTTTGTTCGAGCTGTTTGAAGAGACGCCGCCCTCCTCTGCCTCCTTCAGCAAAGAACAAATCGAACAGGAAGTCAAATAAATGCCAGAGGAAAAGTTTCAATATTTTTATGTGATTAAAACCAAAAACTCAGACGGTATTAGTCGTGTTCGTGGAAAAGCTGCTCACTGCTTTCAAAGGGTCACCTCACCCACAGTGCATTTCTATTGTGCGAACTGACCCTATTTAATACAGACAGAACAGAGAGCAGCCATCTTCCACTTTAAACAACAGATCAGGGATAAGCAGCAGGTTTCATTATCAGCTTCACTGCAAACACAAACCGAGTCAGTCTGAACTAAACATGCAAATAAATGCAACAAAACTCAGAGGCAACAGCAAATGTCCAGTTCATCAAGAGAGAACCTGGAAACACTTGGTTATGCAGTATATTCAGTCTCACAGCAATAAAGACGGATGAAAAGCTGAAGGCTGAATTTCCAAAGAAGCTCCCAGAAAAAACAAAGTAAAAGACCATCAAACTAAATGCAAAGAAAAAAAGCCAAAGAAACTCAAAGAGCCATTCTAATTCATAACCTGATACATCAGAGGAACATATTTTAGGAGGTGCTTGTTGGTTTTGTTCTCCAGAGTCAGGTGTGTTCAGTGCAACAACAAGACAACCATAGCTTAGCACAGACACTGGATCCAGGAAAAACTGTGGGCATGCCTCATTGGCCTGCTTATGTAACAGCTCTGAGACAGAGTTCATGTTTCTATTTGACGCTTAACTTCTACGGTTAATGTAAATGAGCTGAAGGAGACACATCAATCACTATTTATCAATACGAAAATGTAGGACATTGAATATCTCATGCATTTTGGAAAACATAGTTAAAAATGTTTTCACACTCTGAGTAAAAGTAGTTTTGTTTTTCTTGTTGATGTAATCATTTGTACAGCTGCGACCATCACGATCCAGCACTGCCGTCTGGTACCGATACTGATATTATGGTAGCCTCACAGTCCGAGCCCACCGTGACCGGAAATGTTTCATGCTTTTATGAACGTTTGGATGACCTCACTTTGGTTAATTTTTGCTTT
>CM024205.1:33445479-33632922 GCA_013435755.1 Amphilophus citrinellus | reverse complement strand
ACTTCCAGAAGAAAACTGTAATTCACATTTTGGTCCAGCAGCTCCACAGAGCTCCATTCATTCTGGATGTGCTCGAGAGCGTCCCCTATGGGACAGGAAGTCCAATCGACTCAGAACTAAAACCAGGATCCAGGAGGAAGGGAAGTGTCTTACCTTCACCCATGGGGACGTCAGAGGAGGAGTGGAGAGATCCTTCAGGCATCACCTGAACACACACACATACACACACACGACTGATGAAGACCTTCAGCGGTTTAACGTAAACAGCAGCAATCAATGAATGCATCTGCAATGCACCAGGAAAGTGAGGTCATGTGATCAGATTCACCTGAGTGTGCAGAGTGACGATGAGGGCAAAACAGAAACCGTGCAGAGCAAGGACCGAAGAACCGGACCGACAGAAACCTGCAGAGACGACAGGAAGTGACACGCTTCAGGCTCAGCCGTGATGCATTCACTGACTTCTCTCTGGGTTTTCCTGGTTTTTCCTGCTGGATTTGAAGTTCAAAGCTTCCTGTTCAGAAACTGCAGCAGAATTATTCCTGATTTTATTTTTAATGTTTTCCACCTGCTCTGAAACCTGCTCACAGCTGCTCAACCTACAAACACCACAACATGAATTTAAAGAAAAACTTACTCAAAGAACTGAATTAATGATTTCAGATTTTTTAATCAACAGCCTTTAATGAATATTGAATAATTTAAAAATATAATTATTGAATGAATGCATGTTTGTTTTAAGAAAACCTATATAAATGAATTAAATACTCTGTTTATTTAGTTAATGACGCATCTGTTTAATCACTCTCAGGTGGTTGATGAATGAACTGACGGCTCTTCGTTAATAAACAGAAACAATACAATCTATGAGTTTCAATAAAATGCTTAATAAAACAGAAAATGAGTGGGAATGCCTCGGGCTAGGCTGTACTCTGGGCATGCGCAGAGTGAAGCCCCGCTCAGGTAAGGAGCTATACTGGTTTCCGTGGCAACACGTGAACGCGCTCCGATTGATTTTCCTGTGTTGGTTTTCCAGGTTTCCTGATCTGAATAAAGTTTTGCTGTTTGAAACTTTAAAATGAGCTAAAGTGTAACTAAAACAAACAGACGGCAGCGATGAGGATGAGGATGAGGATGAGGATGAGGGCTGATCTGCACGGACCTCCGCGTAAAGGTCTCCAGCTTCTCTCTGCAGTTAGAAACACGCGTGAACTTGATCGCGTGGTTTTTCTGAAACATCTGAGCCTGCTGCGGTTTTGGGCTCCAGGTGTTTCACCGGACAGCATCATCTTCATCACCATCTGTGAGGAGTTCAGACCCGCTTCTTTCCGCGGCTCTCGGGCACAAACTGGGAACAATGTGACTCTCCCGAAGCAGCCCGCAGGAATGTGCGTGTGATGCGCGCCGGACTACAGTCCGACCCCCCATCATAAACCCTGAGTGTCCTTTAATAACACCGCGTTAATCAGGCCGTCTTTAAATGTGAACATTTCCTAATGGAGCTCCGACCCGCAGCCCCACCTACACGCTGTGCGAGCTTCAACTTGTGCCTTTGCTGCGCTGTGATGCGATTTAACTCCGAGTCAGCTTTGATGACGAGGAGCGGAGCTGAAGGCTCAGCTCTTCTTCTGATGAAGAGTTTTGAGTGAAAAGCGAAGCAGATCAGATCAGAGACACTTCCGCGTGGACAGACGGCTCAGAGGACGGAGCACAGCCGGGGAAAGTGACCTGAACCCGGACAGGACTCCGAGCCGCTCCCGGAGGACTCCGGAACTTTTTGTGACTGTGTGAGCAGAAAAGAGTCAAAGTGTGGACTCACCTGAGCTTCATTTACAGGTGACAGAACTGCTCCAGCTGCCGCTGCACTTCACAGGAGGAAAAAAAACAAAAACTCTGCTGCACGGTTTCCTCAGTCTGCGGCCACTGCGCATGCGCACCTTTTGAAAATTAGAAAAAAGTAGAAACTCGACTGAAGCTGTGCTCTGAAGTCTGAGGTCCGCCAGAGAACCAGCAGAGGGTCAGAGCTGTCAGAAAAAAACTAAAAGTTAATTTTGATCCGTTTATTGTAGCAGATTCACACAGAACTAAAGACGAGCTGAGCAGAGCGCCGCAGGTAAAACAGCTCAGGTAAACTCCGCAGAGCACGCAGGCAAAACATATTTGCATAAACCTGCAGGAGCAAACAGCAGCGGTGCGTTCTGAACACGTCCATGCAAACATCAGGCTGCCAAAGCAAAGCAGCTCCTCGGAGCGCGGATTCATTGGGCTTTTCTTTTGAAATGTTTGACTAGAAACAGGAAGTTAATCTCAGTTCGACATCAGAGAAGAAGATTTCAGTGTCCAGCTTCAGTGACACAGAGAAACAGCTCAGTGAAACAGAGCAAAGAGGACTTCAGTCTGTAAACATCTGCATTCAGTCTATGGAAATGCTGAAAATAACGAGTTTCTATGAATGTGGTTAACATTGAACATGACAGCACAGCTTCAGGTCACCGTCATTAATCACAGTCAGTCTCACACACACACATACACACGCACAGGGTAAACGTGTGTACTGATCTGACCACCAGGGAGCAGCAGAGGGAAAGTCAACATTTTTATTCTTTGAACTTTTTAAATGGTTTATTTTCGCTGCTTTGTGGGCTCAGAGAGTCCTCACAAACACGATCAGTGCATTCAAAGCCGTTCCTTCAGTCTGAAGCACAATCAGATGGATATCTGCTCTGTGTGTGTGTGAGTCAGAAAACCGTCAGTTACACAACAGCGAGCCTCAGTCGAGAGGCGAGTCGCGGCCTGTCCCCGCGGGAGTGCAGAGGCCCACGGCGGTGATCACATATTTTCACTTTGTGGTGGAGTGACGTGATCTGATTGAGATCTGCAGAACATGAAGGTCCCAATCTGAAACCAGCAAACTGATTTTTAAAGATTTTACAAACGCTTTAGGGAGGGGGGCAGTGCCCCCCCAGTCTTAGTTTATGACCCCTTCATTAACAGCCCTCTGTCAAAGGTTTGCAGCATCACTGTGTGAGTTTGTCCTGAAGTCCAGGGTTTGCTTCCTGCAGCTGGCTTTGCTTTAAAAATAGAACTTTGACTCAAAAAATAGACGCAGAGCAAACTTAAAGGGCTGAGCTGTTCCAGCCTGTTGGCTCTGACTGAGGAGGATACGTCACAGGAGCTTAAGGCTTACGGTTAGTGACGTCATTTAAACGCACCTTACGCGACCTTAGTTCAATAAATTCTATTATAAATAAACTGAGCCTCGGTTCGTTTTAGTTAATACGATACAGACTTCACATTCTGAGTCATCAGATCTCAGTTTTTGTTCTGTGATCCACGCACGACAGGAACACTCATTTATAAGCTGTGCACCATATGGGACGTTTCTGTATCAGTACAACACAGACACACGGTGTGTGTGTCACAGACATGACACACACACACACACACACACACACACACACACACACACACACACAGCAACACTGAGGTCACCTCACACTGGAGGTGTAAAACCAACACTACCAATAAAATCACACATTTACAGTATATTAACACCCAGCTCACTGTTGACTTTCATCTGTGCAGGCACACTTTGTATTATTGTTATTACACAACAGTTTGTCTTATCAGAAAAATGCAAACGCTTTCTGAAACCTGAGAAGATGATGGATGGATGGATGGAAAACTCAAACTTTATTAACAAATTTAAAAACATGACGACGGCAGAACTTAAAACTCTGAGACCAACTTCATATTTACATAAAAACTAATAAAACCTGAGACCCAGACACTGAATTCATAAATACTGAAACAGAGAGCAGTAAAGACGCTGCTGCACAGACAGAAAACTCTGACACATCATTAAAAATCCAGCAGCAGCGTCACCTGAACTGTGAGTAATCGACAGCAGCAGCTCTGACTGAAAACAGCTGAGAAACAAACACATTTGAAGGAGAGTTCAATCAAAGCAAAGAAGGAGGCAGCAGATTGGTCACAGTGGGGATGACATCACACAGGTTTGGTGGTGCTGTTGTAAACGGACGTGTCCTCCTCGGGCAGCGCCTCGTGGGCCGTGCTGTTGACGGGCCTGTGAGTGCGCTTCCTGCGCGCCTTCAGGAAGCAGTAGGCCAGGATGGCCAGCAGAGCCATGATGCCCACTGACAGGATCACGGCGAGCGTGATGGAGCCTGTGGAGAGGACAGTGAGGTCACTTCCTTTTCAGCTGGTAGAACATTTGGCATCTGAGAACCAAGGGTGCATTTCTGACCTGAGTTTTCATTTTCTTCGGGGTCTAAGCGTTCGAACAAACTTTTGGGGAATACGTCACTTTCTGTGGGGAGAGAAGAAAAGAAGAGAAGCAGGAATGAGTCCTAAAACCCAGAAATTACTTCATACTTCTCACTTCCTGTTCCTCATCATGAGGGAAAATGTACACACACATATCCTAATCCGTAACATGATGACCACCTGCCTAATATTGTGTTGATCCCCCTGACCCATCGAGGCATGGCCCCCACTAGAGCCCTGCAGCTGTGCTGTGGTATCTGCACCAAGGTGTTACCAACATCCTTTAAGTCCTGGAAGCTGTGAGGTGGAGCCTCCATGGATCGGACTGGTTTGTCCAGCACATCCCACAGATGCTCGATTGGACTGAGAGCTGGGGACTTTGGAGGCCAAGCCAACACCTCAGGCTCACTGTGCCCATTCCTGAACCATGTTTGCTTTGTGGCAGGGAGCATTATCCTCCTGAAGGAGGCCACAGCCATCAGGGAATACTGTTTCCATGAAAGGGTGCACACAGTTCAATTATTCAATTCAGCTAATTTTTATTTACATAACACTAAATCACAACAAACAGTCACCTCAAGGTGCTTTGTATTGTGGGTAAAGACCCTACAATAATACAGAGAAAACCCAACAGTCTAAACGACCCCCTATGAGCAGCACTTGGTGACAGTGGGAAGGAAAAACTCCCTTTTAACAGGAAGAAACCTCCAGCAGAACCAGGCTCCGGGAGGGGGGGTCATCTGCTGAGGGGTGAGAGACAGAGATTAATAATAACTAATGATTAAATACAGAGTGGAGTATAAACAGAGGTGAATGAAAAGAAACAGAGTGAAGTGCTCTTTGGGGTGATACGGTACTATGGGGTCTCAAGACCTTGTGAGAAAAATGTTCTGCACCAATGCTTAGGTAGGTGGTACGTTAACATCAACATGATGGCAGGATCTGAGGCCAGAACACGGCCTAAAGCATCACACTGCCTCTGCCAGCTTGCCTTCTTGCTATAGTGCATCCTGCTCCCAGGTGTTCCCCAGGTAAGCGACATGCGTGCACGTGCACTGCTCTGTGGTCCAGTTCCGATGCTCATGAGCCCATTGTTGGCACTCATGGGACAGCGTGGGCACCCTGACTGGTCTGCAGCCCCACACACAATAAACCGTGATGCTCTGTCTACTCTGACACAGCATGAACGTCTTCAGGACTTTGAGCTACAGTAGATCGGCCCACATGGGCCACTCTTCATCCCCATGTGCATCATTGAGACTCTGCCCCCCATGACCCTGTCGCTGGTTCACCGCTGTTCCGTCCTTAGACCATTTGATAGATACGGACCGCTGCAGACCCCACAGGAGCTGCAGTTTGGAGACACTCTGACCCAGTCATCTAGTCATCACAAACAAATTCTCACACTCGCCCATTTTTCCTGCTTCCAACATCAACTCTGAGGACATAATGCTCAGTTGTTCACTGATATCTGCCACCCACTAACAGGTGCCATGATGAAGAGATATTTAGTGTTATTCTCTTCACCTGTCAGCGGTCAGAATGTTGTCCCTGATTGGTGGAATTTGCCGTTCACTGATGTGTTCGGGAAGGACCCTGATGATTTGTTTTCTTACATCATTTTGTGAGCAAAGGATGCTCGAGTCACTCACTGAGACTCCAGCTCTACTCATTTTATGAGACCGGTGTAATCGGGACGAGGCTCAGGTTCGGTTGGTCCGCAGTGAAGCTCTGGTGTTAACCTGTAAAGGGTGCAGTGTCGGGTGTGTGTTGGGTACCGGTGACGCCGTCGCAGGCCTTGATGCATTCTTGTTTCTTCACAAAGTTGTTTGTGTTCCCGTCACAGCCGCCGAAGGTGAAGCGGTGGCACTTCTTGCTCAGGGGGTCGTAGTACCAGTGGGTGAATTTTGCCCGACATGGACCGGTGCGGGGGGGCTCCGTGCACTGAGCTAAGGGGGGAGGGGTTAATTAGTATGTAGCCTGTTAGCTTTGAGTGTATTTCTTTACTGGATAATAAAGACAAACCTTTCTTCTGGTTCACACTGATGTCCAGCAGGAGGCTCAAGGTCTGATTCACTGAGGAGGAGGAAGGTGTGTTACACTCGCTCACTCTGTCTAATTCTCACATAAACACACTGAGTGTGTGTGTGTGTGTGTGTGTGTGTGTGGGGGGGTGTCTGTTACATTTGTTGCACTGGTTCTCATCTGATCCATCGCTGCACTGCTTCACGTTGTCACACTCCAGACTTCTGTCCAGGCAGCAGCCGCTGTCACAGGTCAGCTGATCAGGACCACACGGCGAGTCACACACCTCTGTAAACACACACACAGACACACACACACACATACTCACACACAGATCCTGAGCATTGTGGCTGTACTGTGGAGCGACTGTGATGAGGTGCATTGTAGGACTGACCTGTAGATGGCAGAGTGATGCTCCTCTCTGGCGTCACTATGGAAAAAAAACCCCAGAAATGATGTTAGAGTGATTAAAGGTGCGTGTGTGTGTGTGTGTGTGTGTGTTACCTGTGACTCCTCTGCAGGCAGAAAGACACTGTTCTTTGGACAGGAAGTTGTTGTTGTTTCCTTTACAGCCTCCAAACACAAACTGCTCACAGTCGCCCTTCGTGGCGTTGTAATGCCAGCGAGTGAACGCCGCGCGGCACGGCCCGACCTTTGTTGGAGCCCGACAGTACACTGAGGGGGAGGAGGACAGCAGTAGTTGCATCACTTCCTGTCAGACTTCTACCTGGAGAAATACAGCTGACTGCACTGTGTGCTGAATATAAACATGAAGCCACAGCAGTGTGTGTGTGTGTGTGTGTGTGTCCGTGTGTTACACTACAGGGCGCGCCACTGTGTCAACACTTGTGGTATTTACACAGTCACATGTTACGCAGCAGTTTTCCAGAGTCAATAGTCGGACTGACCCTGATCAGAGCTGTGATCAATACACAATCAGTGAGTGAGTCATGTGACCCTGAAATCAGCTGAAAGGAGGAGGTGAAATGAAATGAGGCTGAGTTTGTGCTGAGAGTGTGGGGGTGTCCTGTGTGTGCGCACGTGTCAGGTATTCCAGTCTGACCCGTTTGAGAGGAGGTGTAGATCATCAGAGAAACAAACACTTAACTGAACAGCAACACAGCCAATCAGATCATTCTGCTTCTACCACACTCGTTAACGGATCAATACATCAATGATTCAGCAGTTTGGATTTGATAAAGTGAGGGTAATGGAGTTCAGTGATCAGTAAACTCAGATTCTGAGACAAACACTAATGAGATTTCTTCTAAAACTAAACCTGACTGATTTCTTTATGGACTCTGGCACAGTGCGCTCCTCACTGCAGGCTTTTCATTTTACTGCATTTCTCATGAGCACTCACAGCTGGTCTGTTGTGGGTTGAGGACGAGGACTGTGACCTTTTCATTATCCGATTGGCCGTTGGAGTCGGTGACAGTCAGCTTGAAGACGTATGAGCCCGGCTGCAGGTTGGAGAGCTGCACCTGGTCAGGGAGATCTGTCTTCTGCAGAATCCCATTCAAAAATAACAGCATATGAAAGTTAAATGACTCACAGTAACAGGTTCTGCATGCTGCAGAGGTTGAGAGATGCACTCAAATGACATCCTGAGCTCAGGGAAGAATCACATAGATGCTGATTCACCTGCAGACACACCTGTACAGAAACCTAGGGCCTAGTTTTATCTCCGTGTGACTGCTTCCTTCAAAAAAAGTAAAATAAATTTTAAAAAAATCAAGGCAGACTGAAAGCTGGAGGGATTATGAATGAAGGGGGTTGATGCTGCTTTGCTGAATATAACAGAACAAGGCATGTTCAAAGTAACTGTTGTAGTGATACTACCTGTTTGACTCCAGGTGAGATCTACCTGTAACACAGCTGTTTTGATCTACCGGTGCTAAGCTCCTCCCCCTGTGAGGTTTTACCTCCATCTTGACATTGTTGCCACCACTTTCCAGACTCCAGCGGTAGTCTTTGATTTCGGCGTCACCCCTTGCCAGGCTCTCGGTGCCGTTGAGCGTCACAGTCTCTCCAGGCTGAACGGTGACATCACGGCCTGCATTGGCGATGGGCGAATCCTTCTCATCTGGAGACACAGTGAAGAAAAGCCAAAGTCAGGCAGATTCTCAGACATGGTCACAGCGATCAGACTGACTCCTTCTGTGCTTCCTGAGTGGATTTCTGGAGGTTTCCTCTGATGGACACCAGAGATAATGAGCTCATCAGAAAGGAGGCGTCAGTGAATCTGAAAATGTGTTTCATGTGTGAGTTTAGACCTGAAAACATTTCCAGATTTCAAACATACACCAATAAACTGTTTTTACACTGCACCCTTCATAGAGCGTGTTCTATAGTATCAAAATAACAGAATACGTTACACATGAACAAGATTCATTTTCCTAAAATCAATCTTTGATGGTTTTCCTTTTCCATTTAGTCCCGTGGCTTCAAGCTTCCTGCAGACTTTCCTAAGATGATTTTTCTGTAAGAGGAGGTTTCTAGCAGAGACTTCAAAGGTTTTATTGGAAAAACAAAATTTCTTTATTTGTTTTGCAAGTCATATTTCATTTTTACTTTCACATCCAGGGTTGCTGAGGGGAGAGACACAGGACAAAAGACACACTGTGGAAGAGAGACAGATTAATAATGACTAGAGACTAACAAAATAGATGAATGAATAGAAACACTCAGTACATTATGGGAACCCCCCCCAGCAGCCTAGGTCTATAGCAGCATAACTAAGGGAGGGTTCAGGGTTCAGCCCTAACTATAAGCTTGATCATAAAGGAAAGTTTTAAGCCTAATCTTAAAAATAGAGAGGGTGTCTGTCTCCTGAATCCAAGCTGGGAGCTGGTTCCACAGAAGAGGGGCCTGAAAGCTGAAGGCTCTGCCTCCCATTCTACTCTTAAGTATCCTAGGAACCACAAGTAAGCCAGCAGTCTGAGAGCAAAGTGCTCTGTTGGGGTGATATGGTACTATGAGGTCTTTGAGATAAGATGGGGTCTGATTATTCAAGACCTTGTAGGTGAGGAGAAGGATTTTAAATTCTATCCTAGATTTAACAGGGAGCCAATGAAGAGAAGCCAATATGGGAGAAATCTGCTCTCTCTTTCTAGTCCCTGTCAGTACTCTAGCTGCAGCATTTTGGATCAGCTGAAGGCTTTTCAGGGAGCTTTTAGGACAGCCTGATAATAATGAATTACAATAGTCCAGCCTAGAAGTAATAAATGCATGAATTAGCTTTTCAGCATCACTCTGAGAAAGGATGTTTCTAATTTTAGAAATATTGCGCAAATGCAAAAAAGCGGTCCTACATATTTGTTTAATATGTGCATTGAAGGACATATCCTGGTCAAAAATGACTCCAAGATTTCTCACAGTGTTACTGGAGGCCAAAGTAATGCCATCCAGAGTAAGTATCTGGTTTGACACCATGTTTCTAAGATTTGTGGGGCCAAGTACAAGAACTTCAGTTTGATCTGAATTTAGAAGCAGGAAATTAGAGTTCATCCAGGCCTTAATGTCTTTAAGACATTCCTGCAGTTTAATTAATTGATGTGTGTCATCTGGCTTCATTGATAGGAACAATGAAAATTGATGCAGTGCTTTCTAATAATACTGCCTAAGGGAAGCATGTATAATGTAAATAGAATTGGTCCTAGTACAGAACCCTGTGGAACTCCATAATTAACCTTAGTGTGTGAAGAAGACTCCCCATTTACATGAACAAATTGGAGTCTATTAGATAAATATGATTCAAACCACTGCAGTGCAGTACCTTTAATACCTATAGTATGCTCTAATCTCTGTAATAAAATGTTATGGTCAACAGTATCAAAGCTGCACTGAGGTCCAACAGGACAAGCACAGAGATGAGTCCACTGTCAGAGGCTGTAAGAAGATCATTGGTAACCTTCACTAATGCTGTTTCTGTACTGTGATGAATTCTGAAACCTGACTGAAACTCTTCAAATAAACCGTTCCTCTGCAGATGATCAGTTAGCTGTTTTACAACTACTCTTTCAGGAGTCTTTGAGAGAAAAGGAAGGTTGGAGATTGGCCTATAATTAGCTAAGACAGCTGGGTCAGTGATGGCTTTTTAAGTAGAGGTTTAATTACAGCCACCTTGAAGGCCTGTGGTACACAGCCAACTAATAAAGACTGATTGATCATTTTAAGATAGAAGCATCAATAAATGGAAAGACTTCTTTGAACAGTCTAGTAGGAATGGGATCTAATAAACATGTTGCTGGTTTGGAGGAAGTAACTATTGAAGTGAACTCTGAAAGATCAACTGGAGCCAAAGAGTCTAAACAAATACCAGCAGTGCTGAAAGCAGCCGAACATGAAGAATAATCTTTGAGATGGTTATGAATCATTTTTTCTCTAATGTCTAAAATGTTATTTGTAAAGAAATCCATGAAGTCACTACTAGTTAAAGTGAAAGGAATACTCGGCTCTACAGAGCTCTGACTCTTTGTCAGCCTGGCTACAGTGCTGAAAACAAACCTGGGGTTGTTCTTATTTTCTTCAATTAATGATGAGTAGTAAGATGTCCTAGCTTTATGGAGGGCTTTTTTATAGAGCAACAAACTCTTTTTCCAGGCTAAATGAGCATCTTCTAAACAAAAGCACTGCAGTGGACTGCAGCAGGAACAGGAAGTGGTCCAATACTGCAGTGAGAGCAACAGTCAAGCAGGTTTTGACTAAACCTAAAACCCCAACTACAAATAACGGGTGTCTCGGTGGTGGTTATCAGGTTCCTCTGTAACTTTTTCTGAGTGCAAACACATGAAAGGGACCATTTGATGTGTCATCTCACACAAAACTGAGCGCCAGATACTGCAATCAGAAAGTTTAGAGGAGAAGAGGTCTGTAGGGAAAAGAAAACACTGTAACAAAGCGCTACACTGGTGATGCATAAACCCCAAGGACCAAAAAGCAGAAAATCTCTTTTTTCATCACAGAGCTGGAAAAATATACAATGTGTTGTCTCTGCTCATTAAAGATTTTAAAGTCTGCTCAGCTCTCATGCTGTCTCATGGCTTAATACAGGAGGTACCGGTCAGTGTCTGTGTGTATTATTGATTGATTTCATTTATTTATTTAGTTAGTTTAACTGAACCAACTTGGAGGAAACAAAAACCAAAGCTTCCATGTTGTCCCTCTTAAAGTCATTCCTTGAAAAAAATTCCCATTAGCCATTCAAATTTTCAGTTTTTCCATCCATTTTCCATCCAGACCTCCCTCTCCCCAGCCATTTCCTCCAGCTTGTCCAGGGGGACCCCAAGGCATTCCTAGGCCAGTCGAGAGGTATAATCTCTCCAGCGTGGCCTGGGTCTGCCCTGTGGCCTCCTCCTGGTAGGATATGTCCAGAACACCTCACCCAAGAGGGGCCCAGGAGGCATCCTAATCACAACAACCTCAATTTGGCCCTTTAAGTTACTTTTTTGACATTTCGCTTTCCCCACCAATTAAGAGGAGTTAGCAAAATGTCAAAAAAGTAACTTAAAAGGCCAAATTGTTTCATATTTTTGACGTCAAATCACAGACCGGAACCTGGGGGCGGGGCCGGATGCGGCCCTCAAGTTTGAGACCCCTGGTCTAAGACAACCTTATACCTCCAAACGTGTCGAATGCGACACAGTGTGCTTAAAAAGTGCCGTTGTTCGTGGACTGTGAAGTGCAATTTCTGTGCTTTCAGGAATTTTTCCGACAGGACACACGGTTGTGGAGTTATGATAAGAAGCCAGCTGATCAATGTTTCTTTGATACGCTACGTCTTAATCAGCTGTTTGCTGCTATTAAGGGCAAGTAACTGGCGCTTCAGCGGTGTTCGCCTGACGTTAAGGGTTTAAAACTTCTGCTTCTCGGTTTAAAGTAGAACAGCTGAAGTTCCCCATATGTTCCCTGTGCGCTTCACACATTTAACATCCACCTGCTGCTGATTTAGTCAAAGAATTCCTATTATTGATTGGCTCGTGTCCTCACATACATACAGCAGAATCACCTGCTGACCTGACGAGGTCTTTGGACAGATTCAAACCTGGAACCTTCTCACTGTGAGGTGACCAATGCACCACCAGCTGCTTTGTTAAGATAAGATAAGCCTTATTTGCCACATGCACAGTTATACACACTAAACGCACAGTGAAATGTAATCCAGGTGACAGCTATATCTACACCATCAGGTTCTGAGGTTGTTTCTCCTCTCTGCTATAGTTGATGGGAGATAGACTGAAGGTTTTCTTCTTCTTTCAGCTGCTCCCTTTAGGGTCTCCACAGCAGATCATCTTCCTCCATCTCACCCTATCCCTCCTCTGCACACGTCCAAACCATCTCAGCCTCTCTGACTCTGAGCTGTCCCTCTGATGGACTCATTTCTAATCCTGTCCATCCTGCTCACTCCCACTGAAGATCTGAGCATCTTCACCTCAGACTCCTGTCTTTGTGTCAGTGCCTCCATCTCCGAACCATCCGTCACAGCAGGTCTCACTACCATCCTGTAAACCTTCCCTTTCACTCTGGCTGCTCTCCTTCTGCCACAGATCACCCCTGATATTCATCTCCACCCTGCTGCAGTCTCTCCTTCACCTCTCTTTGGATGGTTGACCGCAGGTATTTAAACTCATCCACCTTCACTCCCTCTGCTCCTCATATCTTCACCTCTCCACCTGTCTCCCTCTCATTCACTCACATTCTATCTTGCTTCTTCTGACTTTCATTCACCCAGAGCATCCCTCCAATTCTCCAGGCTCTCCTCCACCTGCTCCTTACTCTCACTGTAGATCACATCACCCACAGAGACTCCTGCTGACCTCATCGGTCAGCCTGTCCATCCCCACTGCAGACGGGGGGGGGGGGGGGGGGGGGGGGGGGGGGCTCAGAGCAGATCCCTGATGCAATTCTCCATCAACGGTCTCAAAGCAAACATCACTCATTCCCAGCATGAAGCCATCCTGCTGCTCTCTTCTCAACAACACTTTTCCAGATCTTCATGCTGTGGCCCATCAGCTTCATCCCTCTGTAGCTCCTACAGCTCTACACATCAGCCTGCATGTAATTATGGAACTATAAACTATAACATTTGAGAATGTATCCTGTACAAGTGTTTTCATAATTCATAAATGAAGAAAGAAAAGAAAATGAAGAAGAAAATCCACTCTAACCTTCACATTCAGTGCTTTTAATGACTAAACCTAACAAAGTGCCTCAAAACTCCATCAATACAGATGTTTTCCTGGTTTATGGGACAAACTCTCAAACCCGGAAAGATTTCACTCCTTGCATGTGGACACGGATCAGCAGAAATGAGCAGGAATGAAGGGAGGGAGCAGCAGCCTGAGCCTGACCACAGCACCACACAAAGAAAACTGGAAAATGTGGTAATGCACCTTGGTTTGGCACATCTGCTAGACATTTTATATCTACCGTTCTGCCTTGTTGTCTGTCTTATTATTTTAACATATGTTTATTTGTGACTTCTGCTGTGTTTTTATCTGCAAAAGGTGCTACTGGATCTTTAATTTTCCTGACGGGATCTTCCTAAAGGAATTAATAAAGTTTCATCTAATCTAATGAGCTGATATGACACCTGTTGAATCAGCTGAAATTTTTCACAAACTGCTGCAAGTCTGTGTTGAGCAGTCCTGTGAATTCTCATTGGTACGTTTACACTGCGGTCAGAGCAGTGAGAGAGGCAGGACCACCCAATCAGGACCGAGAACATCACAGTATCTGAGGTTTGAGCTGTTCACACAAAAAGTCACAGTTCCACCTCTGCGTGCAATGTGAGCAGAACCTGTGACATCACACAGATCCAGGAGCAGAAAAACTGTGAGAAACTGACCTGCTGAGCTTTAGGCTCACACACTCACTCACACACACACACACACACACACACACACACACACACACACACACACTCACTCACACACACACACACACACACACACACACACACAGGTCATCATCAACCCTTTGGTCACGTTAATGTGAACAGTGGAACAGGAGATCAGGCAGCTACGTTACAATCACCGGCCAGCGAGGTGGTCCGAGCTCACCTGTTTGCTGATTGCACATTTGGACACAAATTTAATGAACGTGGACGCGTAACTTCATGTTTCAGCCTAAAACTTGGTTTCATCCACTTTTCTTGATCATAAAGTTCATTGATGTCGGGAAAAGGCGGATTTGTTGGCTGTAACTTCGTTATTTGGGGACTATTGATGTGGTTTCGATATCAAAATGCAAGTTTTTCCATGCACTTTATGTCGGCACAGGATTCAGATCTAACTGGAAAGAGTGACATTTTATTTTTGTAACACACCGATATCAGGCGCGGTCTCACGTGACCCCTGAGCACCGATACCCGGTGATTACAGGTGTAAAGGGTGCGGACTCACCTGATTTCTGCCGGGTCCCCAGGTATTTCTGGAACACGGACTCTCTGATGTAGCTCTGGTATTTATCCTGGCTCACGAACCTACACACGAAGCGGTTTCTCTGGACGCAGTCGAACAGGACGCACGTGCGGTTGTGCGTTGCGGTGCCGCGCGGTTCCAGCAGCGCCAGATTGCAGCGCGGGTCCTTGCAACACGCGCGCTCGCACTCGGCGTCGGTGCTGAAGCTTGGCGTTTCCAGGAGAGCCGCGCCCTCCTTCACCGAGTCCTCCGTGTACAGCACGAAGTTGTCCTTCCCGGAGAGGAACGCGCCGCTGCAGTGCGCGTCCTCTGTCGCTGCGCCGGGCCGCAGGAGCGCGAGGAGGAGGAAGAGGGAGGAAGAGGAGAACTTAGACATGTCCAGCTGCGGCCGGTCTCAACGTGAGGAGGAAAGCCCGTTTACTGCGGCCTAGCGCGTCGGCGCTGCGCTTCACTTTGGTCCGGATTCCAGAAGAAAATTCCCCGGAACTCTGAGCTACCTGCTCAAGTGTGCCTTACCTGTTCTCTGACAGGAAGACCAGGACGACAACCCTCCCTCAGACAGGTGACGCTGACGCACCGTGACGTTACTCATTCACATGCGGACACACACCTGAAGCGCACAACCAGCTCCCGCCTGTGCGGAACTTTTAATAAGCAAATAAATGCAAATAATATTCAGGCTAAATAAACAAATACCTTTGAAACTAAAACAGCAAAACACGAAGCTGAGAAAAATCAACAGATATTAAGTTTGAATAAAACCACCCAGTGAAATTTAATTTCATTCCTGAAGCTGGAATTTTGGTGTGTGTGTGTGTGTGTGTGTGTGTGTGTGTGTGTGTGTGTGTGTGTGTGTGTGTGTGTGTCTGTGTGTGTGTTTACTCTGAGATTTGACAGAATAGAATTGAATACCTTTTTCTGGTAATGATACGGATCAGTGAGATTATATGAAAAAATATATTATAAAAAACTAAATAGGTAAGTAAGTAAGAAATGAAGATAGGTGAGTATTTTACTAATGAATGAATATTGCACATTATAGGGGTGATTGATATTGTATGAAAAATATAATATTGCACAGTTTACATCATATTCAAACCTGCTGTAACTGCACAGCAGACATTAAACAAACATTTTAATGTTTATAATCATATTTGTGTAGGTCAGTGCATCAGTTTTCAGTCGCTAATCAAGTTTAAATTGTTTCTCAATGAACTATCGATTAATCTGTGCAGTCCCGTCAGAAAGCGCTTCACAGACGCAGCGGCTCACGGCTCTTCCTTTCGGTGCTCTTTTTTTTGTACTTTTTGTATTTCTTATTTGTTAATTTTTGTGCATTTTTCTCCAATCTCATTGTACATCCTGTATAATGACAATAAAGGCATTCTGTTCTATACTCTCCGACCAGTGGGGGCGCTGCAGCAGCATCTGAATGAGAGGCGCTGCAAGAAAGCTTATCGATCTGGTTTTAATGATTATTTAATGCTCATTAATATTTAATGAGTATTTCAGTATTTCTCAGGTAAGAAATCAGATTATTGATTGTTTGCTTCGCTGGCTTGGTGAAGCCTAAGAGCTCCGACAAGCTCCGTTCAGAAACGATCGAGTTTTCCGTTAAACGTGAGTCTAGGCTGTCGCGTGTGACTCACGACACATTTCAGGAGTCTGCATCAAACAGCGGGACTCTTTCTTTATTTCACACTGCACGGACACGAAGAAGCGCTGATGAAGATGTGATGCTGCTGTTATTCTGAGCCGGTCAGAACGCGCAGAATTGTTTTGTGATCAGATTTGGCAGCTCGGAGTTCAGCTGACTTTCACCCAAAATTAACTTGTTTGAAGCCGCAGGACTTTCACTGTCTGCGGATGATTTTCTTTGAGTTACAGTTGTGTTAAAATGAAAACTCTAAATATTCAGTTTAAACTGATTTTTAAAAAAATCAAACGATCGATTATCTGATCAGCTCTGATGGGTGATTATTGATTGGCTCGTGTCCTCCACCTCTCGGGTAAGTGATGGTGGAGGAGGTGATGTACTGCAGAGAGCTGCTGCGCGGAGGAGAGGGGCTGAAAATTACAACCAGAAAAGGGAGAAGGTGGAGGGTGCGTTCACTGACCAAGAATGTTCATGAAGCATTCAATGGCTGCAGGTCTTAGATGATCAGCTGATGAATGTTTGTCTTCAGAGAAACTGAGCTGCCAGAGGAGGAGGAGGAGGAGGAGGAGATACCCTTTTTGAGTGATGGGATCAGCCAGAAAGAGGAGATTTTCCCTGTCTGGGAACATTTGAGCTGATCTCTCCTAATAACGTGCGCACATAATAAATTATTACCGCAGCTTCATCTGTGCCCTGTGAAAGGGTATTTTCTAAAGCAGCCGAAATCATCTCAAACAATCTCTGCCTGTTTTGCATTGGCTGTCCACTTGATGGCGCAGGAGAGCAAATGAAGCGCCGTCAAGCTTCGACCCATGGGTTCACTGATTGAATGCTGACGACCTCTGACGTTAGAGTAACCTCTGGCTCTGATGTACTCGAGTACATGAAAGTACTCAGAGTAACCGTGGCTCTCCCTGCAGCTGCTTCCTGCCTCCTTACCTGGACCGCTCCCGCTGTCTTCTTTCACGTATATGACGAGTTCCAGTCGGATCCTGCAAGGCCTGCTTGGTAATAAACGCACACCCCGCTGCAGCCTATCCCAACTCTCACATAGCGAGAGGCAGGATACACCTGTACAGGTCGCCAGGCTGTCACAGGGCTAACACAAAGAGACGGACCACCATTCACACATGTGGACAATTTAGAATCACCAGTCAACCCACTAACTGCATGTCCTGTGAAAATATATCGATCAAAATGAAATTTCTGTTTCATAACTAATAAAACCAAAGATGAGATTTTAATCATTCAATCTGCCATAAAATGCTTCATCATACTTCTGTAACCCCCCCCCCCCCACCCCACACACACACACACACACACACTAGCAGTGTTTAGGGCTTTTATTGTGAAGGAAGAATCCCTTTTGCACACGTGCAGAACAAACAGGTTTGTGGTACGGATCAGGAAGTCTGGAGGAGTCTGGTTCAGAGGCCAGGATGCTGCCTTCAAGTACATTTCCAGATGTATTCCTCGATGGCGCCCCATCATCCATGTCAGTAATGTCACACTGGGCACCGTTGTTCTCGTTCACACTGTGGTCACATCCTGCCTCCATTACTGCAGTTCTCTTCTTTTGGTCCTCCTGACAAACTCATCCATAACTTCAGCTGGCACCTGTCCTACAGCATCCATCGGCTCCCATCAAATACAGCAACATCAGCAGGATCCAGCTTCTTTCTTTCAAGGCTGTTAACGACCCTGCTCCTCAGTACCTGTTCCCACCCATACTCTGGTCCTCCTCCTCCTCCACCCAACTCATCCTCTCATTTGTTTGCTGCTGAGCTCAGATCCTGGTGGTTGTTCTGTCACCTTCTTCAGTTTTATCCTTACAGTCGGTGGGTGTTTAATATGTAGGCTTATTGACGGTCTGTTATTTCTCTTCCCTCCCTGCTGTGAGGAACGCTGCCTGAGGATTCCTGTCTGTCTCCGTCCTCACCGTCTCCAGATGCAGCGGCTTAGGAATTGACAGATTTGGTCCAAAACTTACAAAATAACTGTAAAAACTATCGACCACATCAGCAACACTGTCCTTTATGAAGTTATCAATAAAATACTGAGAATAATTATTTTTAATAATACTGTGTCATATATCCCACATTGGTTTAATATTATTGTTCTATATGTTACTGCATTACTTTTCTGCAAAGGAGTACAGTTCAGTTCTGTTTTATGAATTCTCTACTTTTCTTCTTGCATGAATTTTGTATTGTTGGACCGTTTTGATTAAACAGTGTCAGGAATATTCCTAAAAAAGTGTCCTATCATTGTCAGCATATATTTCCTTCTGTCCTCACATGTCTGGATCCCATTTGTTCCTCTGGCTGATTTTTTTTCTTCTATTCAGTCCTTAAATAAATTTAGACTTAAATAAATTTAGATAAAGTTGAACCTGTGGATCTGACTTTCTTACAGAATATAGTTCAACATATTAAGCCATTGGGCTCACCTCGTGATCCTATTCGTCCTCATTTTCTTCAGGAAGCCTTTTCTAGTGTTGGTCAGTCTATTCTTAATACTGTAAACAGTAGCTTGTTGTCAGGTGCTGTTCCTGTGAGCTTTAAGCACGTGGCGGTGCAGCCTTTTCTTAAGAAACCCAGCCTTGACCAGACTGTCTTGGCAAATTTAAGCCCCATTTCTAAACTGCCTTTTATTTCTAAAGTACTACACTGTAAACTCAGATAAGTTGAATCTACTTAAAAAAAACCAAGGTAACTCGTTACCTTAAATTTTTTAAGTAATGAAACAGTTTATTTAACTCAGCCTGTTAAGTAAGCACTACTCCATTTCCAACTGAACTAAATTGTATGTTCTAATTGACCAAACTTATCTTTTATAGTTCATGAAAAAATAAGATGTCTTTTGATCAATCAGTTCCCCCTATCCTTTTCATGGTTGTGTGGGGGTGGTGGGGGCTGGAGCCTATCCCAGCTGACAAGGCAGTAAGATCCTGCATCTGTGGATTATTAAACATTAGGTCTCTCTCTTCCAAGTCCCTGTTAGTAAATGATTTAATAATTGATCAACGTATTGATTTATTCTGCCTTACAGAAACCTGGTTACAGCAGGATGAATATGTTAGTTTAAATGAATCAACACCCCCGAGTCACAGTAACTGTCAGAATGCTCGAAGCACAGGTCGAGGAGGAGGAGTAGCAGCAATCTTCAATTCCAGCTTATTAATTAATCACAGACCCAGACAAAGTTTTCATTCTTTTGAAAGCCTGACTCTTAGTCTTGTCCATCCTAATTGGGAAACTCAAAAACCTGTTTTATTTGTTATTATCTATCGTCCACCTGGTCCTTACTCAGAGTTTCTGTCTGATTTCTCAGACTTTTTATCTGATTTAGTGCTCAGTTCAGATAAAATCATTATAGTGGGTGATTTTAACATCCATGTAGATGCTGAGAATGACAGCCTCAACACTGCATTTAATCTATTGTTAGATTCAATTGGCTTCTCTCAAAATGTAAAGGAGCCCACCCACCACTTTAACCATACTCTGGATCTTGTCCTGACATATGGCATAGAAACTGAAGACTTAACAGTATTCCCTGAAAGCCCCCTCCTGTCTGATCATTTCTTAGTAACATTTACATTTACTTTAATGGATTACACAGCAGTGGGGAATAAGTTTTATTACAGTAGAAGTCTTTCTGAAAGTGCTGTAACTAAGTTTAAGGATCTAATTCCTTCATTATTATGCTCTTCAGTGCCAACACAGTACAGAGCAGCTACCTAAACTCTGCTCCCAGTGAGGTCGATTATCTCGTCAATAGTTTTACATCCTCACTGCGTACGACTTTGGATACTGTGGCTCCTCTGAAAAGGAAAGCTTCAAATCAGAAGTGCCTGACTCCGTGGTATAATTCACAAATGCACAGCTTAAAGCAGATAACCTGTAAGCTGGAGAGGGAATGGCGTCTCACTAAATTAGAAGATGCTCATTTAGCCTGGAAAAAGAGTTTGTTGCTCTATAAAAAAGCCCTCCATAAAGCTAGGACATCTTACTACTCATCATTAATTGAAGAAAATAAGAACAACCCCAGGTTTGTTTTCAGCACTGTAGCCAGGCTGACAAAGAGTCAGAGCTCTGTAGAGCCGAGTATTCCTTTCACTTTAACTAGTAGTGACTTCATGGATTTCTTTACAAATAAAATTTAAGATATTAGAGAAAAAATTATTCATAACCATCTCAAAGATTTATCTTCATGTTCGGCTGCTTTCAGCACTGCTGGTATTTGTTTAGACTCTTTGGCTCCAGTTGATCTTTCAGAGTTAACTTCAATAGTTACTTCCTCCAAACCAGCAACATGTTTATTAGATCCCATTCCTACTAGACTGTTCAAAGAAGTCTTTCCAATTATTGATGCTTCAATCTTAAAAATGATCAATCTGTCTTTATTAGTTGGCTATGTACCACAGGCCTTCAAGGTGGCTGTAATTAAACCTCTACTTAAAAAGCCATCACTGACCCAGCTGTCTTAGCTAATTATAGGCCAATCTCCAACCTTCCTTTTCTCTCAAAGATTCTTGAAAGAGTAGTTGTAAAACAGCTAACTGATCATCTGCAGAGGAACGGTTTATTTGAAGAGTTTCAGTCAGGTTTCAGAATTCATCACAGTACAGAAACAGCATTAGTGAAGGTTACAAATGATCTTCTTACAGCCTCTGACAGTGGACTCATCTCTGTTCTTGTCCTGTTGGACCTCAGTGCAGCTTTGATACTGTTGACCATAACATTTTATTACAGAGATTAGAGCATACTATAGGTATTAAAGGTACTGCACTGCAGTGGTTTGAATCATATTTATCTAATATATTCCAATTTGTTCATGTAAATGGGGAGTTTTCTTCACACACTAAGGTTAATTATGGAGTTCCACAGGGTTCTGTGCTAGGACCAATTTTATTTACATTATACATGCTTCCCTTAGGCAGTATTATTAGAAAGCACTGCATCAATTTTCATTGTTATGCAGATGATACTCAGCTTTATCTATCAATGAAGCCAGATGACACACATCAATTAGTTAAACTGCAGGAATGTCTTAAAGACATTAAGGCCTGGATGAACTCTAATTTCCTGCTTCTAAATTCAGATCAAACTGAAATTCTTGTTCTCGGTCCCACAAATCTTAGAAACATGGTGTCTAACCAGATACTTACTCTGGATGGCATTACTTTGGCCTCCAGTAACACTGTGAGAAATCTTGGAGTCATTTTTGACCAGGATATGTCCTTCAATGCACATATTAACAAATATGTAGGACTGATTTTTTTGCATTTGTGCAATATTTCTAAAATTAGAAACATCCTTTCTCAGAGTGATGCTGAAAAGCTAATTCATGCATTTATTACTTCTAGGCTGGACCATTGTAATTCATTATTATCAGGCTGTCCTAAAAGCTCCCTGAAAAGCCTTCAGCTGATCCAAAATGCTGCAGCTAGAGTACTGACAGGGACTAGAAAGAGAGAGCAGATTTCTCCCATATTGGCTTCTCTTCATTGGCTCCCTGTTAAATCTAGAATAGAATTTAAAATCCTTCTCCTCACCTACAAGGCCTTGAATAATCAGGCCCCATCTTATCTCAAAGACCTCATAGTACCATATCACCCCAATAGAGCACTTCGCTCTCAGACTGCTGGCTTACTTGTGGTTCCTAGGATACTTAAGAGTAGAATGGGAGGCAGAGCCTTCAGCTTTCAGGCCCCTCTTCTGTGGAACCAGCTCCCAGCTTGGATTCAGGAGACAGACACCCTCTCTATTTTTAAGATAAGGCTTCAAACTTTCCTTTTTGATCAAGCTTATAGTTAGGGCTGGATCAGGTGACCCTGAACCCTCCCTTAGTTATGCTGCTATAGGCCTAGTCTGCTGGGGGGTTTCCATAATGCACTGATCAACTGCAGGCTTTTCAGGGAGCTTTTAGGACAGCCTGATAATAATGAATTACAATAGTCCAGCCTAGAAGTAATAAATGCATGAATTAGCTTTTCAGCATCACTCTGAGAAAGGATGTTTCTAATTTTAGAAATATTGCACAAATGCAAAAAAGCGGTCCTACATATTTGTTTAATATGTGCATTGAAGGACATATCCTGGTCAAAAATGACTCCAAGATTTCTCACAGTGTTACTGGAGGCCAAAGTAATGCCATCCAGAGTAAGTATCTGGTTTGATGCCATGTTTCTAAGATTTGTGGGGCAGAGAACAAGAATTTCAGTTTGATCTGAATTTAGAAGCAGGAAATTAGAGGTCATCCAGGCCTTAATGTCTTTAAGACATTCCTGCAGTTTAACTAACTGATGTGTGTCATCTGGCTTCATTGATAGATAAAGCTGAGTATCATCTGCATAACAATGAATTTTTAAATGACCTTTTTTAAAATTTTATCTTCTCTTGTCCTGATGTGTTTTATGTACAGCACTTTGGTCGGTGCTTTATAAATAAACTTGGCTTGGCTGAATTATGGAATGACTTGCCATTACATATTACTGTAGGACTGCCCCTTCATTGTCAACCTTCAAAACCCTTCTTGAGACACATTTTTATTCTTTGGCTTTTAATACACATTGAGATTCTTATTGTCTGTTTATTGCGTTTGTTTGTGTTCTTGATGTTTTTCTTGTTTTATTGTACAGCACTTTGTTGGGGTTTCTGCTTTTAAAGTGCTTTAAAAATGAATAAAGTAAAGTAAATACTTGCATGCTCTTCCTGTACAGCTGATTATTACATTTTTCCTCTCAAACTTTGTTCTACAGTGTGATGGGTTATCAATCCCCGCTGACACACACACTTCTGCAGTTAAAGTGGATTCAGGTTCTGGGTTAAGCCTGGTTCATTGTGTCGGTGTATCTGAGCCAAATCTGAGTGTTGAATCTCAAAGGCTGAGATTTTTGTTCCCCTGAGAACTGGTGATTTGTTCTCTGAAAGAATAAACCAGGAGAGTTCTTCTGTTAGTGTTTCATGAGTTGTTGTTTGCAGAAGTTTGAATTTCTTGACGCTGAGAAACTTATGAGCCTAATCTCAGCTTTTTTAACCTTTGGTGAACCCAATACTTCATCATAGCAAAGTACAAAAACCCACAGATGATAGCATGAATTCAAACAGTCTTCCATCCATGTTCTCTCCATGTCTGGTTCTCCAAAGACATGCAGTGAGTGGGGTTAGGCTACCTGCCCATAGGTGTGAATGGTTGTCTGTCTCTCTGTGTTAGCTCTGTGACAGGCTGGTGACCTGTACAGGTGTACCCTGCCTCTCGCCCTATGACAGCTGGGACAACCAAACCCCCCCACCCCCCCATGACCCTGAAATGGCTAAAAGAGAATCTAACAGGGAGCGCAGGTAAATGAGATGATCTTGGTGTCATGTGACTGAGCTGAAGGAAGATGATGTGAACCCTGTTTTAGTTGGCACAGTGAGTCTGAATCAAACCTCAGTTTAAACACAGTGAACTGGCTTTACGTGACATCAAACTGGTTCCTGTTTGATCCTGTGGGGCAGAGTTTAGAGTAAAGTGAAGGGAGTCTGGCGGTTTGACTCACTCCTCCCCCGCCTCAGGGCAGAGCGAGGCGTGCTGCAGCCTGCACACTCACAAACCTCAACGCCTCTTTGTCTTCTCACTCTAGGACTCTTTGGCGTCTTTAAGGCCAGTTTTGATGGTTTTATTCCAGCAGAATTCACATGATCACCGCTGCAGGTAGAGATCTCAGACACAGTTTCCTGGGTGGAGGCTTTCACACTGAAAACAACACCTGACTTCACCTGTCAGTTCTGCCTTTATTCACACTATTAAAGAGTCACTCACTTATACCACTTTACTCCCGATGGGCTGCAGTTCTCACTCTGCTGCTGCAGTGTGTCCTGTCAATAAAGCTTCTTTGAATGTGAAAGATTCAAACTCCTCCTTCCTCCACCTGAAACCAGCTGAGACAAGGACGAGCGAGGTGGGGGAGGGAGGAAGACACGGTGGGAGGAGAAAGAAGAGGAGCAGCAGAGAGAGAGAGAGAGTCTGTCTGAGGAGGACAACAACAGGAACCGACTCACCCAGACTCACCCAGACGCACCTGGACTCACCTGGACTCTGCAGCCAGGTGAGTGTGTGTGTGTGTGTTTTGAGTTTAAACTAAGCGGTTCTCCACAGGTCTCATCCACACTCGTTCTAGATAACAGCCTGTGTCAAATACCAGCACTGTGACTTTAAAGAGACCTGTTCTAAAGGTACTTTACAGAACCCAGTTCTTAAGGTTCCACGTGGAACTTTACCTGAGCTGTGAAGACCTTCTTGCTGCCAGCAGTCTAACTTTACTTAAACCCAGGTTTGGGTTCTCTATAGAACCTTTCTGACACAGTATACAGTCCTTAGAACAGGAGGAGATCCCTCTTAAAGTTTCCTCATGGTACCATAACCCTGTGATATCAGGTGATTCAGTGTTTACGTAAAAGCATTCTCTCTAGAACCTTAGAAGGAAACTTGCCGAAAGAAGAGCTGTGCAGACACAGTTAAGGTGGAAACCTTTTACCTGAGAACAACATTCACTCGACTCTTTAAGGCCAGTTTTGATGGTTTTATTCCAGCAGAATTCACATGATCACCGCTGCAGTTGGAGATCTGAGACACAGTTTTCTGGGTGGAGGCTTTCACACTGAAAACAACACCTGACTTCAGTTCTGCCTTTATTCACACTATTAAAGAGTCACTCACTTATACCATTTTACTCCCGACTCGACTCCAGCTTGGTTCTGTTTTGTTCTCCTGAGGATCGGTCTGCTCCTTTGTCTTTTATTTAGTCCGGTGCAGGTTTGAAGGCCCATTTTGACAGAACGTCTGACACACGTGTTAAATCAGACAATATTTGAGTGGAGTTTGGAAGCACAGAAACGTTTCTGTTCTGTTTAAAGGCAACAGGCTGGCCGTGCACCTGACTCTGTGTGTGTGTGTGTGTGTGTGTGTGTGTGTGTGTGTGTGTGTGTGTGTGTGTGTGTGTGTGTGTGTGTGTGTGTGTGTGTGTGTGTGTGTGTGTGTGGTAAGCTGATCTTTATGAATGGTGGTTTGGTGTGAAAGGATAACTGATCTGTGAACAGCAACATGTTTCCTGTTTGAAATGAACTGGAGTTAACTTTCTGCTCTCACTGACCTCCCAAAGCGCTTCACACTGCGAGAACACACTCACACACACTCATACACACTCATACACACTCATACACACTCATACACACTCATACACACTCATACACGCCCACAGCCAATTTAGTTGCCTTCTGGTGTTTAGTCACCCTCTGATGTTTTGTTGCCCTCTGATGTTCAGTTGCCCCCTGGTGTTTAGTTGCCCTCTGGTGTTTCGTTGCCCTCTGGTGTTCAGTTGCCCTCTGATATTCAGTTGCCCTCTGATATTCAGTTGCCCCCTGATATTCAGTTGCCCTCTTATATTCAGTTGCCCCCTGGTTTTTAGTTGCTCTCTGGTGTTTCGTTGCCCTCTGATGTTCAGTTGCCCTCTGATGTTCAGTTTCCCTCTGGTGTTTAGTTGCCCGTCTGGTGTTGCTGCTGTTGATAAACTTTGCTCCAGTTTTCTGGATCTTGACTTCAGATGTGAGTTAAAGTGAATCACGTCTTCGGTGATGCTGTGTCTCCTCTGATGGTCCAGCTGGCGTCCCTCTGCTCTCTCTGCAGGGCTGTAACTATGGAGCACGTTCACCACCTCCAGGCTCTTACTGCATTAGCTGATTCAGCAGTGTCTGCCCAGGCAGGGATAATGGGGATCAGTGCTGCAGTTAACGTCCTCCATTAAGCCTTTCTGCTTCAGGCTCTGAGTGCATAAAAAGAGGCATCTGAAGCATCTTCTCACTCTTTTTCTGCTTCAGTCAGACTCTCAGAGGAGCACAGAGATCTTTGAAGAACATGAAACATATGAGGAAGAGAAAATCTTTAATGCTGTGACCTGACCTGAGTTAAAATTGAGTCTTTCAGACATTAAAGGTGCGCAGTGGATTCAGCTCTGACTGCTGATTGTTTGGCAGAAGATTAGGAGCAAACATAAAAGCCTTTATTTTGAAAGGTGCTGTAAGTTTCCTGCTCACCTTCACTCGGTGCTGTTAGTCAGATAACTGAGTGGATTTAATGCAGGCAGAGAGGATCTGAATCACTGACACCCTTGAACCAAGGACCCACTGATCAGCATCAGTTGCCACAGCAACTGAAAGACGCCTTCGTGGCTGAAAACTCTGACTTCAGGTTCAGCAGACCTGCTCACAATCAGTCTCACTGTGAGGTCCCACCTTGCAGTTTGAACTTTGACCTTTTAGCACCAAAGCAAAGATACAGCAGTATTTAAAGCTCATCATTTTAATTCAATCACATTTTTCATGAAAATAATTTTTACTTTACTGTTTCAACTAATTTTACTTCGTTTTGATTTCTGTGCAGTTTCATTTGCTTGCATTCATTAAGCATCACTTCATGTTTCACTTAGATTTTACTGCTCCATCTCATTCACTGCTGTCCAAAGCTCTCCATTCATTTCTTTATATTTTCTATGTGTCTCTCAGGTCCTGCATCAGGTCTGCTGGATTTGGGACTTTCTGCTAGGCCTTCTTCTTCTTCTGTCCTCCTCGTGTCCAGTTTCCTCTGATTTTTATCAGGACACGCTGCACACGTGCTGAGATTTGTTAGCAGCTAACCGCTGTTTGGTCTGAGTTCTCTTTGGCATGTTTCATAGATTCAGCTAAAGTGAACAAATGATGTGTTTCTGTGACGGCTGCTGTAACAAAGAGCATAAACAGTCAGTTTAAACTGGTTCTTTGCTCAGTTGTTTATGTGTCAACACAAATCTAAAACAACTCAGAGCCTTCAGCTTTCAGGCCCCTCTTCTGTGGAACCAGCTCCCAGCTTGGATTCAGGAGACAGACACCCTCTCTATTTTTAAGATTAGGCTTAAAAGTTTCCTTTATGATCAAGCTTATAGTTAGGGCTGGATCAGGTGACCCTGAACCCTCCCTTAGTTATGCTGCTATAGGCCTAGTCTGCTGGAGGGTTCCCATAATGCACTTTGTTTATACCCCACTCTGCATTTAATCATTAGTTATTATTAATCTCTGGCTCTCTCCCCTCTCAGCAGATGACCCCCCCTCCCTGAGCCTGGTTCTGCTGGAGGTTTCTTCCTGTTAAAAGGGAGTTTTTCCTTCCCACTGTCACCAAGTGCTGCTCATAGGGGGTCGTTTTGACTGTTGGGTTTTCTCTGTATTGTTGTAGGGTCTTTACCCACAATACAAAGCGCCTTGAGGCGACTGTTTGTTGTGATTTGGCGCTATATAAATAGAATAGAATAGAATAGAATAGAATTGAATAGAATTGAATTGAATTGAATTGAATTGAATTGAATTGAATTGAATTGAATTGAATTGAGTTGAACTGAACTGAACTGAACTGAACTGAACTGAACTGAACTGAACTGGTTCGTCCCTGAGTTTGGAGCCTTTTTAAGCTGGAATGATTCACAGAGCCGAGATTAAACAAACCCAAAGCTGGAGAACTGTTGCTCAAGAGCACTTTAATCACAAAAGTCAAAGAAGGAAATGAGGTGTGGCTCAAGACTTTTGCACAGTACTGTAGTCAGAGTGTTTAAATGTGACTGTTTTGGTTCATTTCTGTCAGTGTTTAACAGTTTTATTGTGTCTGTGGTTTCATTTGACTTCCTGTAATTTTTTGTTTGCAAGTTTCAAAGAAATGTAATTTCATTACTTTCATTTAGTTGTTTCTAAATATTCATTTAATTTGACTTAAGTTGTAAATTAATTAAATTTTTACATTTTAAAAAATGTATTTTTATTAATACATTGTTATTTTTATTTCACTTTAATTTGTAATAATTTTATTGTGATTATTAATAAATGAGCAGTTAGCACTACTCAGTTTTATTAAATATAGTATGAATTTGTAGTATTAGAGTTTTCCTGGTACCTGCATAAAAGTGTGACTGGGTCACCTGACTTCCTGCTGTGATCTGTCATTGTTCCTGCAGCCAGTGGGGGCGCTGTCTCCAGGAAGCCTGCCTGTGGATGGGGATGAATGTGGTTCCAGTCAGAGAGGAGTCACAGGGAGCTGCCTGGTCATGTCTGGTTCCTCAGGTATGTCAGCAGGTCGGTCACACCCTGACACACACAGCTGCTGAAACAGCTGGAATCACAGCGGGAACACACACGTTAACGGCTGTGTTCACAGTGAGTGGGCAGAAAGCTGCTTAATGAGAATGAATCAGTGTAGAGCGAGCGTTAGAGTGCACATGGGATCACAGGTCAAAGGTCACAGGGACTCACAGCAACACAGAAATAATTCCCTACAAATAAAACTATAACTGCTCCACCTGCCCGGACACTTTACAAGGCCAAAGGGTAACCAGGAAATGAGCAGCTGATGAACAGAAACTCATGAAGATGTGAATCCACTGAAGGATGATTTTACCCATAAAACGCTGGGACTCTGCCAATGCGTGCTGATTGGTGGGTGTAGGATTCAGAACAGGCACCTGTTTTCCACCCATTCTGGAGGAGTCCGAGAGCGCCCCCTGTGGAACAAGAAGTCAACAGAGAGGGCGCTCTCTAACAAAAATCAGCATGTTTTTAGCTTCTGTGGTACAGGAAGATGGTGGAAGGGGCCGCCATGAACTCACCAGTGAGGTTCTGGAAGACAAAATCCGGTTTATATTCTCTGTATGGATGGAGCCGTGATGTAACGATCCACAGCAGACTCACGCTGCTGCACAAAGGTCTTCATTCATCCTTATCTCTTTACACTTGGCAGCAACATGGGACATAGGTGTAGAGATTTATGTGCAAACATACATGGACATGCAGTATAAGCAGCAAAAAGAGTTTACAGTCAGAGTTTGGTGTGACCTCCTTTGTCCTCTCTGAGGATAAAAACTCTTGAGGATTAAAAACTACCACTGACGTTAAAATGTGGTTTGTTTTTTTTTCGAGAGCTGGCCAAGGAGGGTGCTACGGCATCTCCCGGACCTCTCTTTGGGACCAAGGGGGACATCCCAACCCCCACGCCCCCGGACCTCGAGCCATCCTTTAGCAACTTCTAGCGGTTTTTGAGACAGCTGACAGCAAGTTTTGTTACACAGAAGTTGGCAACAGTTCCAGCCACCAATCACTAGATTACACACAAATATAAGAGCCAGCATAGATGAAAACACACCAGGGACATGTAGAATTAAGGTACACACCTTCTGAATAAATCCATCATCGTTTTCTGCAGTTTACTGCGATCGGTTTAAATTTTTGGAACAATGCTTCTTGTTGAATTTATCTCCGGCGGCTTTGGCTGCTTTCCACACCTGCTGCGCCGCACTCGCAGCTTGTTCCTGTCTAATATCATCAGTAGAGTCATTTTGTGAATCAACGATGGCCTATTTTAGAGAATTCAATGAGGCCTTTGAACTGATCGACCAGACCGGAGGCCGTATCACTGCAGACCACACAACGGTGCAGTGGGGTGGATGCCTCACGCATTGGCAGCCGGGCTGCAGTGCTCAAATTCCAGAGACCGACCTACAGTTTCTAACTATTTAAAAAGAGTACGTTGGCTATTAATCCCCTTCCCCCTTGGCGTACAGTTTGTACGTTTTGGAAAATGTCGATTATTGTGAATGATCCCTTAGCGAGCATGTCACTTCAGAAACAGGAGGAATGATGACTGCAGTCAGGAAGAAGTCCTTTACTACACACAAAACACAGTCTGTTCAAACCATTATTACACAACACTACAATAATGGAAGGTTGGGATTCAATTCAATTCAATACAATTTTATTTATATAGCGCCAAATCACAACAAACAGTCGCCTCAATGCACTTTGTATGACCCTACAATAATACAGAGAAAACCCAACAGTCAAAACGACCCCCTATGAGCAGCACTGGGTGACAGTGGGAAGGAAAAACTCCCTTTAACAGGAAGAAACCTCCAGTCTGATGCTTCCTGATGGAAATGTAACCTCAGGCTGCGGGCAGCTGCTCTGTTCACCAAGCACACCGAGTGGCTCCCGCCTCAGGCGATGCTTAAATGGGCCCCTCTGGGAAGAAGAGCAAAGATAATAATGATAAGAAGGATAACAGACTTTATTTCTAAAGGTGCTTCACAGAATTTAAAGCATTCAACAGCTTTGAAAGAGGAAATACTTAAAATAAAAACAAGAAACAAGTGAATAATAAAAGAGGGCAGTATTAAAACATTACCTGTACAGGTGGCTTTTATAAAGTGGGCAAGCCCTTTCTGTGTGAGCGTGGTCAAACCTGAGCTCCACCCCCTTTCTGAGACAGGAACACCTGGAAGGTGACAGGTTGATAAGCAACTCCTCCTCCTGCTGTTTGCTGAGTGGGTGTGGAGGAGGATGTGAGTGATCTCATCCGGTCAGTCAGAGGAGGTGAGCAAATGATGATGATGATGATGATGATGATGATGATGATGATGATGATGATGATGATGATGATGAGGAGGAAACTCTGTGCTTCATCACCTCTGCTTTTCCCTTCAGGCTGAGGTGGAGCAATCTGATCAGCACTGAACCGGACCTGGTTTACCTGAGGTGGAGATACACCAACTTACACACAGGTGAGACAGGGGTGTATGTGTGTGTGTGTGTGTGTGTGTGTGTGTGTGTGTGTGTAGACTACTTTGACTTTTAGACCCTCTGAGGACCCTGTGATCGGTCCTAACTGATGTGATTATTAGTCTCAAATATGTGTGATGATGAGGAGGCTGATGAAGGTGACCTAACTGTTGAGTCGGGTCAGTTTGGACGCCTGCTGCTCCTCATCATGTCCACATTACCTGTGTGAGTCACACCCACTTTGCTTGTGCTTCCATTCAATAAACTTTATTAACACAAATATAAAAGAGACATAAACCTGATGACATCACATATTGTTTAAAAAGAACAGTTTGTATACTTATTATATTTCTGTATTTATATTATTTTTCATTAAAAATAATAGTTCCATGAAACTGATGCTGCTGCTCAGGGTTTAGAGCTGGTTTTAGTTTTGTAGATACAGAACTCCAATAAACACACATGAGGGCCTTTAACTAAACTGTAACTCCCAAAAATAACATTTATAACACTCTGAAATCATTAAAAAAGGATTTCAGTGTTCGGGCCTTCCTGGAGAATGCTGATTATCCAAATTCAGATCTACAGTGTGATGGTTTATTTAGAGTTATTACAGCATTTATGTAATCAGTTTAGTTTCCACAGTGGGTTTACTTGTTTCACTTTAGTTTTTATGCTTTGAAAATGTTTAATTTTATTTTAGTTTTAGCAGTTTTTGTGATGCATTCGTCCATTTTCTGCTGCGTACCTGCGTACCTGCATACCTGTGTACCTGCGTACCTGTGTACCTGTGTACCTGTGTACCTGCATACCTGTGTACCTGTGTACCTGCATACCTGCGTACCTGTGTACCTGTGTACCTGCATACCTGCGTACCTGTGTACCTGCGTACCTGTGTACCTGCATACCTGCGTACCTGTGTACCTGCATACCTGCGTACCTGCGTACCTGCGTACCTGCGTACCTGTGTACCTGTGTGCCTGCGTCTCAGGGGCAGCAAGCTAAGCAGATGCTCAGACCTCCCTCTCCCAGCCTCTTCAAGCTCTTCTGGGGGCGACACCGAGGCGTTCCCAGGCCATCACCTTGGATGACTCCAGATGTCCTCAGCGTCCTCCTGTCTCTAAGGGTTTCGTTGTACCCAGTCACCCATCAGAGGAAGCTTTTTTCTGACACTTGTATCTCCCTACCCAGAGCTCATGGTAACACATCCACATCACTGCAGATGCTGCACAAATCCATCTGTCAGTCCACTCAAACCTGAGATACTTAAACTCCTCTACTTGGAGCACCAACTCCTCCCCCACCCGGAGTGGGCACCATGACCTCAGACTTGGAGGTGCTGATTCTCATTCCACCCCTTCACGCTCAGCTGTGGACTGCCACAGTGAGAGCTGGAGGTCATAGCCCGATGAAGCCAGAAGAACCACATCATCAGAAAAAAGCAAATATACGATCCTGAGGCCTACTTCACTGCGCCACAAATTCTGTCCATTGAGCCAGTTCATCAGTCTTTTTAATTACTGTCGTAGGGCACATTCACATCAGATCAGGTACTGGAATAAAAACCTCCGAGTCTGACCCAAGCAGGCATCCCATTTTCACTCAGCATCTGCATCAGTGCTTCCTGATGGTCCATCTGCTCATACATCTGAAGATATCAGACTAAAAATGAAGAATTTTGGTTAGTTTTTGTGTATTTGTGTAAGTCCTTGTGTTGTTTGATGTGCATACAAACTGCTGTTACACTATGTTTCTTATGAAGGCAGCAAACTGTGGCAGCTGCTGCATTTTCATCATACTCTGTGTGTGATGACAGTAAAAGCTTTCTATTTTCTATTTTTTCAATGCAGAATATTGTTCAGCTTTTAATTATTTGACAAATGCAGCCCTTTATTTTTATTTCAGTTTGGTTTTAGTTTACTGTGATTGTCTTTAGATGGATCTAGAAGGAGGCTCTGAGGCCACCAAACAGGAGTTTTCTTTTCCTTGTTGTCAGAGCCTGATTAAAGGAGGATGTTAAGTTGTTTGTGAATCTGAAATGATTCCTAAAAGCTAAAAATCATAACCTCCTCTCTTTCTTTATCCCTTAACTTGATTGTAAGTCTTCCAGTGGACCCTGTTTTCTGACACAGAAACTTTCCTATGCGATGATTATGCCACAGCCACTGATGGGCATCTAAAGAGTCATCTACCAAATCTATCTGTGCAGTTATGGTTTGTGCTGTCTTACCAGGCGATCGGATGGTACATACATGACTGCATCATGGTGGTATCTGCTGGGACAGTGCACTCACAGACTGAAACAAAACCTCTGCAAATTTAACAAGACTAAAGTTAAAATTTGATTGCCAAGACACCATCACACCAGCAGCAGCCTGAACTGTAGGCAGGAAGGATTCTGACCCTACATCTGAATGTATCTGCACAGACTGAGACCAGTGAGTCTGTGTGGACTGTGCCTCAGTTTCCTGTTCTTAGCTGACAGGAGGGGCACCTGGTGTGGTCCTCTGCTGCTGTTGTGCATTCAGAGATGCACTTCTGCATACCTTGGTTGTAATGAGGTATGCAGAAGAGCAGTTTCTGTTTCATACAAACCACCATGCCACATTCAGAGTCAATTAAATCACCTTTCTTCATTCTGATGCTCAGTTTGACCTTCAGTAGGTCGTCTACATGCATGTTTGTTTTTTTTAAGCCTGTCCTGTCTGGCAGCTTTTGCAGTCAGAATTATGATCTGAATGTTGTGCCAAACATATTTGCTTTTCAAAAATGAGCTCTATAAATTCTCTGTAGGCTCCTCTTGTTAGTGTTTTTCTTTCTCTAGTCATCCATGGTTGTTCACACAAGTGTAATATGGCAGCACCAGAGCTGGCAGGCAGGAAAAGAGCAGGTAGAAAAAAAGAAAACGGGGAGAGAAAATAAAAGTAAAGTGAAAATTTACACTGCAACTGCTGCCCCTGTGACCAAGACACATGCAGAAAAGCAGTGTTTCTCACACTTTTTGTTTACTAAATAATTCCATATGTATTTCTTCATAGTTTGGATGACTTTAGTATGAATCTATAAATAGGTATAACTATAAATATTTTAAATAATGAGAAAACACTGATTTCAAAGCTGTGTCTAAACTTTTGACTGGTACTGAATGTCTCTGCACAAAACAAACTGCATCTGAAAAATATATACATATGAAAAAAATGCACAAAAAAGACCAAGGGGACCCGAGCCATCCACAGTCCCCATGCTTGTATATAATCAGCCATGTTTTGGCTATATATGATTATATACAAGCATTAATAAGTTGAATGATGAGTACTTGAACATATGCAGCCAATGAAGTGAGTGTATGTGTGGCACACAGTCACAGAAACTGACTTATAACCAGTTATTATTGATGTGAAGTTCAGAAAACTTGCAACAGTTGAACTGTAGTCCAGTTTCTTCTTATTAGCATGTGCTGAACATTTAAGCCTAGAACAGTTTCCCACCAAAATAAAAGAACACCCTGTTAAATAATGGCTGCAGGAACATTCATTCATATCTGAACAACAAACCCTAAAAAACACTGACTCTGAGGCAATAATCTCTACAGGAGTCTCAGTCCTGCTGGCCTGTTAGCATCCAACACTTCTTATACTCTGAAGGAGGATGAACGTTTATCAATTAACCCTTTGTCTGCAGAAAATATCTGTTTTCAGTTTCATTCACTCAATTTTATTTATGTAGCACCAAGTCACAACAGTCACCTCAAGGCACTTTCTATTGTAAATGAAAGACCCTACAATAATGACAGAGAAAACCCAACAATCTAAACGACTCCCTATGGGCAGCACTTGGTGACAGTGGGAAGGAAAATCTCCCTTTTAATAGGAAGAAACCTGCTGGGTATCATCTGAATAGCAAAGAAAATGTATGCAGTGCTTTCTAATAATACTGCCTAAGGGAAGCATGTGTAATGTAAATAAAATTGGTCCTAGCACAGAACCCTGTGGAACTCCATAATTAGCCTTAGTGTGTGAAGAAGACTCCCCATTTACATGAACAAATTGCAGTCAGCACAAAGATGTTTTTGTTGTTATAAAGTTTCACCAAATTAAACTGAAGAGAGACTCAGATTTAGTTTCAGCTCAGTACCGTTTGATCACATTGCAGCTGTCAATGATGCAGGCAGGTGAGATGTCACCTGGGCTGTTTGGTCGGTTTGTGTTTTGCTGAAAAGGGAGGGGTAGGTCATATGACTCTGTTCATGTGATTCACCTGAGCAGGAAGAGGAGCTATCAGTGTTCTGACTCCTTGTGTGTGCTCGGTGTGAATTTTGGAGACTTCCATCATGTTGCCGTCTGATTACCAGTATCATTGCTGTTTCCCTCAGCTCTCATTACCTGGCTACTGCAGCTGTTGTCGCCGCCAAGTTGCCGTACCAATGTTCCGGCGCAGGAAAAAGAAGCACAGGCTGGAGATCTCGGCACCACAGGACTTCCAGCATCGCGTCCACACATCATTTGATGTCTCCACAGGATGCTACGTGGGGCTGCCGCCGCAATGGCAGAGCGTCATTGACAAACTGAGGAGGCCACGCCCCCTGGTGGACCCCTCTAGGATCACTGATGTTGAACTTGGACCCAAAAAGGTGAGAGGGATTATCTAAATCAGGGCTCTTCAACTCCAGGCCCCGAGGTCTGGTGTCCTGCAGGTTTTAGATGTGTCTCTGCTTCAACACCTGAGTCAAATATAGAAGTCATCAGCAGGACTCTGGACAACTTGACTGCATACTGAGGAGGTAATTCAGCCATTTGATTCAGGTGTGTTGGATCAGGGACACATCTAAAACCTGCAGGACACCGGACCTCGAGGCCTGGAGTTGAAGAGCCCTGATCTAAATCATTAAACGTTGTGGTAGAAATGCTTCGACCATCAGTTCTGATGTTCAGTTGCAGATACCAGCACCATGTCAGATGAATAGAAATTACTGATCACATTTGTTTGTGTTTTGGCCCAACATCTGCATCTACTTTAACGTCAGAGCTACTGATGAAAACTGATTTGTGGATTATTGTTTTTACTGTCAGGTCAGTGGGAGTGACACATTTATGTGTGAAAAAACAGCTAGACCTTCGATCATGTTCCACGGTCTTCCTCAGGAGGTGGAACAGAAGGAGTGATGATGTTCTGACCACTTTAATGAGCTGGGATGAACAACTTTAAGGAGCTAGGTTCTGTGGATATTACAGCATGTGATTACTGCTGGAACGACTTATAATAAGCTGCCCAAAATAAATTTTAACACTAAGAGATATTAAACACGATCACAGCTTTCTGCACAGAACATAAAAATCAAGCCTGAAGAACTCCAGCCATCTGCCCACCAAAGGTGCTGATTGAAATGATCCTGAAGGCAAGGGCTTCAAGATCGAGTCGGATCTTTGCAGGTCTTTCAGCTGCAACGCAAACAGTCATCTCCAGGAAATGTTTAGATCCTCAAATAAACTTCCTGATTCCTTTAGTTGGAAACATGTTTTCTAACTTCAGTGTAGGGGCGGTAAATGAAGTGTTTCTAAGAATTTCCTGCATGTTTCATGGGAATTTAATTTAATTTAGTTTGTACCAACCTGAACTGGTCAAAACTCCACTGTACTCGGAGTTTTTTTACTTTAGTATTGTAGCTGTAGTTTATCAGTTGGTATCCTCTAAATAGAAACATTAAAAGAACTCTTTAGCATAAACTTTAACATCATCAGGCTCTGCTGGATAAAAAGCATTTTAAAATAATGCTAGGATGTGCTGGGATGCTAAATATGCCTAAATCCTGAAATAATACATAAATAAATGGCACACCTGTGGAGGTCTGGAGATGTCTAAAAGAGCAAGGGCAGTGGACTTTTGACCATGCATGCTATTGATATTTAAGAACAAGGCTGATGTGCAGAGCTGTAGTAACTGCAGAGGGATGAGAAAGAGCACTACAGATGTGATGTTGCTTTCAAAGTGTTGATGGAGAAGTACGGAGGAGGTCAGAAAGAGCTTCGCTGTGTCTTTCTGGAGCTAGAACAGGGCTACTTGATCTCACAGGTGACGATGTCATCTTTGTGTTTGTCACCAGCAAAATCTCCGCCATGATTCTCAAAGTGCAGACTTTCACAAGCTCAGCCATCTCCAAAGTGCAGCAAAGCAGCGGTGGCTTTTTCAGCAGCAGTGGTGGAAGCTGTCAAGACTGATGATGTGGTAGAACTTTAAGGCCATAACCAGCCAATAGTTTCCTTTGTGAAAGCTATGAGGAATTATTGAGCATTTGCCACATGATCAAAGGGAAAATGTGTGAATTATTTTAATTTTGAGCAATTATTAAAAAAATGGCCGCTGGACTATCAGCAGCCAGTCACGGGCCAGACTGATAGAAAAAGCATGTGATAGGCTGCTGAGAGAGGAACTGTGGTCCTGCATGAGGAAGTCAGGAGTGGCAGAGGAGTCTGTGATGGAGGTCATGGATGAGGACAGTGAGACGGTGGTGAGGTGTGCAGTGATTTTTATTTTCTAAAAACAATCAATTTTATTTATTTTTGTTTTATTTCCTGCAGACCATCGTTCGAGGCAGCTTCATCGGTCATGGAGACTACATCAGTCATGTGATCTCTGAGATGACCCGTGTGTCCGTCAGCAGTTCCAACTCTCTGCGCCGCAGCAGTCCATCGGCACGGAAACGTGCTCGTTCAATGGGCCGGCTGGGAGAACTGGCTGAGGACGAGTCATACCAGTACCAGGAGCTGATTCGCCGTGGCGGCAGCGTAAAAACTGGTGGGAGCTCCACCTACTGGCAGGACCGGATCCGACAGGTGTGCAATGAGAGCAGCAGCCCTAAATTGAATGGGGCTCTGCAGAGAGCCAAGTCCACCTGCCAGGTGGACTCTCCATCTGAGGCCAAGCCCCTCACACCAGAGACACCTCAGAGGACAGGTGAACCAAGTGGACAGTATGCCCACAGTGAGGGGGCAGAACTACGAAACAGGAAAACTCCCTGTCACTACATTCTACAGACTGTAGAGGCCAGGAGGCCACAGGTGAGGCCACGACAAGGTGTGGGTCACCTACCTGACCTGCTGTCCTCCTCCAGAGAAACTTCCAGAAGACCACACTCATCCTACGACCTCCAGGTGAGACTCACCGTTTAAAGGAACACTTCCATATTTTAATGAATTCATCCAGAATGGGTCCCCTGTGGACAGATTGAAACATATGAAGTAAAAGGCTAGCATTGATACATGAAACAAGGTGAAAGAGCTAAGCTAAGCATAAAGATGGGACATGAGAGATATTCATGAGTTCAGATTAGAACAAATAGAGGAAACAGCTAACTTAGCATAAATATAAAATACAGATATATCCAGGAAAGAAACAGCTAGCTTAGCGTAGCTCAGCATAAAAAAGGGAAACAGGAAAACATCAAAAAAAGAAGCATTAATTTGGCATCTCCAAATTTTTCTCCCCCAGTTGGCCTCCCCCTCCTCCCGCCTGCTGCCCCCTCCTAATGGCACCAGCAGTCCCATTATCACAGGTAGAACCTTACCTCAGCGGTTGCCCCACCCACCCTCTGCCTTCACTGTTCCTATGAAATCTCCAAACCCAACAGCTCAGGACGTCTTCTCCCAGCCCCACCCTACCCCCACCAGCTCTCCAGGTCACCCCGCCGCCTCCCCCCAGCAGGTGGGACCTGACGGCGCTCCTCCAAAGGTGACTCACGAGCAGTTCAAGGGGGCGCTGCAGATGGTGGTGGACCCTGGTGACCCGAGGATGACTCTGGAGAACTTTGTGAAAATCGGAGAGGGGTCCACAGGCGTTGTTTGCATTGCCCGGGAAAAGCACAGTGGGCGGCAGGTGGCGGTGAAGATGATGGATCTTAGGAAACAGCAGCGGCGAGAGCTGCTCTTCAATGAGGTATGGGCGTGCGGACATGGGCGGCAATTTACCTGTTTTCAGGTTCACTCATCTTGATTTGATATGTCTCAGGTGGTGATCATGAGGGACTACCGGCATCAGAATGTGGTGGAGATGTACCGCAGTGCTCTGGTGGAGGAGGAGCTGTGGGTCATCATGGAGTACCTGCAGGGCGGTGCTCTAACCCACATCGTCAGTGAGACAAGGTGAGCTGGAAGTCACTCAAATGTGTCGTCTGGTATATGTTCTCAGTGTTCATCATGTTTCTGTGTGCTTCAGGCTGAATGAGGAGCAGATAGCGACGGTGTGTGAGGGTGTCCTGCAGGCGCTGTCCTACCTCCACTCTCAGGGCGTCATCCACCGTGACATCAAGAGCGATTCCATCCTGCTCACACTGGACGGCAGGGTAACACCTTTCTTCTTCTTTGACATAATTAATTCCCACCTGATCCTACACACACAAACTTGTGTTTATCACATGGTGAGGACCCTAGACTTTTACATGCCTGATGAGGACCACCTTTTATAAAACCCATGAAACAGTTACACCGAGGGGTTAGTGTTTGTGAGAACCAGCTTTGGAGACCAAATTTACCTTTGGTGAAATACTGCAACCTATTTTTCATGTAAAAAAATAAATAAATAAATAAAAACTTATAAAGGGCAATTCATCATGTCAAAGTCAGACACATGTATAAATAAAGTAAATATTTTACCTGACCAACAAAGGTTCCTAATGGTGTGCACCAGATTTCATCTGACCGATAGTGCTACTGTTATTAAGAAACACTTTACAGTAAAGAAAGCGCCTCCTGCTGGAGAGTCACGTTCAAGCATCTTGTTTTTTCAGTTTATTCAGGTTATTAGGCAATCCTAACCCACCAGTGTTGACTGATTAAACCTGTCCACAGATACCAGATGTCAGTCAAATACAACTTAAACCCTGCCGACTGATTATCGGTAACAGAAACATGTGGACGATCAGAAGTCTAAGCAGACAGCTGGAAGATGATGTTTAGAGCCCAGTTCTCACTTTCAGTGACAGCTCCTGGTTCAGAAAGCTTCTTGAAGTTCAGTGGATGGTTTTCTCTTAGTAAAACTATCATCTTTTTTTTTCTTTTGTCCTGCTGCAGATCAAACTGTCAGACTTTGGTTTCTGCGCTCAGATCAGCAAAGAAGTCCCAAAGAGGAAATCTCTGGTCGGGACTCCATACTGGATGGCTCCTGAGGTTATCGCCAAAACGCCGTATGGCACCGAGGTAACAACGATCAAGGATGTTCCTGCCAACTAATTTACTATCTAAGAGTCAGAAAAGAGTCCAAACTGAGTTCAATCTAGAAAATGAGGTTAAACAAATATATTAGTATTTAAGTCATTTCAAACTATTAATCACACTCAAATCATCAAATCATCAATCAACAATCAAATCATAGTGCAGATTAGCATAAAAACTAGAAACAAAAAAGGAAAATAGCCAATAGATAAATATCTAGATCTTATTTCAAAATAAAAGCATTAAGATATCTTAGTACAGGTGAATTCTTACTGTTTCCTGTTCTCAGGTGGACATCTGGTCTCTGGGAATCATGGTGGTGGAGATGGTTGATGGAGAGCCACCATATTTCAGTGACACACCCATCACTGCCATGAAGAAGCTGCGAGATGAAGCAGCGCCGGGCGTCAAGAACATCCAAAGGGTCAGACACACACAGACTCAGCCTTATATTTATTTATGTGTAGGGAGGACTCGAGGTGTGAACATGCATTATGAGGACTTTAGAATGCAGTCATTCAAATTTTTATTTGTCAGATCTTCATTTTTCTGTAAGTTAAATCTAAAAACATCAGATTTTTTTCTGAAGCTCAGTTACTCAAATGCTAGCTAACCAGCTAACACATGGTTGTGGGGCCCTGATGGTTATGGCATTTGCTGATGATATAATTCTCCATACTGACGGTGGCTGATGAGGTCCTCACTACGTTTGTGCCCAGGTGTCTCCAGTGCTGAAGGACTTCCTGGGCTGCATGTTGACCCGCGACACGGTGCAGAGGAGCAGCGCCGCCGACCTGCTGGAGCACCCGTTCATGTTACAGGCGGGGTCACCGCGCTGCCTCGTGCCCCTGGTGGAGCAGCACCGCAAACGCATGTCGCTCTGCTGAACGCCTGAAACTCACTGAAACACACAGTGAAACATTAGCTCATCTCTGATTGGCTGCAGATGTCAGATTTCCTGAATACCTGTTGGTCTCTGCTCCCAGGTTGACCTTTGACCTCCAGTTCTGTAGCTTTTAAATGGAGAATTCAAACTTTGCTACATTTTCAGGTTCCTTCATGTTTCCAAAGATCGTTGTTTATAAAAACATTTCAGTAGACAAATTCAACCCTTTATCATAAAATCACAGCTCAGAGCTCCTTTTAAAGAGCAGCTTCACACAAACGTGTGAAATCAAACATTTATTAGTTTCAGCGGAGCCGAGGACGAACCTCTGACTTCAGGAAGTTTCTCTCTGTATCAGAGCTAATAAAACAATCAATGAATCGATCATTATGTTACTGCTGACCAACAGAAATCAGCTTCAGTCTGCTGATTTAAAGCTCTTCATCAGGAATTGGCACATTTTGGTACTGAGCTAATGGATGGATCATTTTCTCTTGTGATGATGATGAGAAGCTCTTCCTCAGGATTCCTGTTGAAGCTTTGCACAGTTTGAATGTGACTTTGTAGACAATGCAGATTAAATTTTTATTTAACCTCATTTCTGTTTGTTTCCTGGTTGAATGGTAGAAAATCTATTTTTGAAACTAAAGCTGATCATGAAACACAGCGCAGGAGGATCCAGATGTTCTAAACATTTTTACCTCTTCAGATGTGAAAATAAGTAACCTTTTTCATTTATGCTAATCACACTGATTCAAAATATCATGAAAGGAAATGAAAATAAAAGTGGCTGGATTGCTCCGGTAATATTCTAATAACCCTTAAATACTTTTCTTTGGTTTCTTACCAAAAAAAAATTAACTCCATGATTTTAATTTAAACACCAGCTGAGGATTAAATATTCATCTTTTCCCAAACAAAGTGATTTTTCAGTTTTCATCCACATACAGCCACCATTCGAAGAACCCTGAGTAACATTCCAGGATAACGAGTTGACCTCGACTCCTCTGCTTTCAGCGTTTAAAAGTGGGAGACTGAGCAGAGGTCATCCTCAGACCAGTTTCAGGGAGAGGTGGCAGCTGGTGAATCAGGTTGTTCAGGATTATCTCCTGGAGCTGCTGTGTGAAGCTCAGGTATGTGTTTGGTGGGAGGAGCTCAGAGAAATGCCTGCAACCGTAATTTATTCTCATTTCTCCTGAAAACCTCCTGCATGACCCTCGAACCCACGAAGTTTCTATACAAACAAACGCCATCTGTCACCACAACCTGGCAACACTTAGACGTGTGCGTGCGTGTGTGTGCAGCTCTGCAGACAGCCTGGTTGGACCCTGAACGAATCAGCTGCTTTCTTTGCTGTTGGAGTTGCTTCATCGCGGGATCGCGGGCTGTCTGTTTTCTTCATAGTTATGACACATGCAAAAGCTGACCTTCTCACTGTGAATATTTTACAGGTGTGTGAGAGTTGTGGACAGGTTTGCAAAAGTATTCATATTCATCTTTTTTCACATTTTGTCACCTTACGACCACAAACTAATTTATTTTATTGAAATTTTTAGTGACAGACCAACACAAAGCAGCACAAAATAATTAAGTGGAATGAAAATGATATGCAGTTTTTAAAATTTGAATCCAATAAAAATCTAAAAGTGCAAAAGTATCCACCCCCTGTATCAGTAGAGACACCTTTCACTGCATGTCTGGCTGCATGTTTAGGGTCATTGTCTCATAGGAAGGTGAATCACAGTCTTGGGTCTTTTGCAGCCTGCAACAGGTTTTCTTCCAGGATTGCTCTGTATTTGGCTCCATCCATCTACCCATCAACTCTGACCAGCTTCCCTGTCCCTGCTGAAGAAAAGCCTCCCACACCATGATGCTGCCACCACCATGGTTCACAGTGGGGATGGTGTGTTCAGGGTGATGAGCAGTGTTACTTTTCCACCACACACAGACCACGTTTCCACCGCTGAGGAGCCAGTGCTCGTGCCAGTGCTGGTTCCAATGAACCGGCGATCCGCTTAAGAACGGGCCCGCGTTCCCACCGCGTTTCTGTGAACTGCTCCTTTACGTATGAGCGTGGGCGGGTCCTCGTCTCGACACGGAAGCCGAAGCGCACAAACGTGGGAGAACACGCTCCCCTTTCTTGTGCTGCAAATACGTTTTAGGGTCCAAACCAAACTACTGCAGCATCTGTGTGCAGCACAGAGGGAAACACAGACAGCGATTAGAGCAAGACGACAAGTACGCACTTTGTGTCCTTTAATCTGTGATATGAACTGATACAAAGCAGCAAGTTCAGCCTTAGAGCCCAACCTAATTCACAGCCCTGAAAATCGCTTCGCTTTTCTCCTGTAATACACATGTAATATGGTAAAAAACTTGATGTTGAGACGGCAGAGTCACGCCCTTCTGCTGCTTTCGGCACGCGTTCTTGATTTGAATCCAGCTAGCTTGCCGGGCCGGAGTAGAACCCGTTTTTCGGCCGAGCACCGAGTGAGTTAACGGTGGACAAACTGCTGAATGCTTCAAATACCGGCACAGCACCGGAACCTATCGGTGCAAAAAAGGCCACAGCACTTTATATTTGGGCCAAAAAGTTCTACTTTGGTCTCATCTGACCAGAGCACCTTCTTCCACATTTGCTGTTTCCCTACATGGCTTCTGGCAAAATGCAAATGACACTTCTCACATCTTTTTTTCAACAGTGGTTATCTTCTTGCCACTCTTCCATAAAGGCCACTTTTGTGGAGTGCACAACTTTTAGTTGCCCTGTGGCCAGATTCTCCCACCTGAGCTGTGGATTTCTGCAGCTCCTCCAGAGGGACCACGGGCCTCTTGGCTGCTCCTCTGATCAGTGCTGTCCTTGCTCGAACTGTCAGTATAGGTGGACAGTCATGTCTTGGTAGGTTTGCAGTACTCCTTGGGATGCTCAAAGCTTGGGACACGATTTTATAACCTAACCCTGATCCACAGTGTCTGGTGAGCTCCTCGGTCTTCATGATGCTGCTTGTTCACTGTGATCTCTAACAAACCACTGAGGCCTTCACCAAACAGGTGTTTTTATATTGAGACTAAACTACACACAGCTGGACTCTTAACAAATTGAGTGACTTTTGAAGGCAATTGATTGCGTTGGAATTTTTTTAGGGGTATCAGAGAAAAGAGGAATGAATACATGTCACACTTTTCAGACTTTTATTTGAATAAAATTTTGGAAATCGTGTACAGTATCATTTCATTCCACTTCAAAATTATGTGCTACTTTGTGTGGGTCTATCATTTAAAATTTCAATAAAATACATTTAAATTTGTGGCTGTAAGGTGACAAGATGTGAGAAAGTTTGAGGGGTATGAACACTTTTTCAAGCTACTGTATATACAGCCAATCACAGCTGGAAGACGGTCCTGGTGTCACGTGTAGGTAAAAAGAAACCTTTCATCTGCTCTCACCTGTTCTGAGCAGACATCTGTCCTTTATTTACCCACAATGCACTTTTGCTGCATTTCCATTAGTATCTACTCAGCGCAGCTCGACTTGACTCGGCGCAGTTTGAAGGTGTTACCATTAATACCTGGTAGGGATGGCACGATACCACTTTTTTAGGTGCGATACCGATATTTTACATTTGGATATCTGCCGATACTGATTCAAGATCGATCTTTTTTTTTTTTTTTTAAAAAAGAACAACTGATTTCAAATGCCTGGATACATTTTACATAAGTCAACAGTCTCTCACACAACAAAATTAAACTCTTTTAGTTGTCCCACATACAAGACTAAGAACCAGGGAGGGGCAGAGCTTTTCAGGCAGTGGCACCAAAGCTCTGGAACGGTTTACCACTCCAGCTCCATTTAGCTGACTCTGTGGAGTCTTAAAAAACAGGTGAAAACCTTTCTGTTTAACCAGACTTTCTGTTGACTTTATTTTTATTCTTTTTCTTTTAATATGGTAATGTTAATGTGTTTTTAACATGGTGTTTTATCTGGGTTTTTGATATTGTGTTTTAATTATTGTACAGCACTTTGTGACTTTTTGTCTGTGAAAAGCACTAAATAAATAAACTTTACTTACTTACAACAGTCGCTCTATCACCTGGATCCTGTTGCTCCATTGTGAGAAGGTGATGCATTGGCTTATGGCATGTTGCAAATTTCAGTAGGGCTGCAACCATCGCTTAATTTAGTAATCAAGTATTCAATCAATTATACCATCAATTACCCGAGTAACTGGATAAGAAATACTTTTTTCACATTAACAGTTCATCTGCATATTTTAACTTCCGTACTGCAGTTTTTCCCTGTGTGAAACAAACAGGGTGGATGGAGCAGCTACAAAGTTCTCTTTTCTTCACTTACTGATCAGGTGGTTGATGAAGGACCTCCAGCTGTTTCCCAGTAAAGGTTTAATGGAGGTTACAGGGAGAAAAGCTTCTTCCGCTCCATCTGAGCTCACCGGCTCCGCCTCTTTGTTGTGCAGACAGACTGCAGTAAATCAGCTGACTGCTGCTGTTGCGTCATCAGTGTTTATGTTGAAAAACTGGGGGCTGTGTGAGCGTAATCTTGTAATGCTTTATATTCACAAGCATTCTCCTAAATACGTTTCTACTGTAGGTCTATATTTAGTCACTAATCAGGGATTAAAGTATAAAAAACATTTTGACGGGGAAGGGGTTCTTCCGGTACCGGACGATCACCAGTGCTAATGGTGGCGCTCGCTAGCAGTATGTCCGGGAGCTGAAGTAGAGAAAAAAAATAACAGCTGAAGTTCTCAGCACAGCGAGCACAACACACAAACACGCAGAGAGCGATGGAGGCGGAAAAACATGTCAGCGATGATCGCTCAGTGTCAAAGGGAATCTGTCGCAGCGATGGAGAACTGAGGGGTTATTGCCTGATCCCACTACATTCCAGTAGATGGCGGTAATGCAGCTCTAAGCTGGTTTGGTCAACCGCAAACCCACAAGAAGAAGAAGAAGAAGACGGAGAACTGCAATCCAGCTAATGTGGGTCGGACCGGATCGGATTGCATTTTTTATTTCTTTCCGATATCCGATCCAGTAATTTAGGCCAGGATCGGACCGATACTGAATATAGGATCGGCGCATCCCTAGTACCTGGTACCAGGTTCTTTTTTAGTATCCACTCAGCCAGGGTTCCAAGCGATCCGGAAATGCGATGTGGAAGAACAGCATGCCACTGATTGGCCAGGGAGTGTTGTCACTAGCGGAGGCATGAGAACGACTCCTTCACCAGAATCAAGTGTGCCATTTTTAAGACCAGACAGCAAGAAACTGGAGGCATGAAAAGCACCGGTTGAATGCCCAGACCGACAGTTTGCAGCAGTAGTTTTACAACATTAGAGCCATCTGAAACACACACACAGCATACATATTATAACAGTTAACAATGATAACCTTCATCCATTAAAACTGTCATGTAACGCTGTGGCAGGCAAGGTGGAGGACCCCAAAGCAGGACACTCAAGGGCAGCAGCTTTGCTTGAACTTAAACTTCATTTACAAAAGGAAACCAGGATGAGCTGGATCCTGGTTTCTCATAACAAACCTAACTCATAACCAAACAAAACATGAACTTGACTTAAGATGGCGCACACATGCATAAATATCAACAACAACCTGACAAAGAACTAGAACACAGACAATATATGCACACACTTGGTAATCAGGGGAGTGACAACAGACTGGATCACAGGTGAACATACTGACGCTGACGAGACGAGGGGAAGCAAAACTGAATCCGACAGACAGGGACCTGATGACTATCAAAATAAAACGGGAAGCCAAACGGGGGAACAAAGACGCAGACCTGACACAGAGAAACACAAAGAACCAGAAAACAAAACATAACCAAACCCCACAACCAAAAGAAACCCCGAACAGAACAGACAAAATAAGCAGAACAAAACATGGGGTCCACAGGACCCCGGACCATGACAGAAACATTGGGACATATGCATGATGATCATATTAAACTGGCATCAGCTGTTAGCTTGCCTCTATCTCATCCATTGTTGTGTTTTGAGCCGCATACAAATTACGTCAAGACACTACTGCCCACACTGCTATATCGTCTCCACCCACGTCGAGGTGGTCCTCAATTACAATGGAAACAGAACAAGACCGTGGCGAGTCGAGTCGACCCGCGCTGAGTAGATACTAATGGAAACGCCGTGAAGTTTCCTCCATGAACCGTCAGAAGCAGATCAAACATCCAGGTACTGACGCTGGTTCCTGCTGCTCTCCGTCACAGGCATCAAACTGCAGCTCATTCAGACTGTGGTGGATCATCACACTGATGCTCACAGCTGCACACAGAGGGTTAGTCTTCAGACTGAGAGTCTTGGAGTGAGTTTGTTTTAACACAGGTTAAATGCATTTTTCAGCCCTGAAACTTTCATGTGGGCGTCGCCTGTATTTATGACGGGCTCAAAAATGCTGAATCATAATGAAGAAGCGTCATATTTAGAGGCTTCCTTACACACAGGACTGCAGGCCCTCCTGCAGCTTGAATTGTCAGCCAGTGTTCATAAATGTGCAGAAAAACAAACAGCTGCTCCTCTTCCTCGTTACAGAATGATTCCCACAGAGAAAGTTTTATGCCAAAGACTAAAACTAAGAAGTCTGATTATTATGAGTTTAATGTTTAATTACCTTTAAAGCACATAAATGTGAGAAAAGATCAGAGCTGACGAGATTAAAAAACACCTAAAATATGAAGACTGTGATTTCATGAGTTCATGTGTTCAGTGGCTGAAAGCTGTTTTAACGTGCAGGTGATGGAGATCAGCCGCAGTGATGCTGCTTTTATCGTTCCTCTGTGAGGATTTAAAGGTTAGAAAAGCTGAACGTTCCAGCTTCGTCTGCACACCGTTCTTCAGCCGGAGCTTCGGTTCATGGCACATAAACAATCAGAGCCAAACCTCATGCAGATTTTTAGCTCATGTACCTTCCTCCTCTGTGGCTGTTTGGCCTTTATAAGCCTCCATAGCTCTGAAATAAAAATCTAACAAGGAAACTTCTGTTGATTTGTGTTGGATTTCCCCCATTACAGACAGGATTGTTAATGTGAGCTTCTGCAGTTCTTTTTAAAGCTCGCTGAGGTTCAGAGCGAGTCCTCACGCTGCCCCGTCCTCGTGTTACAGATAAAAACTGATTCCAGAGTCTCCGGTTTCTATTTGGAGCTTCGACCGTCAGAGATAAAGAGACACACACTTCAGCCCATCACAGCTCACCTCCCTGTCAGAGATTAGCATAACCTGCAGGCCATTAACTGCGAGTTCATAGGTTAAACCAGCTGCAGGACTTTGTGTCAGCTGTTCAGTCACATTAAAGCAGAATCATTTTATTTCCCTGTCTCTCCACTGCTCCTCCTCAAAGTCCTGTTCAGAATACACATTTAATTATTCGTGCTGTTAGACTTTAATGGCAGCTTCACTGATGCTAACTGTCTCGATAAAACGAGCACCGCTGAGCGGGCACCAACACACGGCTGTTTTGAATTTGTAACAGGGGTGGGGGTCAGGGTGGGGTGGGGTCAAAGTGCCATTATAGTAAAGTCAGTGAAGTGTGTGAACTTTGATGGGTCCGGCTTGAACAGGATACGGTGTGAATTTGGCCATCCTAGGAGAGATCGCTCTGGAATTATCAGGTTCACAAAATTTTCAGAAAACTTGACCTCTGACCTTTAGCTTGAGGCCAAGGTCACAGAGATTTGAACTTGCCTGAGATTTTTCGTTCTCGAGTTGTGGCCAAAGTTGAGGCTCTGACGACAGCCTGACTTCTTCTTCGAAACAGCCGAGCTGATGAAAATGACCTCTGTGACCTCGGCTCACGAACAGGAAGTGAGGTGCCATTCAGAGTCGACCTGTTTGACAGGTGTTTTCATTTGATATTTATCTGATTGGACTGGACAGATGAAAAGTTTGTCATAAAAATAACCCTGAGACTTTAGATTATTCTAATTATGTAATTTGTAGAATTGTGTCTCCTTATTTGTTTCAGGTGTTTCTGTCTAAACTCATCTGCTTTCTTAGTCATGAGAGTCAAAGTGAATTTCAAAAATCCATTTTTATGACTTTATAAGTCAGAAAGTACTGAAAACTTTTCAGGCTCCAGATGATAGTTGATCACACTGCTCTGTAAAAGCTCCTCAGATACAGACGGGAATCAAACTTGGAATTCTGGTGGATGTAAAGATTTCTCACTTAATGGACAACAAAGTTCTTATTTGTAGAAACTGACCTTTATATACATATGTTGTAAAATCTCCTGTTTTATTTATTGAACAGATCACCAAGTTTTCTTAAACATGCTTTCAAATATACAAACGAGTTATTTCATTTACCTTTTCAGGTTCTCACTTCAGTTATTGTGGTCTTAAAAAAAATCACAATAATGATGATCTATATGCATTCATGTGGAAGGAGCATCTGTGCCAGAAGTGAAGCACAAAAAAATACAAGTGCATCGTAACAGTAACTGTTATCATATGTGTATCATTAACACAGTGTCAACATTTCATTATTACATATCACAGTTAGAGCCCCAGACTAATGAAATAATTTGAATCAATGTCCTAAAAACCAAGAAGAACAAACAGTGTTCATCTGAAAGACGTCATGGAGACAACAGAAAATCAAATCAAAGTGGCCCTCAGTACAAACAAACAAACAAACAAACAAACAGCTGCATGGATCAGCTGCTTAGTCAGAGAATTACATACACACACACACACACACACACACACACACACACACACACACACACACACACACACACACACACACACACACACACACACTAATACTGGTAACAGAGTGATGTGCTGCGCAGGGACTCAGGTGTGAAAGCAGAAAGTGAGAGCAGGTGAGGATGATGGATGATGATGAAGAGTGAGGATGAAGGGTGAGGATGATGGGGACATGGTCAGAGAAGATGCGGAGGGAGAAAGCTGGAGTGAAGATGATTGCAGCTCAGAGAGATTGATAGGACCAATGAGAGACGGTGAGAGATGCAAGCAGAAAAGAGCAATAAATGAGCGGTGAGCTGAGCTCAGGGTAAAGGTGGAGAGTGACCAGTGACCACATTCAGGTGACCCTGAACCCTCCCTGAGTTATGCTGCCATAGGCCTAGGCTGCTGGGGGTTCCCATGATGCACTGAGTGTTTCTTTACATTCACCTCTTTTTACTCTGTTTATACTCCACTCTTAGTTATTATTAACCTCGCTTCCACATGATTGCTGGGTTTTCTCTGTATTTCAGTGGGGTCTTTACAGTATAAAGCACCTCAAGGCGACTGTTTGATGTGAAGTGGTGCTATATAACTAAAATTAGACTGAACTTTTTCTGTTTGCTTTAAATCTAAAGAAATCAAATCTCAGTTCATGTTTCACTGTTTCTTTATTACAGGAATTTTCTACATTATTTTTTATCATCATAACAGGCTGAAAGAAAGTTTAAGGGAATCAAAAATGTAAGATGTGGTAAAATGTTAGTTCAATGACCAAAAGATAAATAAATTAATATCAGAAGTAAATGCTTAAATATTAAAGTAAAGCTGTTTCTGACGCCCACATTACTGAGAGATATTTAGTAGATTGAAGTAAAATAAATTTGCTCTGGTGATCTTATAATAATGTCTGCAGATGGCAACAGTTTCTGTAACTGTTTAAAAATGTTCTCATAAATTGTTGTTAAATGGAAATTCTGAAGCAATTAAGTATTTTCAGCATAAAGATGATTGATGATTCTTCAGTGTATGCGAGTGACTGTTTTAACTGAAGGTGGATGTTATCGAGTGGAGGACATGCTGGATGAGCTGCAGAGGGGAGACAGTCTAAATGGAGACGTGTCAGGATTCTGTATCAGCAGGCAGATAGGCAGTGAAACTCCGCTTTTCCTAAAATGGATTCTAACAGCCAAAGGTCCTGAATCTGCCCTCACAGTCCGGTCACATGATCAGACAGATTTAGTTCAGCTGTGATCTCCTAATTTGGTCCACAGGGAGTCTTTATAAATCTCCACCTACTGTGAGGAGGCTGCAGTTCTCCATCAGCTTCAGCAAGAAAACTTTCTCTCTTCTCCTCTGACTGCTGACGTCCTCCACCCTAAACCATGGGTGACTCTCTGATGGCGGAATTTGGGAAGGCTGCTCCTTACCTGAGGAAGTCTGAGAAGGAGCGTCTGGAGGCTCAGACCAGACCCTTTGACATTAAGACCGAATGTTTTGTAGTAGACAATAAAGAGGAATACGTAAAAGGAAAAATCCTGAGCAAAGATGGTGGGATGGCAACTGTTAAAAAGGAGGATGGAACAACGGTGACTGTGAAGGAATCTGATGTTCACCCCCAGAATCCACCCAAATTCGATAAAATTGAAGACATGGCAATGTTTACGTTCCTCCATGAGCCCGCCGTGCTGTTTAACCTCAAAGAGCGTTACGCAGCCTGGATGATTTATACCTATTCAGGACTCTTTTGTGTCACCGTCAACCCCTACAAATTGCTTCCCGTCTATGATGCCGAAGTGGTGGCTGCCTACAGGGGAAAGAAGAGGAGCGAAGCCCCTCCTCACATCTTCTCCATCTCTGATAACGCCTATCAGTACATGCTGACAGACCGGGAGAACCAGTCTGTCCTCATCACCGGAGAATCCGGAGCAGGAAAGACGGTGAACACCAAGAGAGTCATTCAGTACTTTGCCAGCATTGCTGCAGTTGGGGGTGGAAGCAAAAAAGACACCAGCAAGGGAACTCTCGAAGATCAAATCATTCAGGCAAACCCAGCACTGGAGGCCTTCGGCAACGCCAAAACATTAAGAAATGACAACTCGTCCCGTTTTGGAAAATTTATCCGAATCCATTTCGGCATGAGCGGCAAGCTGTCATCTGCTGACATAGAGACGTATCTGCTGGAAAAGTCACGAGTTACCTTTCAGCTGAAAGCGGAAAGGAACTATCACATCTTTTACCAGATCCTGTCCAATCAAAAGCCAGAGCTGTTGGACATGCTGCTGATCACCAACAACCCATACGACTACTCCTACATCTCCCAAGGAGAGGTAACAGTCCCCTCCATCAATGACTCAGAGGAGCTGATGGCCACCGATGGTGCCTTTGATGTGCTTGGCTTCACTCCAGAGGAGAAGATGAGTGTCTACAAGCTAACTGGTGCCATCATGCACTACGGCAACATGAAGTTCAAACAGAAGCAGCGCGAAGAGCAGGCTGAACCTGATGGAACCGAGGCTGCTGATAAATCAGCTTACTTAATGGGGCTGAACTCTGCTGATCTCATCAAGGGCCTTTGCCACCCCCGAGTCAAGGTAGGAAATGAATATGTCACCAAAGGGCAGAATGTAGACCAAGTCTACTATGCCATTGGTGCTCTGGCAAAGTCAGTGTATGAGAAGATGTTTAACTGGATGGTGGCGAGAATCAACCAATCACTGGACACCAAACAGCACCGTCAGTATTTCATAGGCGTGCTGGACATCGCTGGATTTGAGATCTTTGATTTCAACACCTTCGAGCAGCTGTGCATCAACTATACTAATGAGAAACTGCAACAGTTTTTCAACCACCACATGTTCATTCTGGAGCAAGAAGAGTACAAAAAAGAAGGAATTGAATGGGAGTTCATTGACTTTGGGATGGACCTGCAGGCCTGTATTGATCTGATTGAGAAGCCTTTAGGGATCCTGTCCATTCTGGAGGAAGAATGCATGTTTCCCAAAGCCAGCGACCAAACCTTCAAGGCCAAGCTCTATGACAATCATCTGGGCAAGAACAAGATGTTTGAGAAGCCGAGGGCAGCAAAAGGTAAAGCAGAGGCTCATTTTGCCCTGGTTCACTATGCCGGGACGGTGGACTACAACATCGCTGGCTGGCTGGTTAAAAACAAAGACCCCCTGAATGAAACAGTGGTTGGTCTTTACCAGAAGTCCTCTCTGAAGCTTCTGAGTCTTCTGTTTTCAAACTATACAGGAGCTGATGGAGCAGACAAGGGAAGTGGAAAAGGAGCCAAGAAGAAAGGCTCATCCTTTCAGACAGTGTCTGCTCTTCACAGAGAAAACCTCAACAAGTTGATGACAAACTTGAAAACCACTCATCCACATTTTGTCCGCTGTCTGATTCCTAATGAGAGGAAAATTCCAGGTGTCATGGACAACTGCCTCGTGATGCACCAGCTACGCTGCAACGGTGTCTTGGAAGGCATCCGGATCTGCAGAAAGGGTTTCCCAAATAGGGTGCTCTATGGAGACTTCAAACAGAGGTATAGGATCTTGAATGCATCTGCCATCCCAGAGGGTCAGTTCATAGACTGCAAGAAAAGTGCTGAAAAACTGTTAGGCTCACTGGACATTGACCACACTCAGTACAAATTTGGCCACACAAAAGTCTTCTTCAAAGCCGGCCTGCTGGGTACACTGGAGGAGATGCGAGATGAACAACTCTCTCGAATCATCACCAGGATCCAGGCCAATGCCCGAGGGCTTCTCATGAGAATTGAGTTTGTTAAACTTGTGGAACGTAGAGATGCCCTGATGGTCATCCAATGGAACCTTCGGTCTTTCCTTGGGGTGAAAAACTGGCCCTGGATGAAGCTCTTCTTCAAGATTAAACCCCTGCTGAAGAGTGCCGAGTCTGAAAAAGAGATAGCCAACATGAAGGATGAATTCAACAAGCTAAAGGAAACTCTGGAGAAGTCAGAGGCAAGACGAAAGGAACTGGAGGAGAAAATAGTCACTCTTCTCCAAGAGAAGAACGATCTGACCCTGCAAATTCAGTCTGAACAGGACACCCTAACAGATGCTGAGGAACGCTGTGAACAGCTGATAAAGAGCAAGATTCAACTGGAGGCCAAGCTAAAAGAGATGACAGAAAGACTGGAGGATGAAGAGGAGCTGAACGCTGATCTGACAGCGAAGAAACGGAAGCTCGAAGATGAATGCTCTGAGCTGAAGAAAGACATAGATGACCTGGAGCTAACTTTAGCCAAGGTGGAAAAAGAGAAACATGCTACAGAGAATAAAGTCAAAAACCTGATGGAGGAGATGGCTTCACAGGATGAAAACATCATGAAGCTGACCAAAGAGAAGAGGGCCCTGCAGGAGGCACATCAGCAGACTCTGGATGACCTACAGAGTGAAGAAGACAAAGCGAACACTTTGACTAAAGCTAAAGCTAAGCTGGAACAACAGGTGGATGATCTGGAGGGCTCGCTGGAGCAAGAGAAGAAAGTCAGGATGGACCTGGAGCGCTCAAAGAGGAAGCTCGAGGGAGACCTGAAACTGATCCAGGAGAACTTGATGGACTTGGAGAATGACAAGCAGCAGCTGGAGGAAAAAGTCAAGAAAAAAGACTTTGAGATCACTCAAATAATTTCAAAATTGGAAGATGAGCAGATTGCATCAGTTCAGCTCCAGAAGAAGCTCAAGGAAAACCAGGCCAGAATTGAGGAGTTGGAGGAGGAGCTGGATGCTGAGCGAGCAGCCCGGGCCAAAGTGGAGAAGCAGCGGGCCGATGTTTCCCGAGAGCTTGAGGATATCAGTGAACGTCTGGAGGAAGCTGGAGGAGCTACATCAGCTCAGGTGGAGCTAAATAAGAAGAGAGAAGCTGAGTTTCAGAAGCTGCGTAGGGAGCTGGAAGAATCAACCCTCCAACACGAGGCCACCACCGCCTCGCTGAGGAAGAAACATGCCGACAGCGTCGCCGAACTGGGAGAGCAGATTGATAACCTGCAGCGTGTGAAGCAAAAACTAGAGAAGGAAAAGAGTGAGCTGAAGCTAGAGCTAGATGATTTGTGCTCAAACATGGAGAGTGTAGTGAAGACTAAGGCAAACATTGAGAAGATGTGTCGAACAATGGAAGACAACATGAATGAGTACAAGAGTAAATATGAGGAGGCCCAGCGGACTATCAATGACCTGACAACCCAGAGGGCCAAGCTTCTTACTGAAAATGGTGAGTTTGGACGGCAGCTGGAGGAGAAGGAGTGTCTGATATCACAGCTGACCCGAGGGAAGAACTCGTATAACCAGCAGGTGGAAGATCTGCGCAGGCAGCTGGAAGAGGAAGTAAAGGCAAAAAATGCTCTCGCCCATGCTGTACAGTCTGCTCGTCACGACTGTGATCTGCTACGAGAGCAGTTTGAAGAGGAACAGGAAGCCAAGGCTGAACTGCAGAGAGCTCTGTCCAAATCCAACACTGAGGTCTCAGCATGGAGGACCAAATATGAAACGGACGGCATCCAGAGAACAGAGGAGCTGGAAGAAGCAAAGAAGAAGCTGGTTCAGAGACTGCAGGAAGCTGAGGAGGCCATCGAGGCTGTGAACGCAAAGTGTTCGTCCCTTGAGAAAACCAAACACCGCCTCCAAAATGAGATTGAAGACCTCATGCTGGACCTTGAAAGATCTAATGCAGCATCTGCAGCACTGGACAAAAAACAAAGAACCTTTGACAAAGTGTTGGCAGAGTGGAAGCAAAAGTTTGAGGAGTCGCAGTGTGAATTAGAGGCATCTCAGAAGGAGGCTCGATCTCTAAGCACTGAGCTCTTCAAACTGAGGAACGCCTATGAAGAATCTCTGGATCAACTTGAGACGATGAAGAGAGAGAATAAGAATCTCCAAGAGGAAATCTCTGACCTCACTGATCAGCTGGGAGAAGGTGGCCGCAGTGCCCACGAACTGGAGAAGATCCGGAAGCAGCTTGAACAAGAAAAGGTTGAGCTGCAGTCAGCGCTGGAGGAAGCTGAAGGTTCTCTCGAACATGAAGAGAGCAAGATCCTCAGAGCTCAACTTGAGTTCAACCAAGTGAAAGCTGACATGGAGCGCAAGCTAGCTGAGAAGGACGAGGAAATGGAGCAAGCCAAGAGGAACTACCAGCGTATGCTTGAATCACTCCAGTCCTCTCTGGAGTCTGAAACCCGGAGCCGAAATGAGGCCATGAGAGTCAAGAAGAAAATGGAGGGTGACCTCAATGAGATGGAGATTCAGCTGAGCCAAGCTAACAGGCAGGCAGCTGAAGCCCAGAAACAGGTGAAGACCCTCCAGGCATTTCTGAAGGACACTCATCTGCAACTGGATGACACTCAGCATGGCAACGATGACCTGAGAGAAAACATTGCTCTGCTCGAACGCCGAAACAACCTGATCCAGGCTGAACTGGAGGAAGTGAGAGCCGCGCTCGAGCAGACAGAGAGAAGTCGAAAACTGGCTGAACAGGAGCTGACCGAGGCAACAGAACGAATGCAACTCCTGCACGCCCAAAACACCAGCCTAATCAACCAGAAGAAGAAGCATGAAGCAGACCTCCTTCACCTGCAGAGTGAGATGGAGGAGGCAATACAGGAGAACCGCAATGCTGAGGAGAAGGCAAAGAAGGCCATTATGGATGCAGCCATGATGGCTGAGGAACTGAAGAAGGAACAGGACACCAGTGCCCATCTGGAGCGCATGAAAAAGAACATGGAGCAGACTATCAAAGACCTGCAGCACCGTCTGGATGAGGCCGAACAGATTGCCATGAAGGGCGGCAAGAAGCAGCTCCAGAAACTGGAGGCTCATATCAAAGAACTGGAGAATGAGCTGGAGGCAGAGCAGAAGAAGGGAGCTGAGTCCATAAAGGGGATTCGCAAGTACGAACGCCGAATCAAAGAGCTCACCTACCAGACCGAGGAAGACCGCAAGAACATTTCCCGCCTCCAGGACCTGGTAGACAAGCTGCAGTTGAAGGTCAAGTCCTACAAGCGTGCAGCTGAGGAGGCGGAGGAGGCGGCCAATGCCAACATGGCAAAACTTCGCAAGCTGCAGCATGAGCTGGAAGAGGCGGAGGAACGAGCCGACATCGCAGAGTCGCAGGTGAACAAGCTGAGGGCAAAGACCAGGGACGGGTCATCCAAAAAGGGCCTGGATGAGTGATGACATCACAGGAAATCGACATCACAGGTGAGAAGAGTCGATGACATCATAGTCAAATCTTTGTAAACACAGTGAGAAAAGTCTATGAAGCTTTATGGACCCACCAAAATAAATAAATCAAATTATTCAAAAACAAACTGTGTTCTCATAAATTGAAGGCTAATTAAACTTTCAGATTAAAAGTTAATTTATTGTAAACACACAATAACATTATAGTTATGATGTTCAATAATCACTCTGTCACTTTGTGCATTAAATATTTTATTATATTTATTACATTACATTCTGATTGGGACACATTAACATTTATATAATTTATTTAGTGCTCAATTATTATTAATCACTGTAATGTCCAAATAACATTTTAGAAATGATTCATGCAGTTTTAATCAAACATTTACAAATTTTTATGAACACCAGTTTTCATTTGCAACAATGATCCATTTATTAGCCAATCAGTAAACACTATTACCAGTAATCATCTTTTACCCTAACAGGTATACCATTTGTTTCCATGTTATTGTAAAGCTTTACAAGTACGTTCAGTAATGTTTGATTTTTTCATCCACAGCTTCAACAGTCAGCATGTTTTTATACACAGTAACGGGTTAGAAATCATACTTGCTGGGTTTATTTCTGTCTTTTCATGAAGTTTTCTATTTTAAGTTAAAACCATGTGATCTTAAACAAATGTATGTACCGCATTAAAACACACGGTTTAATATTGTGTTTGATGTGACTGAAAGCATTTCCATCTCCTCGGTGGAACGTTAGCAGCACAGAGATGTTTTATTGCTGTCCTTAATGTTTGACTCTGTTTCCACCGACAGATGTTCCTGCGGTCGATGTGGAACCAACACCGAAGATTCTTTTATCACCGTTTTGATCAACGAACAGCAGCTGTTAATTATTCTGCTGATCATCAGTTATCTGAAGCTTGTCACTCACGTGATGTTTGTTATGTTTATGCTCACTCAAGCACCATTTATTTATTTTGCTTTAAATTTGTGGCTCTGCGGCTGAGAACTGTTGAACTTCCTTATGTTTTTATTTCTTCTGAACTTCAGAGGCGAAAATGTGACTTTTTCACAGCTTTTCTTTCCTTTACAAGTTCAGATTTTTACACAGAAACATCTGGAAACTTAATAAATGTGTTTTATTGTTGATTTAAGACCCATCAGTGAGCGATGACATTTCTGTTTTTACAAACCCATCCATGGATCAGCTTATTGATCCAGAATTCAGATATCTAAAATTATTCTGAATGAGCTCCATCTCAACTCCAAGAGGAAAATCTGCTTTTACAGATGTGCAAAAAAGATCAAATCTACCGATCTGATCTTTTTTACTTTAACATTCGTTACACTTTGACCTCTGGCCTGTAGCTGGAGTCTTGGTGAGAGTGGTCTGCCTTCTCTTTAGTACAATGGAGCTCTGCAGTGAGTGTCACTGCAGAGCTCCAAAAATCTTTCCTGGATCAGTTACTAAAAACATCCCTGCGCCTTGTAGTGAGCATGTGCATGTGGGAACTGTTTTCTGTCCACTGTGGAGCTCTCTCAGATAACAGCTTGGCTGTTACTGTTTCTCCTCTCATGTCTCCACACTGGTGCAGTTTGGTCAGCGGATGCAGACAGTAGAAAGAAAAGTGCCTCCATGAAAGCCTCACAGCAAGGTTTGCAGAGCTTTTCTTGAGTAACGATCCACTGACATGAATTCTGCAGAGACATCATGCTCAGATCTCTCTGAATGGATGAACAGCACCACAGAGGACTTTGGGTGAGCTGCCCCTTTAAGGCTGTCAGTAAAGGGTGTGGAGCTTCCGGGCTTTTTTTAATGAAATGCTGTCTTTCTGTGAGAAATAAAAACGTCTCTTTAACTCAACATGTTTCATTTGATCTGATGTTCAGCAGCTCTGTGATGTTTCAGTGCATCCTGTAAGAATCAGGTTTCACTGAAACCTTCTCATATCAACAAAACTGAACTTTTAAATGTGTGTGTGTGTGTGTGTGTGTGTGTGTGTGTGTGTGTGTGTGTGTGTGTGTGTGTGTGTGTGTGTGTGTGTGTGTGAGACTTCCTGTTTGAATCACTCATCATTCACGCAGCGTCAGCATCAGTTTTTACAGATTTATTTTATTGCAGCTGTTTTCTGTTATTTTGTCATTTTTTTGTTTTTCACTTTAGTTTTTGTTTCAGTGAGTTTTTTGAAAATATGCATGTTCTCAGTAATACTGTATTATTTCTGGTTTAATGCAGTACTGAGTACTGACCTTTGCTGTTGCTCAGAGATCAGCAGGCTTGTTGCAGTCAGTGTGCAGATGTTACAGATGTTCTTCAGCCTCTGTGAGGCAGTAATAATGAAGCCAGCTGCACTGAGATTAAACACAAACTCTGAGGTTACATCATTCAGTTTTCTCCATTTTCAGAGAGTAACACAACAGATATAGGAGCTCATTTTAACACAGAAACACTTCGGCCTTCCTGGGTCTTTAACGTGTGCGACTGCTGTCTTCATTATGCAGTGAGGATCAGCGGTGCCCACTGGGAAGTACGGCTGGGCTAAAACGATGGTGTGTGTTCGGCTGCATCATTCACACTGAGCTCATCTGTCTGAGCTTTGGCTCCACACCTGCAGCAGTACAAGTCTCATCTACCTGCTCTCAGGGTCAAACTGAGCATGTGCAGTATGATTGTCCAGTCTGGGCTTCTTGTAGCTCAGTGGTTCTCAAATCCAGGCCTCGTGGCCCAGTGTCCTGCAGGTTTTAGATGTGTCTCTGCTTCAACACACCTGAGTCAAATATATAAGTCATTAGCAGGACTCTGGAGACCTTGACTGCATACTGAGGAGGTAATTCAGCCATTTGAATCAGGTGTGTTGGATCAGGGACACATCTAAAACCTGCAGGACACCGGACCACGAGGCCTGGATTTGAGAACCACTGCTGTAGCTGTCTGCCTTATTTTTTCTCTTTCAGTAAAATGTTTTTTTCTCCTTTGTTAGTTTTAGTAAAACATCAAACAATCCATCACAGAAACAAAAATCACGCAAACTTTAATTTCAAACATCCTGCTTTTATTTTGAAGGCGTGTGTGTAATTTCCGGTCCCGGCTGCCTCGGTTCAGCTTGGCAGTGTGGATATAAACCTCTGGATTCCAGCTGTGTGTCCAGATGTGGATGATGGAGGGCCCCGGAGGCTAACGGATCCGTGCGCCTCTGACTGACCACACACACCTCCTCCTCCTCCTCCGGCCGCCGCCATGCGGGACCCCCGCAGCTGGACCTGGAGGCTCGGCCACGCGGAACGGGGCAGACCGGTCACCTACACCGGGGAGAAGAAGGCGCAGCTGGCGGCCAACGCCAACAGGAAGTGGGTGAGACTGGCCACAGTGGTGGCCTACGTGCTGAGCGTGTCCATGGCCGCCATCGTCCTGGCTGTTTACTACAGCCTCATCTGGAAGCCCGCAGCTGGACCCGGACCGAGCTGCAACCGGACCGGCACCTGTGCCGAGGGGAGCAGGAGAAACCCCTCAGAGTGTGACGTCGACAAGGACAATGACGTCACTGATAATGGATTATCTGCTGACGGTCACTTGTCCATCACCACTCTGAGCACCACTCTGAGCACCCCTCAGGCCGGGCAGGGCTTCACCTCCCCGGCTGTGAGTACCGGCGACCCGCCCTCTGTCACCGCGGAGGATCCGTCCAACCTGCCGACCCACCGCGCCGCCCGAGGCCGGGACCCGACGCTCCCTGCCGGCTGGCCGGAGGCGGACTCTGCCGGGTCCGGGTCCGAGGACTTTACTGGCTACTAGTCAACCCTTTCAAAATAAAACCTTCTGTGGACGCAGTCTTCCATCAGTCACTTATTGATCTGCTATCACCTGATATTGGCTGTGCTTATTGATGATTAGTTTTTTAATTGATCGTCAGAGTTTAGAAAAAACGAGGCTGTGTTTGTTTGATTTCTGACAGCATTTCTACAATAAATAATTTTCTGTGGACACCGCTGTTCTCTCCTTTTGTGTCATGTGATCACACCTGAGGCAGGTGCTCCTGAGGAGGTGTTGGGTTCATGTTGCTTATTTCCTGCTTTCTGTCTGCAGGGGTCAGAGTTCAGGCTACAAACTCTACAGCTGAGGAGCCTGAGCTGTAGCTGTTTTGGATGAATGCATTATGAATGAGAAATATGAACTGCTGAACACAAAGAAGCTCACAGGAGGACATCCATCAGGCACACTTTCACTGAGCTGAATGCATCACAACACTCTTCTCCAGAAACAGCTTTAATGAGGACACATAGACTTTAATGCACACTTTAAATCCAGGTAATCCCTCAGTGTTGGAGCATTTATCCACTTTTTAGTTGTTTCCTACTCCTCACCATTCTCAGAATAATCCATCTGGGATTCTTCCCCTTTTTCTCCCTAATCTCATTTTAAACAATCCCCTCCAGGTTAGATAAGCTCCAGGTTCAATGAGCTGTTAGCGAGGAGCTGAATCTGTGAAATCTAATCTTATCAAACTGCTGTTCTTTAAGATGAAGCTTCTTCTGCATCTCAGTCCTGAAAACTGAGCCTGTATTTGTGGGAAAAGGTGAAGAGTTTTTAACTCTGATCTGTCAGAGGGAAATCTTTATCCCGACTGCCAAATTAAAAAAAAATCATGTTCTGATTGGTGAAGTTTGTGTCACTGATGATGGCTCGTAGGTCAGGGGTTAAATGAGTTCTTCTGTCTCCATCAGGCTCTCGAATAAAGAAGCTGATGGAGACACAAAGTGGGAAAGCAGTGCAGATCTGTGTGCAGCTCATCAAATAAACAGTTTGAAGCTCTTTTGATTTCTGACTTTGTTGCAGCTGACTGTGCACGGTGCATTTACACACATAACCATAAATGAATTTTTTATGCTTAATTTGAGAAAAAAGTTAAATGCATACCAAACTCTGGAAAACTTTTACTTCAGTCCAACTCAGAGACGTCCATCAGTCCCTGTTCCACAGAGCAGTTTGAAGCACTGAAGGTAATAAGATGGGAAACAGTGGTGTTCTTATTTTGAGGCAATATATGTTTCTGTTTTCCCATGTCATTACAGCATTAAATAGAAGAACTGTATGCTCCCTAATTGTAAAACTCAACAACCTGTTTTATCTATCCTCTACCTGGCACTACAGTAATTACAGAGAGAACCCAACAGTAGAAGCACTTGGTGACAGTGGGAAGGAAAAACTCCCTCCAGCAGAACCAGGCTCAGGGAGGGGCAGTCATCTGCTGTGAGGGGAGAGAGACAGAGATTAATAATAACTAATGATTAAATGCAGAGTGGAGTATAAACAGAGTGAAAGAGGTGAATGAGAAGAAACAATCAGTGCATCATGGGAACCCCCTCAGCAGCCTATAGCAGCATAACTAAGGGAGGGTTCAGGGTCACCTGATCCAGCCCTAACTGTAAGCTTGATCATAAAGGAAAGTTTTAAGCCTAATCTTAAAAATAGAGAGGGTGTCTGTCTCCTGAATCCAAGCTGGGAGCTGGTTCCACAGAAGAGGGGCCTGAAAGCTGAAGGCTCTGCCTCCCATTCTACTCTTAAGTATCCTAGGAACCACAAGTAAGCCAGATTTGTGGGGCTGAGCACAAGAACGTCAGTTTGATCTGAATTTAGAAGCAGGAAATTAGAAGTCATCCAGGCCTTTATGTTTTTGGGTCATTCTATATGAACTCAACCAATGGGTCCCCAGGTCACCATCTCCGATTTGAGTGAAAATTATTTTGAAAGTACCTCTATGTATATAATGAACACATGCAAAATTATAGGCCTCAGCTCCAAAGGGTTTCTGAGATATGGCCCTCCAAACATTGGGTGCCGTGCCCTATATTTGACCTTGTGAATCATGGGTTTCAATTTCTTAATATTTCAACAGGCAATATCTAACACATGAATAATATGCTTAGTCTGAAAATTGGTGTCTGGGGTAATTTTGACCGAGACTTTCAGAATCTTGTATCTTCTCTCTTTCTCAAGTTATTAACCCTTAAAAACCAATATTTTTACAGGTGAAAATAAAAAAATTCACATTTGAAAGTCCTCCCATGATGCCAGGATCTCTCTCAGAGACCACCTAATGCCATATTCCTATTATTTCAGGACAGGTGTGTGTGTTTGGGGAAGATTACCTCTGTAGAAAGCATAAAATTGGAATTAAGGGACTCAGAAAAGGGTTCCGGGTGAAATAGATGACTTTTTTGCTTGTTTTTGCCTGTCCAGTTGGGCACCTGGGCAATTGCCCAAGGAAATGCCACTTGGTCAACATACTTTAACTACATTTCCTCAAAAGTTCGACTTGTTTTCTCATCTCCTTCTTTGTTTACTATTGAAGTTAACTCTGAAAGATCAACTGGAGCGAAAGAGTCCAAACAAATATCAGCAATGCTGAAAGCAGCCGAACATGAAGATAAATCTTTGAGATGTTATGAATAATTTTTTTTCTCTAATGCAGTGTTAATTTCATTGACGAAATATTTTCATCATAGTTTTCATCAACGACCCTTTTTTTCATGACGATAACGAGACGACAACTAAATAAAAACTACCTAAAATGATAAAAACGATCAAGAAATTGACACTTTCATCAACGAATGAAAACGAGACGAAAATGCTTGGCGGGGACGAAATCCAATCAGAACTGATTTAATTTTGTGACAGGGTGGGACAAATTAGGAAAACATCCAATCAAACGCACAGTTGCACAAATTTGCTCTAAACCCGGGAAGAACAAACTAGCCTGTGATTTATCTTTACTTCCTATAGAACTAAGTGATGTAAACAATGTCAGCAGGGAGAAAGAGAAGAGCCGATGTATGGACACATTTGTCCTTTGATGCTGTGACAAACGATGTGTAAACCATGTGGGGCGACTATCTCGGGTAAAAACACGACAAATCTTAAACGACATCTGCAAACCAGTCACCCAGATCTCCATGCAAAGGTCAGCATTTTAATGTCATGCAGGGTAAAGTGTTTTTCCCAGTTTGTGTTTAGAGAAAATCTCCACACCGCGGTGGATTAGCCTTTATAATCTTAGTCCTGAACACTGCCCTGTACCTTTCAGAGCGTCCTGCTGTAAAACGCTCGGATTATCTCAGTAAGGTGGTGGTAATGATCAGGTGTGTGGGAAGCAGGTGAAACACTAATGTTATTATTATTGATAATATTCCATAACTTTGAATAAATGTTTAATTTTGTGTGTGTATAATGACTAATTCAAGGGAACTGAAGAAAAAGCATTTACGTTTTACACCCTTTATATTTTAGTCGACTAAATCTACTGTAGATTTAGTCGACTATATTCTTACCATAATTTCGTCAACTAAAACTAGACTAAAACTAAAACTATTCAGATACTAAATTATGACTAAAACTAAATCAAAATTTTCTGTCAAAATTAACACTGCTCTAATGTCTAAAATGTTATTTGTAAAGAAATCCATGAAGTCACTACTATACTCGGCTCTACAGAGCTCTGACTCTTTGTCAGCCTGGCTACAGTGCTGAAAACAAACCTGGGGTTGTTCTTATTTTCTTCAATTAGTGGCTGGCTGGATGAACAAATGCAGGACTCAACAGGTAAAGTGTGAACTCAGAAATGTACAGCTTTTATTGCTGGTTAGACGTCAGCTACAAGGAAACTAAGAAAGAGACAGCTGGGGAGAACAGGTGAACAGAATTAACGAGCGAAGGGGCAGCAAACTGAAAACAATGTACAACACAAAGGAATAAAAGGGGAATAAAAGAGGAAATGAGTAACCTAGGAAACAGAAACACAGACTTTACACACAAGGAGGCATGCACACAGAGAGGAAAAGCACAAAACACACATGGGAACACAGGGATTAAATACAAACTAGAACTCAGAGATAGTTTCAGAAAACTGCCACCAAAGCCTGAGAATGTAAACACAAAGAGACCAATCAGGAAATCTGTCAGAATGGACACGAACCCCAAACTGCAGAAGGCCCAGAAACTGAGAGCTAAACAGAGACAGAGACCCCGGAGCCTTTCCTGTCCCAACTTTGCTGCCATCAAATGCAAAGTGAGCTCATATTTTGCTTAAAATCTTAAACATTTGATATATTTTCTATGTTGTAATAAAATCTGGGTTTGGGACTTGAAATCATTGCATTCTGTTATTTTTGACTTCATTCAAACTTTTTTGGAGTTGTATATTATATACAATAGGGTCCTCGAGAGGTGCTAAAGATCAGCTGTTCATATATAATTTTCCTGTTTGATGTTTGAAATCTGATCATCAGTTTACTCTGGAAAATCCCATCTGTGTGGCAGCCATCTTTGTTTGGGTCTGTGGTTCATGAAGCCGAGGATTCAAAGGAGAGAGCAGAGAGATGCAGTCAGATCTCCCCCGAGCTCCTGGAATCTGATGCGGAGAAACACTTCCTGTCTGACAGGAAGAAGGAGAGGCCACATGTTTTCATACCTCAGTTAATGACCTGAAAATCCTGTTTACTGCTTCCTGTTTGCAGGAAACATCTGCATTTACCAAAATATCACAGCTTGTCCTCAGGCCCCACCCTCAGCGTCAGAGCATCAGAGTGTGGATGCTTAATTACAGATCAGTTTATCCAGGTTATTAGTAATCATTTAAAGTGTATTCACAGGAAATAAACTAGAGAAAATATTTCAAATTGATGACGTTTTTCTCCCCAGATGTATTTCCCCTTATTTGAACCTGTCAGTGTTTGAACTGAGACCAGCTGCTGATGTTTCTGTGGATGTGGGACTCCAGCTGCTCCTTTGTGGTGTTTCTGGTTCCATGAAGCTCCAGATGTTTCAGTGAAGGTCTGGGCTGTGTTCAGGTCAGTCACGGAGCCCTGCAGCTCAGTGAGGTTTTTTTACTGTCTGCTGGAAGAAGAGCTTCCCTCTAACACATGTTTCTGGATGGTTGCAGATGTTGCTCCTAAAGCTGGAGATATGTCGCTGACATTAAATTTAAAATGAGCTTTTTATTTATTTATTATAAATAATAAATGATATCAGGGCAGCATGGTGGTGTGGTGGTTAGCACAGCTGCCTCACAGCTAGAAGTCCCTGGGTTTGAAGCCACCATTTCACCTTTTTGTGTGGAGTTTTTTAAAAGATCCCTTGACCATGTATCTAATCTTCTCCAGATGAATGTAACACATAACCTCTCTTATCCAGTGTCCATATACCAGAGGAAGTGGATTTTTCCATTGACACAGAATCAGTCTCCTGGCCAGAAGAGAGCAGAAGGCTATCATATTCCTCTGATGTTTGCTGAGAAAAACATCTGCTGGGGCCACCCCGAAGAGAGCGACGAGTGGTGACGGGTGAATAATTTGTCCAGATACTTCTGATAAAGTATCAAAAATAGATTGCCAATCCCCCATGTAGTTTTGGACAGGTCCGGAATATATGTAAAAGTGTGACTTGAGTTTGTTTACAGCGATCACATGTCAGATCCAAGTCCTTTTTAAACTTGTAAATTTTATCTTTGGACCAATGTAGACGGTGTACCACCTTGAAATGAACTCTTGCCTTAGACAAACTGAGGAAGAATAAACATTCTGAATAACCTTTTGTCAGTCTGAATCTGATATGGATTCCTCCAAGTCCGTCTCCCACCTGTATTTCAGAGAATCCAAAATGGTATCATGGTATGAATTAAGCAGTGTATAAACTCTGCTCATGGATCGTTTCGTGTTGGACCTACACTCCAGAATTGTATCAACAACAGAGGTAGAAGGGCGCAGAGAGAAAACACTCAGAGTTGGACATTACAAAATGTCTCAATTGCAAATATCTGAAAAACTGTGATTTATGAATGTCAAATTTCTGTACCAACTGATCAAATGAAGCAAACTTATTATCTACATATAGATCATATAATAAATGTATTCCTTTTAGAGCCCAGGTACTAAAAGCTGTATCAGTTAATGAAGGAATAAACATGTGATTATTTGACACTGGGGCAGCCAATAATAACTGTGCTTTTGAAAGATCTCCTACAATGATTCCAGATTTTTACTGTGTAAATTACCACTGGATTAGAAGTACAGTCGTCCCTCATTATATCGCAGTTCAATTATTGTGGCTTCACTGTATCGTGGATTAAAAAAAATTACTAATTCTTTTCTGCGGAGTTTTCACTATATTGCGGGATTTTGCGGTATATAGGTATTTCTGTAACACATAACTATGTTCATCACTCAGATGAAGAGATCAGTTACGCCTACGCCAATAGTGGAAATAGAAGTTACGGCCGAGGGCGAAGATACTGCACCACCTTCATCGCCATCAGTACAGCACAGCTACATAATTCATCATCTTCATCATTCACGTTGTAGTAAGAGAGTGGGAAAGGTTTATATGAGTGTGGGAAGGGTTTATAAAGCCTTAAAATATATATAAATAATAAAATAAATATAACACCTCTACTTTGCAGATTTTCACCTATCCCCGGGGGGGTCTCTGGAACGTAACCCCCACGATAGGTGAGGGATCACTGTATATGTTGAGACTGGTTGTTTAAAAGGTAACTTAGAGAAGAGTAAAGCAGAGAGAAAACTAGATACAATTGAGCCTCTTTCTAAGGCCACCCAACTTGGAACAGGAGTTTCCTTGTTTAACCAATATAATAAGGTTCTAATGTTAGCCACACAGTAATCGTACATAAAGTTAGGAGATGACATGATGCCTCCAAGACTAAGAGGTAATTGCAGCCTCTTCCTGCCAATCCGTGGGAGCTTTTTATTCCAAACAAATGTTGATAATTCGCTGTCCAAATTAGAAAAGAAAGACTTAGTGAGGAACATTGGCACGCTCTGAAATAGATAAAGAAATTTAGGCAGTTTTGTCATTTTGATTGAATTAATTCTTCCAGCAAGGAAGAGAGGTAGGGATTCACACCTAGCAATGTCCTGCCTAAGATTCACCAATAGTGGTAGATAATTCACCTTATAATGGTCCTTATATGATCGAGTTATCCAGATACCTAGGTATTTAAATTTTTTAGAACTAATTTTAAAAGAAACAGCGCTCATAGGCTTCCAATCTATAGATGCCACAGGCAGCTCAGGAAGCTTTTTTGAAGATTAATCTTATAACCAGATATTCTCCCAAATTTTTTAAGTAAAATAAGTAACTCACAAAGACTAGACAAAGAGTCTGAAATATACAAAAGCGCATCATCGGTGTAAGGAAATTTTATGTTCACTGCTAAACCGAATTATACCTTTAATCACCGAACTTTGCAGCAACGCTACAGCAAGCAGTTCAAGTGCAAATAGAAGTGGGGAGACTGGGCACCCCTGCCTCGTACCACGTGTCAATTCAAAATAGCTGGATAGATTGCAATTAGTGCGTACAGCCACGTGATGGTTGTCTGCACCCACACAATTGAAATATTTATTTATATTTGTATAAACTTAATATAGTAGGGTTTTATACCTTAATGTTTATAGTTACTGAAGTTGAACGTAGTTTATTGTGCTGTTATAATGTGAGACCTTAAATAATGGTGCATACTTGGCTAACATTGATTTCAGTGACTCATAAGTTCCAGTAATTCTTTTCTGTTTTTCTTGAGTTACCTGCCTGCTGCTCCAGTTCTTCCCTGTTTGAGCACAAGAGGATGCAGAGGGTGGAGCTGGTTTAAGTGCTGGTTTAAGGCCAATCAAGTGGACTTAACCATCTGTTGTAACCTCATGGGGGGAATGGGTTCTTTCTTGTGTTTTTTTTTTTCAAATATAGTTACACTTTGGTTCCCCTTGTGGCATTTAAAATGGTTTATTCCATTACTATATAGGTTGAGCTGTCTCTCATTTGGGCAGGTCAGTTAGTTGAGTTCTGTTGAATGGTTTCTGTAAATTTTGTTTAGTTGACATCTTTTACGGGCCCATTGATTTTTGAGAATTGCTTGTTTTCATGACATTTTTGCCTTTTTTGGGGGTCTAATAAAACCCACAATTTGAAAATCAGTGGCGGTGCCAGGGGGTGCTATAGCTCCCCCTGGAAAAGTCATAGCACCCCCAATCCTTCATAGCACCCTCAGTAAAATGCTTAGCCCCCCCCCCCAGCACGTGCAGAAAATATTTCTGGAGTCGCCACTGTTGAAAATACACCTGTGCCTGTTTGTTTGTGCCAACCTGGTCCATCATAAGCCACCATTGACAAAGTATATATCAACTTCACCCATGATATAAATTTAGGACCAAAATTGAAAGTCTCTAAAGTCCTAAAGAGGTAATTCCACTCTACCAGGTCAAACGCTTTCTCAGCATCTAATGAAAGTATGATCTCATCACAGTTATGGCCAGGTAGGGTGGGAGTACTCCTCCGTGAATCGCCATCTTATCGTGGTGGAGGGTTTGTGTGCCCCAGTGATCCCAGGAGCTATGTTGCCCGGGGGCTTGTCCCCCTGGTAGGGTGTCCCATGGCAAACTGGTCCTGGGTGAGGTTCCAGACAAAGAGCGGTTCAGAAGACCCCTATGTTTGTAACAGCAAGGGAACAGTTTACCCTGCCCGGGATAGGGTTACCGGGGCCCCACCCTGGAGCCAGGCCTGGGGAGGGAGCTCGAGGGAGAGCATCTGGTGGCTGGGCATTAGCCCATGGTCCTCGGCCGGGCGCAGCCCGAAGAGGTTACATGGGCCCGCCCTCCTGTAGGCCCACCACCCGCAGGAGGCGTCGTAGGGGTCGGGTGCAGTGTGTGTTGGGCGGTGGCCGAGGGTGGAGGCCCTGACGGACTGATCCCCGGCTATTGAGACTGGCTATTGGGACATGGAATGTCACCTCTCTGGTGGGGAAGGAGCCTGAGCTAGTGCGTGAGGTTGAGAGATACCAGCTAGATATAGTTGGGCTCACCTCAACGCATGGCCTGGGCTCTGGAACCAGTCTCCTGGAGAAGGGCTGGACTCTGTTCCAGTCTGGAGTTAACCTCGGTGAGAGGCAGTGAGCTGGGGTGGGTATTTTTGTATCCCCTGGGTTGCTGCCTGTACGTCGGAGTTTTCACCGGTGGATGAGAGGGTAGTTTCCCTGCGCCTTCGGGCTGGTGAACGGGTCCTGACTGTTGTTTGTGCTTATTCGCCGAATGACAGTTCAGAGTACCCACCCTTTTTGGAGTCGCTGGGTGGGGTGCTGGAGAGTGCTCCATCTGGTGACTCTATGGAGTCACCAGATGAAGTCTTGCTGGGAGACTTCAACGCTCATGTGGACAATGACAGTGAGACCTGGAGGGGCGTGATTGGGAGGAACGGCCTCCCTGATCTGAACCCGAATGGTGTTTTGTTGTTGGACTTCTGTGCAAACCACAGTTTGTCCACAACGAACACCATGTTCGAACATAAGGATGTCCATAAGTGCACATGGCACCAGGACACCCTAGGTCGCAGGTCGATGATCGATTTTTTAATTGTATCATCAGATCTGCGGCCGTATGTTCTGGACACTGCCCGAGCTGCATTTCACTTGGCCTGGTGAAGAGAGGAGCTGAGCTGTCAACTGACCACCACCTGGTGGTGAGTTGGATCAGGTGGCGGGGGAAGATGCTGGACAGACCTGACACAAATAAACGTATTATGAGGGTGCGCTGAGAACGCCTGGCAGAAACCCCAGTCCGGGAGATCTTCAACTCCCACCTCCAGCAGAACTTCGACAGCATTCCGAGGGAGGCTGAGGACATTGAGTCCAAATGGACCATGTTCCGCACCTCCATTGTTGAGGCTGCTGCTCAGAGCTGTGGCTGCAAGGTGGTTGGTGCCTGTCATGGTGGTAACCCCTGAACCAGATGGTGGTCACCGGAGGAGAAGGGAGCCATGAAGCTGAAGAAAGAGTCCTATTGGGCTTGGTTAGCCTGTGGGACTCCGGAGGCAGCTGACAGGTATCAGCAGGCCAAGTGAAATGCAGCTCGGGCAGTGGCCGAAGCAAAAACTCGGGTGTGGGAGGAGTTTGGTGAGGCCATGGAAAAAGACTTTCGGACGGCATCGAAGCGATTCTGGCAAACCGTCAGGCGACTCAGGAGGGGAAAGCAGTGCTCCACTCACACGGTTTATAGTGCGAGTGGGGTGCTGCTGACTTCAACTGAGGCTATAGTCGGGCGGTAGAAGGAATACTTCGAGGACCTCCTGAATCCCACTGACACGCCTTCTGTAGTGGAAGCAGAGTCTGAGGACGAGGGAGATGACTTGAACATCACTGGGGGTGAGGTCACTGAGGCAGTTAAACAACTCCTTGGTGGCAGGGCCCCTGGGGTGGACGAGATTCACCCTGAGTTCCTGAAGGCTCTGGATGTTGTAGGGCTGTCTTGGTTGACTCGCCTCTGCAACATCGCGTGGAGATCTGGGGCAGTGCCATTGGATGGTCCCCATCTTTAAGAAGGGAGACCGGAGGGTGTGCTCCAACTTTCCGGGGATCACACTCCTCAGCCTCCCCGGAAAGGTCTATGCCAGGGTGCTGGAAAGGAGGGTCCGTCCGTTAGTCGAATCTTGGATTCAGGAGGCACAATGCGGTTTTCATCCTGGTCGCGGAACGCTGGACCAGCTTTTTATCCTCTCAAGGAAATTTGAGTGTGCGTGGGAGTTTGCCCAACCAGTCTACATGTGCTTTGTGGACTTGGAGAAGGCATTCGACCGTGTCCCTCGGGGTATCCTTTGGGAAGTCCTGCGGAAGTATGGGGTGTCTGGCCCATTGTTGCGGGCCATTCAATCTCTGTACAACCACAGTCAGAGCTTGGTCCGTATAGCCGGTAATAAGTCGGATTCATTTCCTGTGGGTGTTGGACTCCGTGAGGGCTGCCCTTTGTCACCGATTCTGTTCATAATTTTTATGGACAGAATTTCTAGGCATAGCCAGGTGGCGGAAGGCTTCTTCCTCGGTGGCCTCAGAGTTTCATCTCTGCTCTTTGCAGATGATGCGGTCCTGTTGGCTTCATCAGGGGCTGGCCTCCAGCTCGCAGTGGAACGGTTCACAGCTGAGTGTGAAGCGGCCGGTATGAGAATCAGCACCTCTAAGTCTGAGGCCATGGTCCTCAGCCGGAAAAGGGTGGAGTGCCCTCTCCGGCTCAGGAACGAGTTCTTGCCCCAAGTGGAGGAGTTCAAGTATCTCGGGGTCTTGTTCACGAGTGATGGGACAAGGGGGCGGGAGATCGACCGACGGATCGCCCCGATCTCCACATCACTGCTTCTGCAGTGATGCGGACGCTGCACTGGTCTGTCCTGGTGAAGAGGGAGCTTAGTGTAAAAGCGAAGCTCTCAATTTACTGGTCGATCTACGTTCCTACCCTCACCTATGGTCATGAGCTTTGGGTAGTGACTGAAAGAATAAGATTGCGAATACAAGCGGCAGAAATGAGTTTCCTTTCGAAGGGTGGCTGGCCTCTCCCTTAGAGATAAGGTGAGGAGTGCGGCCATCCGGGAGGGGCTCAGAGTAGAGCCGCTGCTCCTCCACATCAAAAGGAGCCAGTTGAGGTGGCTCGGGCATCTGATTAGGATGCCTCCTGGCCACCTCTTGGGTGAGGTGTTCCGGGCATGTCCCACCGGGAGGAGGCCCCGTGGTAGACCCAGGACATGCTGGAGAGATTATATCTCTCGGCTGGCCTGGGAACACCTTGGGGTCCCCCCAGATGAGCTGGAGGAGGTGACTGGGGAGAGGGAAGCCTGGGCTTCTCTGCTTAGGCTCCTGCCCCCGCGACCTGGCCCCGGATAAGCGGAAGAGAATGGATGGATGGGGTGGGAGTATATAACACATCAAACAGCCGCCTGATATTAAAAAAGGATTGGCAGTTTTTAACACATCCTGTCTGGTCAGGTGAAACAATTGTGGGGATAATCCGTTCAAGTCACTTCGCCAACGCTTTAGTAAGGATTTTCAAGTCTGAATTCCATAGTGAAACCAGGCGATATGAACTGCAGTTTAAGGGATCCTTCTCGTTCTTTAATAGCAAAGAAATCAGGAGTTTTCATGTTTTTTCCAGGTACTTCGATTTCTCCCACAGTCCAAAGACCTGCAGTTAGTGGGGTTAGGTTTCCTGGTGATTCTAAATTGCCCAAAGGGGTGAATGATTGTCTGTCTCTTTGTGTTAGCCCTGCAACAGACTGGTGACCTATCCAGGTGTACCATGCCTCTCACCCTATGACAGCTGGGATAGGCTCCAGCCCCCAGTGACCCTGAAATGGGAAATTGGAAGAAGATGGATGGATGGATGGATGGATGGATGGATGGATGGATGGATGGATGGATGGATGGATGGATGGATGGATGGACAAAATAATATTTCTCAGTCTAAAGACTGAACAGGATGACTTTGGACTAGTTTATAGAAATAGTGGCTTTAACAGCTGTGATTTGGGGGATATTCCTGGTAAAGTGTTTTATGTAATTGAATGTTTCACCAGCAGGGGGTGCTGATCCCAGTGTTGACCAGTGGGCATGTTGAAATGTTTCCAGATGTGAGCCGCTGTGCTTTGTTGCCCTGCCCCCTTTTCCATGCCTTTCATTAGATAAGAATTTGTTCTGGCTGCCTGACTGCACCACCGTGTGGTACAAAGTGGAACTACAGGAAGGAGCAGCCTGATTCTAGCTGGTATTTCTTAAACAGATGTTTTGGACACGTATGGAACTATTCTTAACATTTTAACAGCTTTGGTTCATTTAAGAAGGTCTCAAACAGGAATTTACAGCACATCAAACAATAATGATTGTAGCATATGCACATCTGTATGTTTGTTCCTAAACGCCTTCTAGATGACTGGTTCAATCTTGATTAAACTTAGCGTATAAACTACCCAGGGCACCAAGATTCATAACATCTATATGGAGGTTGTTTAAACTATTTACTTAAAATTGTTTCTTTTTCTGTGTTTTTGTATATAGAATCTGTGTTGGAGGCCAGTTGGTGAACATACGCTGTTTTAACACACATAAAGCGAACATAAATTAGCACGTTTGTATGCATGTTACACATATGTTTTAAGGGTCAACAGAGGGTTCAAGTCTGAAGAAGTTTTTATTTCGTATCTGGTGGGGATAGAGTCTTTAATTCATTCATCATTGTTGATGAATCTAAATAAGAGTCTGATTTTAAATGATTTCTTTTTTGGAGAATGAGCACAAATGATTCCTACTTCAGAGGGTCAGAATAAAGACATGTGCAAGTGTAGTAGTTATCAGTTTACTTTATTATTGTTGAACAAACATGCTGTGAAATCCTCACATGTTCGCTCTCTTTCCTGATTCTACCAAGCTTCAGCAACTGCTGACACCCACGTGGTAGGTGTCTAAGGCTCCCCCTCCATGGGAAAGACGAGGAAGCCACTGAAGGTGCTCAGCCGACTCTGGTCAAAGATGGTGTTCTGGTTCCAGAGGGTGACCCAGAGGCGGTCCCCCTTTTCCAGGACCAGCGTAATGCCATTGGAGGCACTGCTCTGGGGTACCACCGCTGTGTAGATTTCGAACATGAGCTCCTCATTCTTGATCAGCACTGCATTCATGGGCTTTGAGTCACCAGCCATCCCGGTGAAACGGATGTAGTAGAGTCCTTTGACAGGGACAGTGAAGATACCTGCAGTCACAGAAGAGGGAGAAATACCTCATAGCACTAACAGGACATGATATCCTTTAAAGCAGGGAACTCAATTGGTGGCCCGCAGGCCACATCCGGCCCACCAGAGGTTTCCATCTGGAACCCCAAATAGAACTGCCAATGGTACTATATGCCAATCAATCATCATAACCCGTTAATACCGTCTCTGACCAGTCTGAACTGTCAAACATCTCCAAAAGCCACTTCCCATTGCTATAAATGTCGTGGTCCTGGACCGTGTGCCCAGCGTTTTGAGTTTTAGTTCCTTTAGGTTCTGTTTTCATTGAATTTCTGTTATGTTCCCAGTTTGTTTTGGTTTTGAATATCCATCATAGTTTCCTGTCTTGTTATTAGTTGTTGTTGTTTATATATTGATTTCTGGTTTCCTAGTGTTTTGTGCCTCAATTCTGCATGGGTATGATGTTTGTGTTACTTCCTGTTTTATTTTAATAGTCTTCTTGTCCCTATGTGTTCTGTTTTGTTTCCCCTTGTTTTGTTTCAGTAATCATGTTCAGCTGTTATCCCCACCTGTTGTTTCCTGATTACTCCTCTCTATATTTATGGTCCTTGTTTTCCCATAATACCTTGTCATGTTGTTGCATTGTTTGATGTCCTCTGTTCCTGCTGTGCGCCTCATGTTTTATGTTTTATGTTTAGTAGACAAGTAAAGTCACGTTTAGTTTTGGAGTTGAAGTTTGTGCTGCTGTGCTCCCATTCAGCCTGTCCTTGTTGCACTCCAGTAAATAAAGCTTAACTCCTAAGTGAAGCTTTTGCCTCTAGTGTCCTGCTTTGGGGTCCTCTGCCTTGCTTACCACAGCAGTTCATGAGAGAACGAACACAACACAACACAACACAACACAGAGGGACAAGAAGACTATCAAAATAAAACAGGAAGTAACACAAACATGATACCCATGCAGACTTGACGCACAAAACACTTGGAAACCAGAATCAATATATAAACAATAATAACTAATAACAGGACAGGAAACCAAATCAAAACCAAACCAAACTGAGAACATAACAGAAACTCAATGAAAACAAAAAACGTGATCAAACTTGTCTAAGAGACGATTCACAAATATCGACATTTTCCAGAGCGAAAAAAGCATACAAAGAAAATGTTGATATTTTTTCATATTTAACCTCATGTAGTTTTTTGGTATTGTAATGTACTAGGAAGTATTAAAACTATGGAACCCCACAAGGGACATGGGAGGAAAAAAGATGTATTTTTGCGAAATCTCGCAAAACTTTTAAATTTTAGGCCGTGCACTTCTTCGTTAATCTTGATATGGCAGCGTCCATCAGGACGTTGAAAGGATTGGTGACAGATTGCAACAAAAGCTGCCTCTAGTTTATAATTCAGCGGTTCCTGTTGGCTGTAACCACGCCAAAACTGAATGAACCTTACTGAGTGCCTCGCTCTCGCCATCACTGCTTCACTGATCACCACAAATACACACAGCGCTGCCCCGCCCCCTTCTCCTCTCAGCCACTCAGCTCATAAACAACCACAGTGATGGAGGACACACACCTATTCATCTATATCATATATATTTATTAAATAAAAGCTCAAGCTGAGTGTGTGTGTGTATGTGAGATCTCACAAAAGAATGTCTCTCTCTTTTTTCCCTCGTTTTTTTTCCTCCCATGTCTCTTGCAGGGTTCTGTAAAAACACATCCTGGTGTTGAAAAATTCTGTAGATCTTGGTATTAAATATAGTCTTTCCTATCTATTAAAACATTGTATTGTTGCACTAATAAAAATCCATCCATCTATTCTCTACTGCTTCTCCTTTTCAGGGTCGCGGGAGGGCTGGAGCCTATCCCAGCTGTCATAGGGCGAGATGCAGGGTACACCCTGTAATTAACAGATATACCTATATATTAGAATTTATTGGGTGCAATAAACTGATCTGAATTTTAATGTGAATGTGCACTGCACTGCATGTACACAAAATATACACACCGCCACACTGTACACAGTGGCAGTGGAGCGATTTGTCATCTGAATAGCCGGTCTGTGCCAAAAAGTGACTTCCGGTATTTGTCCAAAAAATTATTGCTGGTATTTATATTGCTGTAAATGACTTGCAGACCTATAATCTGTCAAGCATATCTCAAAGATCATCTCTTATGAATGACATCAATTCATTTTAAGTCATAAAGAACATTTCTGTCACATGGTAGAAGCTGCAGTCAGTTTTTGGCAAAGTGACTTTCATAATGTAGTGATTCTGTTAAAGTTAGATGGTTCTGTGCAGATGTTCTGTGATTTCCCACCGTGTTGGTGGTCCTTGAACTTGTGTGTGCTCACAGAGAGAGAGAGTGAGTCAGAGGGAGTCCCGTTTTGTTGTTGTTTTTGTTTGTGGCGTGGTTGCGGCACACAGCAACCATTTAATTGTTAATAAAAGGGCAACTTTTGGCTGGCAATCTCTCGCCATCTTCTTCATCATCTTAACAGACGCTACAATATATTCTTTATTAATGAGGGTAAGAACAAGTCATTTCTTCATTTTATATATAAGCCCTTCATAAATCCTGTGCACCAGTATATTTACCGATATAAGCAAAGATAAAACATAAAAAAAAAAAAAAAAGGAAATCCCTTTTTGCACACACACCCCGTACCTCGATTCATCCTTTAGCGATTTCTGAGACAGCCAACAGTGAGTTTTGTTACACTAAAGTTGGTAACAGTGCCGGCCGCGGATCGCCAGATTATGCACAAATATACAGGGCAGCATATATGAAAATAGGCCAGGAACATGTAGAATAAAATCCATCATCGTTTTCTGCAGTTTACTGCGTACGGTTTCCATTTTTGGAACAATGCTTCTACTTCTTGTTGAACTTATCTCTGGCTGTTTTCCACACCTGCTGCACTGCACTCACAGCTTGTTCCTGTCTAATATCATCAGTAGAATCTTTCTGTGAATCGATGATGGACTATTTTAGAGAATTCAATGAGGCCTTTGAACTGATCTGCCAGACATGAGGCCACATTGCTGCAGACCACAGAATGGTGCAGTGATGTCGATGCCTCGGCCATCGGTGCTCAAATTACACCAGTGATCCTCAAATCCAGGCCTCGTGGCCCAGTGTCCTGCAGGTTTTAGATGTGTCTCTGCTTCAACACACCTGAGTCAAATATAGAAGTCATTAGCAGGACTCTGGAGAACTTGACTGCATACTGAGGAGGTAATTCAGTCATTTGATTCAGGTGTGTTGGATCAGGGACACATCTAAAACCTGCAGGACACTGGGCCACGGGGCCTGGATTTGAGGATCCCTGAATTACACAGACCGACCAACATTTTCTAACTATTTGAAAAGCGTACGCTGGGTGTTACCCCCCTCCCCCCCTGTCATGCGCTTTGTACGCTCTGGAAAATGTCGATATTTGAGAAGCGTCCCTAACTAAAAGAAGTAAAAGTAACGAGATTTCTATGGGTGAACCTGCAGAAGGATCGTTACTGGCTGCTGAGCATACCCCACAGCCTGTGGGGGGGCCTCCGTCTCCTTTGCTGTGAGGGTCTCTCACACGGTCTGACTGGATGGGCAGGTGGTTCAGCATGTACCTGCATGCCGCCACAGCCCCCCACCCCTGTATGCGCCCGTCCCTTGGTTGTCATGAATCCCGTGGTCTGTTCAATTCAATTTTATTTATATAGCGCCAAATCACAACAAACAGTCGCCTCAAGGTGCTTTGTATTGTGGGTAAAGACCCTACAATAATACAGAGAAAACCCAACAGTCAAAATGACCCCCTATGAGCAGCACTTGGTGACAGTGGGAAGGAAAAACTCCCTTTTAACAGGAAGAAACCTCCAGCAGAACCAGGCTCAGGGAGGGGGGGTCATCTGCTGAGAGGAGGAAAAAAAAGACATGCTGTGGAAGAGAGCCACAGATTAATAATAATTACTGATTAAATACAGATTGAAGTATAAACAAAGTAAATAAGGTGAATGAAAAGAAACAGTGCATCATGGGAACCCCCCAGCAGCCTATACCAGCATAACTAAGGGGTGGTTCAGGGTCACCTGATCCAGCCCTAACTATAATCTTGATCATAAAGGAAAGTTTTAAGCCTAATCTTAAAAATAGAGAGGGTGTCTGTCTCCTGAATCCAAGCTGGGAGCTGGTTCCACAGAAGAGGGGCCTGAAAGCTGAAGGCTCTGCCTCCCATTCTACTCTTAAGTATCCTAGGAATCACAAGTAAGCCAGCAGTCTGAGAGCAAAGTGCTCTGTTGGGGTGATATGGTACTATGAGGTCTTTGAGATAAGATGGGGCCTGATTATTCAAGATCTATCTATTACTCTGTTATTGTTAATATAAATGTGCTGCCATTTTGTGCCATTGCAGTTGTACTATGTGAATCAATCTTGAAATCTTTTTAATCATAGTCTGATATTTGGGCCTTTGCTTCATTCACACTGGGTAGAGGACAGTTTTGCCTCAAAACAAAATATTATTTATTAGAAAGTAGATAAATTTCTCTATTTACATTTTTGAAAGCAAGGCACTTCACCATCACCTGTGAAATGAAATTACTAAAATTTACCATAAAATCCAGATTAAAAAAAAAAAGCTCTAATAAAAGAAAAGTGTTGAGGCAGATTTAGGTTTTACAGCTGAACTCTTCCAGCTGGTTTCGCAGTCATGGATCAAGCATGGTCCTAGGCTAAAAGAAAAAAGTCAGTGAAGACCAAAATAGGAAAAAATATTTAGTCCAGGATTAGACATAATCCCTGTACGGGAAACTGGGCCTTCATGTTTCTATATTCATTTAAGACAAATCTACAACAAAAACACTTTTGAAAATTAGATTGTGCAGAGATAAACTTGTTGCTCTCATGTAACATTTTATTGTTTCCGTACTCATCATATCTACAATGAGAACTGTGCACAATTACTGTCTCCATAATAACCTTCATCCTAACAGAGAAGAACATGTGAGTGCAAGAACTGCACATCACATCATTAAAAATAGCATAAATATGAAAGGAAAATTGATCTATCAAATGATAATATATTACTGAGGATACAGGTTTTATTTTACTTTATGAGAGCATCAGGCCCTTGGACAGATGTAGGTGATGACCCCTGCTTTAAAGTGAACAAACCGTGCTCCCTGCTGTGCTCAGATCTCTGCTCATGCCCTGGGCTGACCAGGTGAGTCATACCTGTGTTGGGGTTGTAGGCGTTGCCGATGTTTGTCGTCACCTTCTGGAACATTAGCCTGACGTCGTTGATATGCGGGCCCTGAGTTCTCCACTCCCCGTTGTTGTTCATGAGCGAGGCTGAGAACGCCACCTGAGCTTTACCTGCAGGAAATCAGAAGGTTTTATGCAGGAGAACTCTCTGTGGACCTAAGCCATCTCCACCTGGAGTCAGAACTGTCATAAACACTGTCTTCTGTCAGCCCAGCCTCCATCCCATTCACAGTCTAAAACCCCTGGTTTAGATCAGTGTTAATTTTGAGGTGTCTTCAGTGATGTGTTCTTGGGAAAAAATCCTCGCTGACAAAGTCTTAATGCATATATACAAAAGTTTATTGCAAAGAAACAGACAGTGTCAAAACAGACGCTTTCCTTCTTGCCACCTGGGAGAGGGTAAGTCTCTAATCGCCCTAGCTCCCCGAACAAAGAGATCACACAGATTATATAGAGCTGGTCAAAACCCCCATACTCCTAACTTTCCATATATGGTTAAGAAAACAACTTCATCCTATATCTGAACATATGGTCATCCCTTATATGGAAGGCCAGAGACCTGCAAGAGGCCCTCTGCATTCTTCTTTCTTTGAGCTGAGGCCAAGCCTTCATGTTCAAGCTCATGTTACTTATTTTACACAAATTAATAAAGCCTAAGAGAAAGAGACCATATATGCATATATAATTTAGCAGAGCAGTACAGACACCACATATTTTCCCCCCTTCGAGACTTCCGACTAAGTCTCGAAAGACAAAGATACTTATTATTATTCCAAATAACAGTTTCTCCCATAGCATGATTTTAACAAAACTCTTTTCTGATTTCCTATGAGGTGTGGGAGCAAAAAAAACCCTGCCTGGCAGCTTTCTTTCTTAAATGACCATCTTAACACAATCAAGGCTGGAAAAATTCTCCCACGACCCTGCTGCCCACAGCGATCACCTTTCGTACCCCAGAGGAACTCAAAAAGACAAAAGGGAGTGTTAATGATTGTCATATTACCATTTAGCAAATACACAAGAAAGCCTCAGCAAATAAAATAAAAAAAAAGTGTCCATTAGATCAGCTGGTCGACCCATCGGACCTCTCTTATGGACCTCTCCCTGCCTATCCATTTCTCTCCCTAGAATCGAATAAAATAATAAAACCTCTGAGGTCCCAGTGTACTTACCAAAAGACAGAGACATCATTCTTGAATTAATTTAGCCAAAAATGTTGTGCATACATAGAAAACTGTCACAAGTCCCACTATTGTGTTATAGTGTACATACAATGAAACAATATTTTATTATCATGTAAATTTAGCCAAACATAAGAATATCAACTGTAGTTCTCCAACCACGTTGGCTCCATCATGTGGTGTCCATACTGTGTTGATTCAAGCATTTCAGTCCATTTTATTGTCCATTTATATGAACCCCTCATCTCAGCGGGTTCCCAAACACCTTTTCTGAAAGAGACAAGAAACACTGAACAGTATCTTTTGTAAAAGCAACAAATAACATTGAAAACATCAAATGTAAAAATTTTATTTTATATTTTTTAGATAAATGTGAAATTTCCTATTTCCCATTTTTGCATTTCCAATTTATCTTACTTTTCTCTTTTCCCCCCTTGGAAAACATCACACTGTTATAATAAACATCAGTAAAGAAATAAGGAAAATTAATAATATGAGAGTAAATATTTAAGAGTATAATAAGGCTAAATATTAAAAGTACAATAAAGAAGATCAAAATGGATATCTTTCCACCACTCCTCCTATCACCACATCTTCCTCCTCATCCATATCAGTTGTTTGTATTAATGGCATCTGAGTTCGATCACTAGGCATAACTATTCCAACCCATCTCAATATCATTGCTTTCGCAAAAGTCAACAGCACTGTGCAAAAACAAAACATCACACATAATGATAGAATGACTGCAATCAAAATTTGAACCAATATTGCGCCCATTGGTCCCAATTTATCCTGCAACCAAGCATTAGCTGACCATCCAGCTCCTTCTGATGGACCAAATGCATCTCTAATATGTCTCAATGCATCAATGACACTAGTGATATTATCTGAACTGTATGATAACTGTCGACCATCTCTTCTGGTAACCAATCATCATTAAACAACTCCTCATCCATTTTTGTAATAGTTTCTAGAGTAGTCACAAATGGTTCTGAAACATTCTTTTCCGTCATATGTTCTCTCATTATTGGAGTCTCTTTGTGATTATTCTCATTGAGCTCTACAGACATCTGAGTTATATTTACTTCACTTTTGGGTTTCAAAGTTGTAACCTTTAGTATCTGAGTCACCTTTACCATGCTTTCAGTAGGCGTTATTGTCTCTATTTTATTGGTGGAATTAGTCTTTAATTCCTCTAAAGTTGTCAATAAAGTAGTAGCTTGGGTTGTAATGTTAACACTCTTAGTTACTTCTGGAACCAAAGTTGTCATTTTCTCTTGAGTGGTGCTAATCCCTTGAGTAGTTATCATGGTAGATTGTTTCTGCACTAAAGTTGTTATCATAGGTGTTGTGGTGAATTGTTCCTGAGTCTTTTCAATTACTGTAGAAACTCTAGCAGCAATCAAACCTCTTATTATTAGTATCACTGTACGAGTTATGTGACCTCCTATCCATTTATTCCGAAATGGGATGAATTTAAACTTCGGTGTATAAAAAGTACATGTATATTGTCCTTGATCTTCCCACATAACACTGTGCACAACAAGTGAACAATCATCTCTAGACTTTATTATTCTGCCATCATTGAACAACAAATACTTCCTCTGATAATGAGGCACTGTTTCAGCTTCTGATATTGCCAGCAAATCTTCACCACAACTATTTTCCCATCTTGGTGCAAAATTACCATGTACGTTATATCTAGTACATTTACATGGAAGACTAGCTAATTCTCCCAACCGGGCTTTAATTACAGTCTTCAGGGGATTTGGCGTTGTCGGAATCATCTTAGGCATCACTACTGTTAAATGTGACTCACTTAAACCACTAGATGTGTTCAATGTCAAAGGAACGGGTTTCTCTAAGATTGATTCTACCCTAGTTGTCATAACGCTTCAGTCTAACTCTCTTCTGACTCGATTTCGGTCTCTTTTGTCTTGCCGGGTTTCTGAATCTTCTCGTGGTGGAATCACCACTTCTTGTAGCTGTAGACTCTGCAGTTTTTGGGACATGTTGAAGGTCGATTTCTCCAAACCTTCTGTCTTGTCCACTAACTGCTGAGTCATTCCTGGCATCATCAAAAGTGTGCCCAGGATCAGCAGAATTGTCCCCAGCATGGACAATTTCTTCTTCTGAATTTTGATCCTGGAGATCTCTAAGTATCTCCTCTGCATGATCTTCTTCACTCGGTGCCTTGACAGGTGACAGGTGGTACCACGTTGGGGACCCTTTCACCTGTACTGCAGTTCCAGTACTGCGAACAACTTCAAATGGTCCCTCACGGCGTTCGTTATACCACTTTCTCCTAAACACCTTCACGAACACCTTGTCTCCAGGTTGGATTGTATTCTTCTTTTGCTCATTCAGCTTCTCCTGCACCTCTTCTTTCCTTTGCCTGTCAGAAACGTACGTAGATATTCTTTTATGCAGATTAGCCATATATGACACGTATGCTTTCATTTCATCTTCCAAAAGGGCTAAACTTGGGCCCTTTCCACTTGTACGAAAACAAGGCGCTGGCATCTGTCTTCCTGTAGCCAGCTCATGAGGTGTCAAATGTAAATCACGCAACTCACTTGAGCGACATGCCATTAATGCTAGCGGCAATGCTGCTACCCAGTTTAGGCCTGTGTGCTGACAAATTTTAACGACACGGTTTTTTAGTACACCATTCATTCTTTCACAAATTCCTTGACTTTGCGGGTGATAAACAGCACCAAAGCGCTGTTTTATCCCCAGTTTTTTCAAAATCAGTTTCACTGTCTTATCAACAAACTCCTGCCCGTTATCTGAAGCGATACGATCTGGAAAACCCCATCTGCTAATCACTTCTTTACACAGAAAATTGGCAACCGATTGAGCGTCTTTTCGCTTTGTTGGGCAGGCCTCAGGCCATCTTGAAAATCTATCAACCACTACGAGCATGTATCTCTTACCTTCGACTGATTTTATCATATCAACAAAGTCTACAACTAGTTCACGCATTGGACCTCTCGGAGTCGGAATGTGACCAGGAAGAACCGTCACCCCCCTTCGAACGTTGTTTTTCAGACAGATGACACATCTGCCTATAACATAGTCAATCTGTTCAAGCAAACATGGTGCCCAAAAACCATACTCTTTAATGATCTTTCTCTTAACTTCTCCTCTCGCCACATGAGCTAACCCATGAGCTTCTTGGATCATCAGACCTAAAAGGTCTGGGGGAGCTACTATGAGTCCCTCATGGTTTCTCCAAAGTCCCATAGAATCTTGGGTGACACCTCGATCAAGCCATAGCTGTTTATCAAGGTCAGGAACAGCTTCTTGCATTAAAATCACATCCCTAAGCGTGATTTTGTCTTCTAAATTTACTTCATGAGTGACCAGAAAAACTTCACCCACTTTATTAGCGCCAGTCACCGCTTTTGCAGCTTCATCAGCTGCTATGTTACCTTGCGTGACCCTTGACATATCCGCTTTATGTGCTGCACACTTAGCTATCGCTATTTCTTTAGGCTTCATCATGGCCTGCAACAATTTCATTATTTGTTCATGGTGACGTATTGGCGAACCATCTGTCTTTCTAAAACCTCTGCTTTTCCATACTGCTCCAAACAAGTGGCACACATTATGTGCATAAGCGGAGTCAGTATAAATTGTTACTCGCTTACCTTCTGCAAGCAAACAGGCTTCCGTCAGCGCCACAAGTTCAGCAAGTTGTGCTGATGCTGGCTGAGGTATGACCTCAGCCTTTTCCACAACAAAATCTAATCCTTGTGCTTTTACCACTGCCTAGCCAGCACTCAACTTATCACCCACACGATAACAGGACCCGTCGGTCCAAAGCTCCAGATCTGCCTCACGCAATGGGAGGGCTTGTAGATCTGCCCTTAGCCTAGAATATTTCTCAGCTTCTCGCACGCAATCATGTGGTTCACCGTCTTCTAATGTTGGCAAGCTCTCAGCTGGAATCGTTGTGACGCACCTCATCAAAGTGACGTCTTCTTGCTCCAGCAGCCTGTGATATTCTCGAAGTCTGGGCATAGTCAATGTGTACTTACCATAGTTCAACAAATTTCGAAGGCTATGGTGAGTAAGTATTGTCACTGGATAACCCATCGTGATCGCTGATGCTTTCTCATACATTAGTGAGACTCCCACTAAGGCTCTATAGCATGGTGGTAGTCCTTGCTCCACTTCTGAATAAGCGGTCGAGTAATAAGAAATCGGCTGAGGATTTGTTCCTGTGCCAGTTGGTTGGCATAGGACTGCACATGCATATTTGCCTCCTGTAGAGGTGGACACATAGAGCAAGAAGTTCTTAGAGTAATCTGGAAGTGCCAAAGCTGGGGCTTCTTGCAATCTTTGTTTAATTGTTTCAAAGGCTACAAAGCCATCTGATGTCCAAGAGAGCATAGAGTGAAGCTGAGAGCTTCCAGCGTCCTTTATCATAGCTCTCAATGGTCCTGTCAAACTAGCATAATCCTCAATCCACGCTGAAGAATAGCCAGCAATCCCAAGAAATGTCATCATCTCTCGGACGGTTCTGGGCTTTGGAGCCTTTCGAATTGCTTCCAACTGACTGTCAGAAATACTTCTATGTCCTCTGGTTATTACCTGTACCAGGTAGACCACTTTCTCCTGGCAGTACTGCAGCTTTTTCTGAGAAACCTTATGTCCTTTCTCTGCCAATATCTGTAACAACTTCATTGAATCCTTGTGACACGTTTCTGCGTCAGGTGAACAGAGCATAATGTCGTCCACATACTGAATGACAGTGCTCTTTAGCACCTGACCAATTCCTTCCAGGTCGTCCTTCAACACTTTATTGAAGATATGAGGGCTGTGCTTAAATCCTTGTGGTAACCGTCTGTAAACAAAATGTTGTCCTCTGAATGTAAATCCAAACAAACTTTGACTTTCAGTACTAAGTGGGACACTGAAAAATGCTCCACACAAGTCCAAGACTGTGAAATGCGTTGCTTCTGGTGGGACTTGAGTCAACAAAGTATGCGGATCTGGAACTTCAGCTGGAAAATCAGCAACCACTTCATTCACTGCTCTCAAGTCGTGTACCAAACGATAAGAGTTATCCGGTTTCTGCACTGGTAACAAAGGTGTATTGCTTTGTGGATTCTGTGTTATCTCCAAAACACCTGCTTTCAAAAGTCCCTCAATTTGTGGTTCAATCCCTCGGATTGCGTCTTCTTTCAATGGATATTGACTTTTCCAGGGGAGTTTGACTCCAGGTCTAAGTTCCACTTTTACTGGCTGCGCTGATTTCACATGTCCGATGTCAGTACTATGTTGGGACCATAAGCATTCTGGAATTTGTCGTAGCATCTCCTCTTTCAGGAAATGTGAGTCGACTTCAACACTGCAAATAGATTCATAAGTCATTTGTACAGCCTGTGGCTGTCCTTTTCCTTGAGTAGAAATCATGATTTTGATAAATCGACAATCCTCACTCATCCAGATGGCGTGGTTTTCTTTAAGTGGAGCAAAACTCGCTCCTTCTGCTTTTTCCATCATTTCTCCAAGGTCCTTCTGCTCGTATTCTTCAGACACCAACAAAGTTACATGTGGCACACTTTTCTCAATGTTGAATTCTTTTTGCAAAAATTCACTTTTTTCTATCTTCATTGCCGCTCCTTGTGGTCCCAAAATTATGCAATTTGAAGAAAGTTGAACTTGTTCTGGTTGACGACCCAACCATTCTTCTGGATCTGCTTTTGTAGCATCTTTGATGTACTTAAGTGTGCAATGCAATGGGTATTCAGGAAGTCTTGCTTTTGGCATATTTGCCACAATAAATTTTTCCCATAGTCTGACTGGTTCCAGGAAATCGGTGTCAAGATTTCCAATCCAAAATACTAACGAGGCTTCAGTCTCTGTTTTCATTGATAATTGATGAGTCACATCTTCTGGCACATCCACCAGACAGCCGTCTGGTGTACATTTGATTGTGCAATTTAATTTACACAAAGCATCTCTGCCCAAAAGTGCCACAGGTGTATGTTCTGATACCAGTATGGGCAATGTAGTCTTCAGATTTTTATAGCAGAGCTCAATTGGTTTAGTAAGAGGAACCAGCTGCTTTACTCCCTCAAATCCGATTGTCCTCACATATTGTCCAAACATAGGAAGATGTGTAGCATCTTCAGGTCGCACACAGGTGAAAGCTGCTCCGCTATCTGCCATCATCTCCAATTGGCGATTATTCACTTCCACCTTTACTGTTGGATCTTTTTCTGGTCCTGATGCTACCAGCTGACACCTCCCAGTCGGATTCTCTGGGCATCCCTAAAATCCTAGTTCCGGCCCCCTGAAAGGGTTAACCGGTCCCCTGGATCCTCTTGGTTGGCCTCTGAATCCTCCTCTGAAATTTCCTCTGAAGTTTCCTCCTGAACTGTTACAGTCTCGAGCCAAATGGCCAAATTGTCCGCAATTGTAGCATCTTTGTGAAGACCGTTGTAAATTTGAGTTAAACCTACCTCCTCTTCCTCTTCCCAGTGTTCCACGTCCTCTGATTCTCCAGGACTGCACTGGATTGAACACTGGTTGGGGGTAGGGTGCAACCGGAACCACCGATGAAAGCTGAAATGGTTGAGGCTCAGCCTGATTGGGCTGCACTTGTATTGCTGGTTGGTTTACTGGAGGCTGACTTTGCATGACAACAGCTTGCTTCTTTTCCTTCCTCTTACTCTCTCCCAGTTGTATCTGATTTAGCTTCCTGAGTGTCTCTTGATCTTGTTCTTTTTGGTCACATTCTTTTTTGCGATATAATTCCACTTGGTGAGCAATGTGGTCCGTGTATATTCCTTTCTCCATGCTTCCAAGGCCAACTACTTCTGCCAATTTGCTTCTTACTGGCAAAGGTAGTCCCTTCTGTATCTTAGCTCTCAAAATTGATTGTTCCATTTGGTTCAAATCAGGATCATTTCCAGTAACATTCCTCCAAACTTGAAGAGCTCTCGATACATATGCTCTCGGGTTTTCTTCCTGTCCCAATGGTTCAATAAAGATATTATCTGGTTGCACGTTCGTAGGAAATGTGTCTCTCAGAGCTCTCCACATCCGTCCTCTATTTGCAGCAAAGAGGTCTGCATCATTTGCTGCAGTCGTCACATATTCATTGAGTCCTGCTTTCTGCAGAATCTCCTCCATTGCAGGTATCCCAAGGAGACTTGCCAAAAGTCTCTTCACATCTCCCATAGCTGGTTGTGTTCCTACCATTATCTCTTCCAGCTTTGAGATCCACGGATGAGCACCATCTTGAAGGGTAGGGAGCTTCTCAAGTATGTCTGACATGTCCGTATTCTGCCAGGGCTTGTACTCCAATGGCCTGTCCCCTTATGATTACTGGACACATCTTTTCAGGCGTTTTTCTCTTCCTTAGACGTAATGTCATTGCTGATCTCTGAGATTCTTCCTTCTGAAGCTCTTTCTTCTGAGCCCTCAGTTCCTTTAATTGATTTGTCAAAGCGGTTTGACTAGTTGAAACAGTAGCTTTATCCAGGAATGTCAAGCACTCATCGATACTCCTTTCAATGTCTCTTAGTGTTCTTTGTCTGTCCTCTTCAATTCTTGTGCTGGATGCGGATGGAAGGAATCTTCTGGAAGAAGAATCTTTGCTTTCCCATTCTTCATCACTGTCTCCATTCAAACTCTCCTCAGAAGTGTCGTCTTCTGAGTCTTCTTTCTTCTTCGTCTTTCCTCCTTTCTTTTCTGCTTTCATTAATATGCGTCTGATTTGAGGATCATATCCACCCACAGTTCTTTCCAAGTCGCTTCCATCATCACCTTGTTCTCCTTCCATCCTTCTGTTCCTAGTTGCTGTCTTCTTTTTACTTTTAGAACTTGGAGTCAATTTTATAGTGGTCTCAGCTTGTCCCACTTCAATTACTCGATCATTGTCATCCTTAATGTGATAATTGCCATCTTGATTAAGTACTGGTAATTGTGGGTAGACGTCTTCAAACTCCACTTTCTGTTCGTATGGAGGTGGGTTTTGTACTGGAGTCAGGTGTGAAAATGGCAGATTAATTTTTTCCATCAATGTCTCCGTTTGTTTCGTATTTTTCTCAATTTCTTTCAAGCTTTTTTCTCTCTCTTCTCTTGTAGCTTGTACCAGCTTCTGTCCTTCGATGTCAAACAACTGTAAAATGCCAAGCTCCACTTGTCTCTTCTCTTTTCGTCGTTGTCCTGTTTTTCCCTTCTTTTGATTTAGTTTGTAGGTGGACACAAGCACCTGCATGGTTTTGATCACTTCTGGGTTGAGAGTTCCTACCTTTGGCCAGGGTTTTTCCAAATCTGGCCATCGCTCATGCCATTTATTCGACATTTTTACGATAAGTGGTTTAATCAAAGGATTGCTTTGTTGAACCACTTCGATCGGCGTGATTGTTTGCTTAGTTTTAATGTCTTTCTTAGACATTTTAGCAATTATATTTATTCCCTTATTTAAATTTAAAATCAAAAGTTTTCTTGAATCTTTGGCTTCTTCCCCCCCCCCCCCTTTTTTTTTTAATAATCTATTTATTCTTATTTATTTATTTATTCACTTATGCGATTAATGTCATCGACCTTATTTAACACTAATAGTTGTAGCACAATTAATAAAGATAAGTTTGCCAACACCAGAAGAAACAGCAAGCCTGCTGTTGTGAAAAATTTCACTGGACACTCGGTCTTTTGTGAAACAAATTCGTCAAAATGCTGTATAAATTTGTCAAACCAGTAAACAAATATTATATAGAACACCAAAACACTCAAACACAATGCAGAATAAATCAAACTCAAGACCTATGGACTTTTAATAACTAATTCAAACTATGTTCACTAAACAAATGGTCAATCTGTGCCAAGTCTGTGCAAAAATGAAAGCAAATATATTGTATAAAACACCAAACCAAAGTATGTGCCTATATAGTATATAAATGAAGGCAAAATAAGTGTGTTTAAAGAACTTTAGAAAGTGGTGTTTTATCAAAGGAGTTTGATTGACAAGAAAAAACAAACACTAGCCTTTTGCTGAAGTCAGCTTGCAGGGCTATTCAGTCCAGGCACATCTGGATTCACTCAGCTCAGCTCACCCCCCTTAGTCTCTCTCTCTCTCTCACTCAAGCAAAAAGAAGGAGAGAAGGGGCAAAGGTTAGTTTAACATTTAACACAATCTCTGCACATCAGATTCTTTCTCCATATAACACTCCATATGACAAAAAGGTTTATTTCTTTAATAAGAAAAGTTTATTTCACTCTCAAAACACCTCTCACACACAAAATGTTCATGCTTGAGTACACAGCAGTCTGTATGTTTTTGGGGCTCATAGATGGGGCTTTATAACAATCAATTAAAGGACTTCTCTTTCTTTTCTCCCTCTCTTTTTTTTTTTGTTAATGCATACATATATATATATATTTTAATAACAGGTAAAACTAACAAAAGTCCCCAGGGAAAAATAACTATCAAACGTCTCTCTTGAGAAGGCTCATAGATGTTGTCCTTCACAAGGAGCTCATAGCTTTTACAATAAGGGCAGCTCATATATTGTATTCTTTTTATATTCTAAGTAATAACAACATTCAGAAACCTTTATTTCCAATCACTGTCCAGCAGCAATTATCAAAAAGATTCAACAAAAAACATTCCAACACATACACATTCTACGTCAGTCACAAATGCAGGAGACACACACACATACCCACACACACACCCACACACATATAGCTCCTGCTCGCTGGACAAAGAAAAGGGAGGGGGCCCCTACAATACACACAAGATTGGGGTGCTGTCTCACACTCTTACATAAACATCCCTTCCTTCACATAAACATATGCCTACACACCCAGGTGATCTGCTCCCTGCACACACAAAAGCACATAACTCACTAGCACTGACACACACACACACTGAAATCACTTCTCTCCATATGCACACACATTTCTCCAACTATCCAACATACACACACACATCTGTGCATACGTGCACTGCAGTTACACATACACACACAAATGGGGTGTCTACCATTAGATCTCACTTACACATAGACTCAAGCACCCAAACAGAGAGAGACAAAATCTCTGCAGCTTACACACAAAAGAAAAAAAAAGGCACAGGGAGGCCACAGATGCACACACAAACATAAAGGTCAAACAACATCTCAATTCACATAAACATTTAGACTGACACAAAAGAGCAAGGAAAGTCAGGTGAGATCAGTTATTCAAAAAATGAAAAACCAGTTCCACACACACACGTCTCGCCCAAGAAAAAACATAAACACACAAACTAGTCGACTTTTTCTCCCCTTACTACTACTGCCGCTTCTTCTCATCTATCTTTCAGGATAAGAATTTATGCTACCTCTAAACGAAGTGCAAATTCAAACAGAAGGTTATATCATACACAACTCAGTGTCAATGAAACCTTTTCTACAGAACTTTTTACACTTCCAGTTTTCCTCCCAAAAAAAAAAAAACTGACCTAATTAAACAATTCTAATGTTTAATCAGGATTTAGGCCTGCCTAAAGCAGCTCCATTATAGAAGGCTTAACCCAATTAAGCGGCTATTTCTCTTAACACTTGCATATTTATTATATGCTCTTTTCCTTTACTTATCACTGCACTTATTCTCTGTAATCTCTCCCCTGGCCAGGTTACACACTTCTGGATCCACTACGTAATCAAGCTTCATTTTTCATGGCATAGCAAAAATAAAACACATGACAGAGACAATCAGAAAATGGGCCCACTAATTGTCAAGCATAGAATTAATTAATGCTGTTTTACCATTACTGATAAGCTGTGCACTTCTCTTTTCACTATATTCATCCCTTCTCTTAAAATTTAGAACGAGGTTACCCCAAAAAACACAAACACTATAAACCCCACACACAGGGCTTTTTCAGTGTGACATTAACAGCTCTGGTAGCTGCTCAAACGGGAAACAGCTGGCTCAAAATAAAGGGAGCACACACACACCCTCCTTACTGGCCTCTGAGCTTAAAGCTGGACCGCCGAGTCGTCAGGCTGCAGTCATCACAAACTGTCGCAATTCGTGAACGCCAAAATTTTGAGGTGTCTTCAGTGATGTGTTCTTGGGAAAAAATCCTCGCTGACAAAGTCTTAATGCATATATACAAAAGTTTATTGCAAAGAAACAGACAGTGTCAAAACAGACGCTTTCCTTCTTGCCACCTGGGAGAGGGTAAGTCTCTAATCGCCCTAGCTCCCCGAACAAAGACATCACACATATTATATAGAGGTGGTCAAAGCCCTCATACTCCTAACTTTCCATATATGGTTAAGAAAACAACTTCATCCTATATCTGAACATATGGTCATCCCTTATATGGAAGGCCAGAGACCTGCAAGAGGCCCTCTGCATTCTTCTTTCTTTGAGCTGAGGCCAAGCCTTCATGTTCAAGCTCATGTTACTTATTTTACACAAATTAATAAAGCCTAAGAGAAAGAGACCATATATGCATATATAGTTTAGCAGAGCAGTACAGACACCACATTTTCCTTAACAATAACTATGAAATCATTTTGTCGACGACGCTTTTTTCCTGAAGATAATGAGACGAGATAAACATGGCTCTTTGATGACTAAAACCTGATGAGCCGTCTGTGAGTTTTTGTTGATGAGATGAAACTAGACGAGAAGGTTAATGGACGTTCCGTCAATCATCCAAAGTGCATGACAGGTCTGCCTATTGTGCTTGTAATCTGTCAGTCAAAAGCTAATCAGTAATGCTGCTGCATCCCATCTATCTTTGGTCACACCCACCACCTCCATTACTTTAATCACTGATGGACCTTGGCGGACCCTGGACGTAGCACGAAGGGGCGTGCCCACCTTGTTAGCAAGCTGTTACTATCATTAGTACAGATATGTTACTGTTATATTCTGTTTGTACTTGTTGTGAAACTGCACTAGGGGTAGGGCCCCCCCCCACCAAACCATGTTGTTAAACATTTTTGTTGTTTATTTATTTAATTTGGTTCAAAGGCCCAATACAATGTTTAAAGTATTTACAGTATTCAGGGATTGTTTTATTCATTTTATGTTTCAAAGCGTCTCATGTTTGTTTCATACTTTGATAAGAGTGCAAAAGATTTATTTTATTACTTTGGTTTAGAATGTTTGCACTAGTTAAAGATAGCCCGGTGTTGTGTGGTGTCTGTTTCATATATAATATGCAACTTAATTACCCTGGTAGACAAGGTCAAGTTAAGCATGTGTTCCTCATCCATTGCTAATATTTTAAGCATATGTATGTTCACTGCACTTTAGCAAATTCTGAGAAATAAAGCCCCAATTGCCAAAGTGAGATGTTTTTGTTCACTGCATTTTTGAGTAATTAATTCCACTGTTACTACTGATTATTCAAATTAATTTGTAAAGACTAATACTTCATTCTTTTTTTCCCACTAAAGCTGACTAAAACTAAAACTAAAATGCTTGCCAAAAACAACAATGGTTCAGATGCACCCAATCTTTCCAGTATACCTGATTGTTACCATGACTTGGCTGCAGTGTTTCGCAAAGACCTAGCATTGTCTCTTCCACCACACCACCCTTACAATTGTGCCATAGACCTTTTTCCTGGAGCGTCACTGCCATCTAGTCATTTATATAGTTTATCTAAACCTGAAAGAGAAGGTATAGAGACACATATATACACGACTCCCTGAAAGCCGGTATAATTCGTCCTTCTTCTTCTCCCCTAGCAGCAGGATTCTTTTTTGTTGAAAAGAAGAATAAGACTCTCTCCAGGCTGGCATCCTCCCGTGTTCTTGTTTTTGTTTGTTTGTGTATGGGTGTGTCATTTCCTAGGCAGGTTCTGTGATTATTCTACCCCCCACCAGCCTCTTCCGGCAGCGATCTGTGCACCGGATTGTGATCTCTAATCACTCACCTGTTCTTCCTGAACAAGGATGCCTAATTATGCTCTGTGTTTTCTTGTTGACATGCCTTCTTTGTGACGTGTGGATTAACAGTCATTTGTGTGCAGAGCCGAGCTGATCCCGTTTCTGACCACTGGTGATCCAGGATCAGGAAGCGAGAGTGAGAGGATCGTCTGGCTGAGGGATTATTGGAAGTGAGCCCCACGCTGCACCCCCCCCCAAACCCCCAAACCCCCACCCCCAAGAAGGTGTTATAAAGCAGACTGACCTCTGGCTTCACTCTCTTTCTCCAGTTTCTCCACTCTGACTGCCAGCTGCTGCACCAGGACTCGCAGCTCTTCTTCTGTGGTTCTCTCACGATTCAGAATCTGATCATGCTGAGCCTGGATTCCAACCAGACCACAGACCCCCAACAGCACCAGAAACCAGGCGGACATCATCTTTGCTCAGAGACAACTGGATCAAGAGCATCAGAGCTTTCATTATATGCACTGAACAAAGTTAATGTTTGAACAACTCAAACAACCATGAGTTTGTGGAACTGAAGGCAGAGGTACTGAACCAAAAACATGATCAAACATCAGAGGTTATTGAACCAAACCAGCAGGGGAAGATTCCTGGAAAACAGATTAGGTACTCAGTCACTGCAAGGGCAAACAAGAATGTGAAGATTCATCATTTTATTTGCTTACATTTTCCAGCTCAGACCTTTGTGCTAATGAACACGTATTTAGAACATGCAGCATTTTAAATGAGTATGCACACTTGCAGAGCCACAGGTGTAGGAATCTCAGCTGGAGCAGACTGACTGAGCAGCAGAATCTGAATAACAAGGCCAGATACTGAAGGTGGACAGATGCTGGGAACCAGTCAGAGTGATGTTGAAGCTGCAGGAGCCAATCATGGGCAAAACCTCTTCTTCAACCATGAGTCCACTTTCAGTGTTTTCACTCACTTTTAGGTTTTTCTGAACTTCAGTTTTCAACTTGTGGTGTCTGTACTGTACGGTGGCCCAGAGGTGTCAGGTCAAATACAAAAGCTACAACACAAATACAAAAATTTTCATTAAGTATTTGAAGAGGTTGAAAAGAAGAAAAAAAAAAGGGAGAGAGAGAGAAATAGTGTTAAGGAAAGAGAGACAAGATTTAAAAAGAGTAGAAGTGAAAGTGAATACATGCATGAGAAAAATGGGAAGAAGTGAAGAAAAAGATTAATTGAGCACCTCCTGCACCTTTTATTAAATTTTTAAAATTACTACAATTTGGTGACCCAATGTGAAAGGCAGGATCGAAATACATTTTGGACACAATGGACAGCTACAGAGGCCTCTATAAAAAGCGGGTGAGCAGAACCCATTTATCTAAAATATCTGCTGATTGAAGAATACTAAATTAAGTTGGAAATTGTGTCTATGATGTATAATTTTGAAGTCAGAAGAATGAAGTCAAATAAAAAGTTAAAGAATGAAGTAAGTTAAGAATAAAGTAAAATAAGAATTAAAAGAATAACGGAGGTGACGGAGGTGAAAGCCCTGGTGGAGGATTGATCACCTCACTGAGAAGCCCACCCTCGGGGTTTACCAGGTTTCGAGGTCCTTGCGGTCTGTTTAGGATATGAAAGCAACCATGTAACGGTTTAGAGGGACCGATGTCTCAGAACACGCCGCAAAAAGCTGCCAACCCTTAAAAGTCCGGGATGCAGGGTTTCGAGGCCCCTCAATTAATTTTGAATCATAAAAGCAAGCAATTTAGGTTTTGAAGTCCTTTGATTTAAGATTAACTGTAAAAGCTGCCCCCCAAAAATAGGGAAGTTGTCATGTCCTGGGCCGGTGGCCCAGTGTTTTATGTTTTCTTGGTATGGTTTCCGTTTTCTCAGGTTGTTTTGTTATGTTATAGTTGCCTTCAGTTATTTCTAGTTCCTTGTGTCTCTCTGTATTCTGTGTCAGGTTTGTGTCTCTGTTCCCTTGTCATACTTCCTGTTTTATTTTGATATCCTTCCAGCCCCTGTCTGTTGTATTCAGTTTTGCTTCCCTCTGGTCTCGTCTTAGTTATCAGTGTCACCTGTGTTCCCACCTGTTTCCTCTTCCCTCATCAGCCCTTCTGTGTATTTAAGTCCTGCGTTTTCTTTGCCTGTTGTCGCGTCGTTGATGTTTTCTGCCCGTGTGTTCCTGTGCTCCCTGTGTCTCCGTTCCAAGGTTTTTGTATTTGGTTTTCCCCATCTAAATAAATACCTTTAAGTTTGCCCTTCCTCGCCCGTTTCCTCCCCGGCCATGACAGAAGTAGGGTTTCGAGGTCCCTCAACTTATTCTAAAACAGAAGAACAAGTAATTTGGGTCCAGAAGTTCTTTTGCTTCAGAATAAATTGTAAAAGCAGCCCCTGTAAAGAAGAAATAAGATGTAAGAGATAAAAGTGTAAATGAGTAATGATGAAAAGGAATAAGGATAAAGATAAGGAAAGAAAAAGCCGCAGTATTTGGAGAGAAGCCCTCTTTTGGAGGCTGCATTAGGCAGGCCTAAATCCTAAGAAAACATTAGAATTGTTTTACTAGGTCAGTTTTATAAAGGAATAAAACTGGGGGTGTAGGGAGAAATTCAATAGAGACGGTTCCCACTCTTACATGTTGACGAACATGTATGATGCAGCCTTTCTGTTTGAATCTACACCTCATTAAAGGTAGCATAAATTAAAAGGTAGGAAAAGATAGAAATAAAAGAAATAAAAGGAAAGAAGCGGCATTAGTAAAGCATGCTATTGTATGAATGAAGTCGACTTGAGAGTGTGTGTGTGTGTGTGCAATGTGAGAGGAGAGCTTATCACCCCTCCTTCTCATGTCTGTGTATGTTCTTGGGTGTGTCTGTGTGTGTGTGCGTGTTTGGCCCTGTGGAGAAAAAGTTTTGTCCCTCTTTTCCCCTGAAGAGCAGAGTGGTGTGTGATTAACAAATTAAGTTTAATTGGCTTTAAAGAGAAGTAAAAGTTTGTGTAAAATTGAATAGTTTGAGTAGGAGATTTGATACTTGGTGTTAACATTTGAAAAGTGATAGTCTGGCTGGATTTGTAGGTGCTTTGTACATGAGAATAATCATTTGTTGCTGTGAATATTGCTTTTTGGAGTATGTTGCATATATTGTTGTAAACAGAGTACATGGTTGTGTAGGATCTGAGCAGGAGGAGAGACAGAGCTGTGAAGTCTCTGTCTGCTCAGGGTTGTAAGTCATCCACATGTGGCTTGTGGGCCTTTTGGCCAGGCGTCCATTTTGGTTTTTGGGTGTGTGTGGATTCACCATTTTGTGAAGGTGTGTGTGTGTGTGTGTGTGTGAATTTGAGCCTGTCCTTTGTGTGTTTATGAGGAGGAGTTCCCCTCCTTCCTTTTCATTTTTCCCGAGCTTTGAGAATTTCTGTGTGTGGGTGTGGCATCTTGCCTTATGAAGTTACTGCTGGTTGGTAATTAAACATAGAGGTCATAGATGTTACATTATTGGTAATGATAAAATACACAACACATGAGTTGTCTGTTATTGTTAGAAATTCAGACGTTTCTTTGAGGGATTTATAGTTTACATGTCTTAATGATCTTGTTTTTGTGCTCTTACAATTTGTGCATCTTTATGTAAGAGGTCTCTGATGACAGAGGGATTTTGTTAGGTTTATAGTTCCTTAAAAAGAAAACAAAAAAGAAAAAGAAATAAAGTGGGTTCTAAAGTAATGGGTTTATAGAGAGATGTTTTTATGAGCCCCACAGTGAAGGACATTCTGAGAGCTGGATGTAACGAAGCACGAATGGTTTGGGTGTGTGATGTGCTTGGCAGTGCTATGTGGAGGACAGATATTATTATATGTATGTGTGATTTTATACACAGTAAAAAAAATTCTGTAAAAAAACAGGACATTGTCCTGTTTTTTTACGGTCATTTCCGTTAACTGAAATACAGATAATTCCGTAAATTTACAGTACCTTTTCCATATCATTCACGGATATTTCTGTTAATTTAATACTGATAATTCCGTAAATTTACAGTACCTTTTCCATATCATTCACGGATATTTCTGTTAATTTAATACTGATAATTCCGTAAATTTACAGTACCTTTTCCATATCATTCACGGATATTTCTGTTAATCTATTACTGATAATTCCGTAAATTTACAGTACCTTTTCCATATCATTCACGGATATTTCTGTTAATTTAATACAGATAATTCCGTAAATTTACAGTACCTTTTCCATATCATTCACGGATATTTCTGTTAATTTAATACAGATAATTCCGTAAATTTACAGTACCTTTTCCATATCATTCACGGATATTTCTGTTAATTTAATACTGATAATTCCGTAAATTTACAGTACCTTTTCCATATCATTCACGGATATTTCTGTTAATTTAATACAGATAATTCCGTAAATTTACAGTACCTTTTCCATATCATTCACGGATATTTCTGTTAATTTAATACAGATAATTCCGTAAATTTACAGTACCTTTTCCATATCATTCACGGATATTTCTGTTAATTTAATACTGATAATTCCGTAAATTTACAGTACCTTTTCCGTACCACTCACAGATATTTCTGTTAATTAAATACGGATAATTCTGTAAATTTACAGTACATTTTCTGTACCATTTAATGGACACTTCTGTTAATTCCACCACAAATGATTCAGTAAATTTACAGATATTCTCTAACCTTAACTGGCAATTTGCTAAATGTTCTGAAAATGTCTTTACAACTGAAAATTCTGTTAACTGAACCTGCACCATTATGCTAAAATACAGATAGGCGTGATGATTTAAAAAAGTGCCAATAAAGCAACAAACAAAAGACTAATAACCATTATGTAAACATAAATTGAACAAATTTATTTTTCCTTTTGTAACACCAATGTATTCATAAATGCCTTTAATTGCTATCCTTTCCTTTAACAAAGGTAACTGGATAAAACACTGTAAGCAAGAGTTTTGTTTAAAAGAACATTATACAAAGATGCATATCCATTAAACAATAAACAGAGCTGTTAGAGCTGTATAATACTCCAGAAACAGAATTTGTTATACAAATTCTATACTACTAAAACTATACTACGACAAAACCAGTCTAGCATTGTTAATTCTTTCTTCCCCAGTAACATGAATAAATAACTGAAATGGGAAATTATTTCCGTAAACTGCATAAAATCTACTGTGATCAAGGCCCTGCTACTGATAAAAGTCCAATCAGTGACTTATTTAAACAGATTAACATAAACATTTGAAATGTTAATTCATTTGCAACAATGAACAAATCAACATTAAAGTGCTACTTTCTAAAATGTTAACCACCACACATACAAAATAGAAAATGGAAACAACCCTTTAAACTTCAAGCAAAAACTTTTTTTTTTTTTTAAAGGTGTTTTCTGGCAGCACTAAACCAAAACTGCAATACAAATGCTACAGTATTTTTCATTATGAACATTTCTTGCTAAGAACAAAGATCTTTTTGTTTGACCTAAATGCAAACTGTGGCATTTCACAATATCAATTGGCATGCTTCTGCAAAATTACTGGATTCCATTTTGTACTCTATGTCAAAAAGTTGTCCAAATAGTCACGCTTGCTATTGATAAAACTGGAGTTTTAAAGGAAAAGCGCAGGGAAGTTGTCCATGTGTATGTAAGTGAACCTTTGTCCATTTGAAGAAGCTACTAAAAACAGCCCAAAGAGTTCCATTTTGATTTCCAGTTTCATTTCAAATTTTCCAGGGATTGTCAAAGTTGTTGAGTTCAGACAGGAACTTGGGCAGTTTTGGTGGAATGTGTGGCTGCTTTTTCCCTTTCATCTCAGCCTTTGACCCTCGTTCAGGATTTATTCCCAGGAACACTCTGTGGAATATATAATATTTTTTGTTAAACAAGTGAATGACAACTACAGAGTAATGTGTAGAATGAGATGAGACTGAATGAAAACAAATATATCAAAAGTGATCTAGAGACTTGGGAGTATATTTGGGAATTATTCATTAAGATAAAAGGGAAGATCCCACCAAAGTGCTCCACATTGACATACATGCAATTCAAAGGTCTTCCACATTTGGTGCACTCTTGTTATTTATTTTTTTTATTTAACCTTTATTTACACAGGTAGTCCTACTGAGACTCAGTGTCTCGTTTGCAAGAGAGGCCTATGTGCGCGCATGCATGGTTTTGTTTTTTAACTGCAATACTGGTAAATTGATATATTGTTAAAAATACAAAATAAAGCTAAGCCAAATTGGAAATGCTAGACCTGAACTCATGCATCTCCTGCCCAATTCCAGGAAACAAGTTCAACAAACTGAGTTAAAAAATAACCTGAGTTTATTAACTGAATTTGCTATAAAGGCAGATGAGAGAAAGTTCATTCAACTCAGACTGTGTTCACCTTGAGATAAAGGCATGTGAGTAGATAAAGAAAGCCACCAGCAACAGAGCTCCAATACCACGCACTACCATGATGAGTGAATAAGAGGCAGAGCCTCCATTTTAACCCAGTGGACTGAAGAATTAAAAAAAAAGAAAAAGTGCCAGTGTGTTCAGTAATATTTATCTCACAAAACAGGAGGAAAGCAAAGAGAAATTCTAATCACCTTGATCCACTCTGTTATCACACAGCATAAAAGTTCAAGTTATACAGTAACAGTCAAAAGTTTGAACACACATTCTCATTCAGGGTTTTTTTCTACATTGTGAATTAATATTGAACTCATCCAGACTATGAAGGAACACATAAGGAATCACGCAGTAAACTTCGAAGTGTTAAACAAACCAAAATATGTTTTAGAGTTTAGATTCTTCAAAGTAGTAACCTTTTGATTTGATTATAGCTTTGCACACTCTTGGCATCCAATAGTCTTGAAGGAGTTCTCAGAGGTGCTGAGCACTTATTGGCTGCTTTGCCTTCAATCTGTGGTCCAATTCATCCCAAACCATCTCAGGGGGGTTTAGATCAGGTAATTGTGGAGGCAAATCAGATAGGATGGCATGTCACTGTAAAATGCTATGGTAGCCAAGAAATTAACTCTTGAGGTGTGAGCTGTTAACTGAAAGCCATTCCAGGTGACTACCTCATAATGCTGACTGAGAAAAATGCCAAGATGTGCGAAGCTGTCATCTTAGCAAGAGGTGCCTGCTGCAAAGAATCTAAAAATCTAAAACATATTCTGCTTTATTTAACACTTTGTTTACAAAAGAAGTCTATATGCATTTATTTATAGCTTGGATGAATTTAGTATTAATTTACAATGTAGGGAAAAAAAAAAATCTGCCACGATGTCTAGAGACTCTTTAATGTCTGTCAGATGTGCTCAGTGTGAGCCTGCTCTTATTAGTTCAGAGAACAAAGAGTCAGTTGTGGACCTGCCAGCCTTGCAGTGTCATATATGGTGCCACCAGTGAAATGTCTCAAAGGTATGAAAAAATTAATACATCACAATCCTCCATTTAACATCAAAATTTTAAGTGCCTACCTTTGGATGAATTCCAGAGTGAGTGACATCCCCTTCGGGTATTTTATGTTCAAGACATAAAATAAAGCAAAAGCATAGGCCACGATGGGGGAACTGATGTGGTCATTTACAATTTCTTGATCGACAGCTAGCTTGAATCGTTGGTCTCTTTAAATCATAAAAACACCAGTATCACAAAAGATAATTGTCATGTCCAAATGCAGTATGTTGTTTGCTGATTTATTAATTGTTAAGATTTTGACAAACACCCAGTGCCATTCAGGGCTGTGCTAAATGTTATGCAGCCATCTGCCACCAGATGGAGGTGCAACCCTGAGTTTGCTCTAAAAAAATAAATAAATAAATAAAAAAAAATAAAAAATAAAAAAAAATAAAATAAAGACAACCGTGTTAATCATGGCCTGATATTTTTACTAGGTCTAATATTATATATTATATATTTAGGGCCCGAGCACGAAATGTGCGAAGGCCCTAATGTAATTGCTTCGTTTATTATTTTGAGTAAGGTGTAAGGTAAGTAAGTGAGTAAGTAAGTAGTAAGGTGTAAGTGTCTTAATTTTAGAATCATCCCTTAGTCACCCCCCCCGCGTTTAGTCGGCTAAAATTGGACATTAATTTTTCCTGCTATGGCAGTTGGCAAAGAGTAATATAGGCTACAAACCCATGACAAGTATGCAGGGGGTGCACGGGATGCTCACTCCAGGACTTCTGGAAATCTGTTGTAAAATAAAACAAAGAAACACAATGAATGTTCTATAGATTTCTTTACTGCCAGGCTCCTCCAATTAGTCAACAATTCAGAGATGCTGAAAGATCAAGTTTAAAAAACAGCAAGGAGTGTAAAATAATTTTACTAAGTAGCAAATAATCTTTTCCCCTTTGTTTCCTACCATGTGTCATGTCATTTTAGAACAAAGGTGTTGAAAGTTTTTTTCATGCCTCAAAATGGGCATTTGGGAGGTAAGCATAATTTTGCATTAAGTTTAAGGTATTTTGGCCATTACATTCAAAAGTGTATCTTACACTTGAGTAAACTAAACCAGACCAACAAAAAACAAAACAAAACAAACAAAAAACAAGACATTTTATTCTCAGAAATAAAATTAAAAGAAAGAAATAAAATTTAAACCCACCTCATTTTGGTACAAAAGATGGTCAGGGTTTTTCTTGAAGAATTTTGCAATCCCAGCAACCAGTGGTAATGGACCTTCATGCATCTCGATTCCTTTTAAGTCAAGAAATTCCTTGATGGCCTTTTCTTTTCTTGTCAGTTCATCTGATAGCCTTGTTTGAACTAGAAAGCCAAGGAGCTTCTCTGTGTGATCAGAAAGGTGGACACATTGCAAGTCAACATAATTTCCTAAGGATTGTGACACAAAAACTGGATCAGATCAGTCAATCTATGTTCTGATCCATTTAATTCAGCCCTGTTCTGAGTTAACCTTGCCACATTTCAGTAGAAGATAGTGGGAGAGCTAAGGCAGCAACCAAGCAGACAGTAACAGCAAAGTGTGATCATTCCCAATTTACTATACCAAAAAATTCTTAATCAAATTATGACAAGCATTGTTTATGAGTCCTCCCCCCTCTTTCACTTACACCAGAGCTCACAATGATGGTAAAGTTTTGAGTGCAAGGAAGCTCAAATGACCACGTTCCATAGTTCCTCTTGTTCTCCGTTGCATAAAGCATTTAAGACTCTTGCTCCACACATCAGAGCCGTCCTATAAAAAAAAGAATAAAAGCTGCTGAAAGATAATTTACTAGATTCAAATGGTTCACGTTCTCCTCCCTCTCACCCACGCCTGAGCTGGCCAACCACACCCTCACAGGTATGGCTCACATGAAGAGTAAGCTGTATCTGCAGTACCAATGCTGCTGAAACATTTAACTATTATACAGAAGCAAACAGAACTTTACTTCATATATGTAATCACAACAGCTCACTTATGTGTCTTCAAGAATATGCCACATACGTTAAATGACCTGCTAAGCACTACAGAAACCCACTAACATTGTTTTAAAGACAAATATATCTGGTGTACATACAGAAATATCAGGTAAACTTTTAATGGATGGATCTCTCTCTCTCATATATATATATATATATATATATATATATATATATATATATATATATATATATATATATATAATTAATTGACAAACCAAGTTAAACAGCACACATACTAAAGAAACTGTTTTATTAACAAAAGTAGTAAGTCAGTTAGGTCTGCAACAATTTGATTTGATTAATTTGATTAGTTTCAAACTAAACGCGGACAATGTGCAAACACCATCTCCCAACGGTCCTGTTTACACTATATTTTGCGGGGCAAAATAGCGACCAGCTTTACTTTCAGAGGATCGTAACCACAGACATATACGTCTATGATCGTAACACAGACTAGAGGAAGCCACAATACGGCATCAAGTCACGTGGTCCAATCAGATTCAGGTGCATTCAATGACCCGTAGGACCAACCACTATCACAGAATATTACACGCATATTATCTAACTGTTCACCGTCCCTGAATTAGCAAACTGGCACTAATTAGTCCCCACTTTTTTCTGACAGTACCCTAAAACAGTGACACGAAGAATGCACATTTTCGTACATGTTTAAAACAAACCATTCCACACCAGGCAGGCAGTCCTTTGCAGAATGGCTGGCCAACAAAGCTAACGTTAGCATTTGTAATCCCTTGAATAAAATATATAAGAATCACAAATGCAGTGGTCAACTCTGTACTACAACATTAGCTAAAGTGAGTTACAAAACACAAAATATAGATATTATATTTGCATTACAAGATTTTACCAAACTGTCAAACGATCGTGTATGCCTGACGATAAAAGTGGGATTAGCAATAAAGAGTCGAATCTAAATGCAATTGTTGAACGTAACTAGCAGACAGAAAAACTTAGTTTAAGTCACAGGGTCCTTCTGACTCTTCTGTGATATCGTCAGAAATGGGAATCCGCTACGGGCCAAATATCTTGATAATACTCGCTAGTTCATTAGCTGGCAGACATGTATTTAGCAAAGGTGTAGACTATTAGATATGGGGAAACAGACATCTGCCGTTAGCATTTCTTTATACCAGTCCTTGTCAAATAAAAGCTGACGATTACACAGCCACACCTAACATACTTTAAAAATGAAGTACAAATAATGTTAGACTTAAGTCACCACATTACTCTGCAAATTATAATTTTGTTCTCGGTAATGGCAGACGCGGGCTGGCCATTCTTACAACAAAATAATGTTTTCAACATAGCGCATTTGTAATTAAACATTTTAAGATAGTCATTTTTTAATTAAAATGATATTTACCTGAAAAGCGTGCAAAATTACATCCGACTCTGAATGTCGAAGAAGATGGCTGCTTTGTGTCTTAAATGTTCCCGCTTCTTGTCGATTTCCCAGAATGCAATGCGTGATTTAAAAAATACGGAAAAAGGCCTGTGAAAAATAAATACGGACAATTCCGTCATTTAAAAACAGTAAATTGTACTGTATTTTCACGGATTTTTTTTACAGTGTATGTTAATACCTGAACTAATTGTTGCCTTTTTCTCTTTGCCCTGCATGAAAGACAAGGCAGCATAGACACAGCCAGAGGAGACATCTAGCCAGAGCCTGAAGGCCAGTGGATCAACCTCCTTTAAAGGCCAGTGTTCTTCTTATTCACAAACTCTTTCTGGTATGTTCTCTAAACATTTATGAGTACATATTTACTTTGTTTTCATTTACACATTTTATGGATATATATCTAATTTGGCATTTCATATAGAACATCTGCTTGATTTCAATTCTCTGACAATTTGGCAACAGATTGGACACATTTATGGGGTTTACACTTTGTTGATGTGAGTAACTGTGTGTCTTGTGGTGCATATTGAGCTTTATTCTGGTTTGGACAAATTTGAGTTATATTGTTATAGTGGGGTGAATAGTTTTTGCGTCAGCACGTTTGTATCTCTTCTGGTGTTGGCAATTTAGTATTTACGGATTGTGGCTGAGTGACTAATAAATAATCGGTTTAAGATTGGAAAAATTATCAATTATTGCTAATGATAAACAAATAAATAGATAAATAAAATTGTCTGATTACAATAAATTGATTAATTGAAAATAAAACAAGTTCATTGAAAATTTATTAATTAATTGAAAAAAAAAGGGGGAAATTTGAGAGTTCATTAAAATGTCTGACAATGATACTAAAGTTTTGAAAGCAATTACCCCAGTAGAGGTAGTTCAACGGAGTAATTCATTAATTAAATCACTCATTGCAAAGACATCAGAAAAATGGCATAAACGATGGCCACATATTGATCAACCCTGGCCTAAAGATGGAACTTTAAATCCAGATGTAATTCAAACTGTACGGGTGCTTGTGTCTACATACAAAGCGGAACAAAAGAAGGGGAAGAAAGGAGAACGATGAAAACACAAAAGGAAAATGGAACTTGATGTCCTTCAGCTCTTTGAAAAAGAAGGGCAGAAACTGATGCAAGCAACTAAGGACAAGAAGAATAAAAGCCTGGAAGATGTTGAGAAGAATATAAAATTAACGCAGAAACTGATGGCTGAAATTGATGTACCGTTCTCACATTTCAATTCAGTGGAGAAGCCCCCCCTCTTACGAAAAGGAGCTTAAGTTTGAAAAAGTATACCCTCAGCTTCCAGTGGTTAACCAGGATGGCAACTATCACATTAAGGATGACAATGATAGAGTAATTGAAGTGGGACAAGCGGAGACAATTATAAAATTGATTCCAAGCTCTAAAAGTAAAAAGAAGATCAACCTTGAAGATTAGGAACAGAAGGATGGAGGAACAAGGTGATGAGGGAAGCGACTTGGAAAGAACTGTGGGTGGATATGATCCTCAAATCAGGCGGATACTAATGAAAGCAGAAAAGAAAGGAGGAAAAATGAAGAAAAAACAAGACTCAGAAGACGACACTTCTGAGGAGAGTGTGGATGGAGATAGTGATGAAGAATGGGAAAGCAAAGGTTCTTCTTCAAGAAGGTTCCTTCCATCTGCATCCAGCACAAGAATTGAAGAAGACAGACAGAGGACATTAAGAGATATTGAAAGAAGTATCGATGAGTGCTTGTCATACTTGGATAAAGATACTGTTTCAACTAGTCAAACCGCTTTGGTGAACCAACTAAAGGAACTGAGGGCTCAGAAAAAAGAGCTTTAAAAGGAAGAATCTCAGAGATCAGCAATGACATTATGTCTAAGGAAGAGAAAAGCGCCTGAAAAGATGTGTCCAGTAATTATAAGGGGACAGACAATGGAGTACAAGCCCTGGCAGAATACGGACATGTCAGAGACACTCAGAAAGCTCAACCAGATACAACTGGGAGAGAGTAAGAGGAAGGAAAAGAAGCAAGCTGTGGTCATGCAAAGTCAGCCTCCAGTGAAGCAACCAGCAATACAAATGCAGCCCGATCAGGCTGAACCTCAACTGTTTCAGCCATCATCGGTGATTCCAGTGGCCTCTTACCCTCAGTCAGTGTATAATCCAGTGCAACCCTGGAGGGAAAGAGGACGAGGAAATCTTGGAAGAGGAGGTATTTTTCATTTAAATTTGCAACAGTTTTCAGAAGGGTGTTACAACTGTGGACAATTTGGCCATTTTGCTCGTGATTGCAACAGATTCAGAGGAGTTAGAGGCCAATCAAGCAGATCCAGAGGCCTGGCAAACCCTTTCACAGGACCGGAACTAGGATTTTAGGGATGCCCAGAGAATCCGAGTGGGAGGTGTCAGCTGGTGGCATCAGGACCAGAGAAAGATCCAACAGTAAAGGTGGAAGTGAATAATCACCCATTGGAGATGATGACGGATGGTGGAGCAGCTTTCACCTGTGTGCGACCTGAAGATGCTACACATCTCCCCATGTCAGGACAATATGTAAGGACAATCGAATTTAAGGGAGTAAAGTAGTTGGTTCCTCCTACTAAACCAATCGAGCTCTGCTATAAAAACCTGAAGATCACATTCCCCATATTGGTATCAGAACATACACTTGTGGCATTGCACGCTCAAGTATTTCAAAGATGCTGTTAAATCAAACTCAGAAGAATGGTTGAGTTGCCAACAGTCAGTTTCAACTCTCTTCAAGCTGAATAATCTTGGGACCACAAGGAGCAGCTATAAAGATAGAGGAAAGTGAATTTTTGCAGAAAGAATTGAACATTGAGAAAAGTGTGTCACATGTAACTTTGCTGGTGTATGAGTATTATGAGCAGAAGGACCTAGGAGAAGTGATGAAAAAAGCGGAAGGAGCTATTTTTGCTCCACTCAAAGAGAATCATGCCATCTGGATGAGTGAGGATCAAAGATTTATTAAAATGATTTCTACTCGAGGAAAAGGACAGCCACAGGCTGCATGAATGACTCATGAATCAGTTTGTAGTGTCAAAGTGGACTCAAATTTTCTGAAAAAGGAGATGCTACGACAAGTTCCAGAATGTTTGTGGTCTCAACACAGTACTGATATTGGACTGGAGAAGTCAGCTCAACCAGTGAAAGTGCAACTCAGACCTGGGGTCAGACCCCCCCTGGAAGGATCAATATTCACTGAAAGAAGAGGCAATCTGAAGAATCAAGCCACAAATTGAAGGACTCTTGGAAGCAGAGAATTGCTGGTTATTCTTCAGCATGGATTGAAGATTATGCCAGTTTAACAGGACCTTTGAGAGCCACGATCAAAGACACGGGAAATGCTCAACTTCATTGTCATCTTTCTTGTACGCAAGATGGCATTTTGGCCTTTGAAACAATTAAACAGAGGCTGCAAGAAGCCCCAGTGTTGGCACTTCCAGACTATTTTAAGAACCTTTTTTGTTGTATGTGTCTGCCTCTACTGGTGGTAAGTATGCGTGTGGAGTTCTTTGTCAGCCAACTGGAACAGGAACAAATTCCCAACCTATTTCTTACTATTCTATCGCTTATTTAGAAGTGGAAATGGGACTACCACTATGCTATAGAGTCCTAGTGGGGTTTCATTGATGTATGACAAAGCATCATTGGTCACGATGGGGTTATTGAGTGACAATTCTTACTCATCATAGTCTCAGAAACTTGCTGAATTATGGCAAATATACATTGACTATGTCCATACTTAGAGACTATCATAGGCTCTTGGAGCAGGAAGTTGTCACCTTAGTGAGGTGCGTCACAGCTAACCTAGCCAAAAAACTTGCCAAAACCAAAAGACGGTGAACCACATGACTGTATGCGAGAGGCTGAGAGATACTCCAGACTTAGGTCAGATTTGCATGTCCTGCCGTTGCGTGAGGCAGATCTGGAGTGTTGTTAATCGTGTGAATGACAAACTGAGCTCTGGTTATGCATTAGTAAAAGTGCAGCTTCTTGCTAAATTTCTGTCCAGAGAAGTGATAAGCAGATGGGGATTTTAAGATTGGATATTTTCAGACAATGGAAAAGAGTTTGTGGATAAGACTGTGAGATTGGTCTTGGAAAAAACTGGGACTTAAATAGCGCCTTGGTGATGTTTATCATCCACAGAGCCAAGGAATTTGTGAAAAACGAATGGGGTTTTGAAAAATTGTGTTGTTAAGATTTGTCAGCATGCAGACAACTGACTTGGATGTTGATAATGGATGTGGTGAGAGAAGGAGTGGTGGAGCAATACTCACCTTGATGTGTAATCCTACTAGATCTTTTACATTTAGTCTTATTATAATTTTCATATCTGTTTTTATTATTAGTTTTCACTTAATTAATCGTTACTAACCATTCTTAATTTTTCTTTGTTTGTTTGTTTGTTTGTTTATGTCTTATATAATGATGTGATGTTTCCAAGGGGGGAAATGAGAAAAGTAAGATAATTTGGAAATGCAAAAATAGGAAATTTCACATTTATCTAAAAAGGAAATAATTAACATTTGATGTTTTCAATTTTATTTGTTGCTTTTACAAAAGGTACTGTTCAGTGTTTCTTGTCTCTTTCAGAAAAGGTGTTTAGGAACCCGCTGAGATGAGGGGTTCATACAAATGGACAATAACATGAACTGACAAATGCCTTAAATCAACACAGTATGGACACCACATGAAGAAGCCAACGTTGCTGGAGAACTACAGTTGATATTCTTATGTTTGGCTGAATTTACATGATAATAAAATATTGCTTCATTTTTGTGCACTACAGTAACACAATAGTTGGACTTAATCTGTGACAGCTTTTCATGTATGCATAACATTTTTGGTTAAATCAATTTAAGAATGATGTCTTTGTCATTTGGTAAGTACATTGGGACCTCAGATGCTTTTTTCTTGTACTCGATTCTAGGGAAATTAAGGAATTAGGCAGGGAAAGGTCCATAGAGAAGTCCGATGGGTCGACCAACTGATCTAATGGACACTTTTTTGATTTTATTTACTGAGGCTTTCTTGTGTATTTGCTAAATGGTCACATGACAATCATTAATACTCCCTTTTTCTTTTTGAGTTCCTCTGGGGTGCCAAAGGTGATCGCTGTGGGCAGCAGGATCGTGGGAGAATTTCTCCAGCCTTGATTAAGTAGGGGTTTTTGCTCCCACACCTCATAGGAAGTCAGAAAAAGTTTTTGTTAAAGTTATGTTATGGGAGAAACTGTATTTTGATGTAAGAGAAAATATCCCTGTGTTCTTTGTCTTTCGAGACTTAGTTTGAAGTCTCGAAGGGGGGAAATATGTGGTGTCTGTACTGCTATGTTAAACCCTATATATGCATATATGGTCTCCTTCCTTTAGGCCTTTATTGATTTGCGCAAAAGGGTAACTTGAGATGAACATAAAGGTTTGGCCTCAGTAGAAAGGAATGCAGAGAGGACCCCTTGTGGCCTCTCTGGCCTTCCATATAAGGAACTGACCATATGTCCAGCTATAGGTTAGGGGTTGAAGCTGTTCCTTATAGCCATATATGGAAAGTTAGGAATGTGGGGGGTTTCACCAACCCTATATAATCTTTATGTTCCCTTTGTTGAGGTGTGCAGAAGATCTTTGGCTTTCTCTCACCCAGATGTCTCGAGCGTCTGTTTTGATATTGTCTTTTTGTAATAAACTCTATGTTATTCATTGAGACTGTGTCGGCGAAGGATTTCTTCAAACACAACATTATGGCATCACGATCAAGAAACAACAAACTTAATCTGACAAACAGTTACAGCCAAGTCAAGTTTATTTATATAGCACATTTAACACAACAACAGTTGACCAAAGTGCTGTACATAAATTTAGAATTTAGAATAAATTCAGGACAAAATCACTGAATATAAATTTAGAATCAAGAATCAATTAAGAACCAGAGCATCTGTTTACAAACATCCAGGAGATAAGTGGCAGTCCAAGGCCGCCAGGGAGCCAAATTCCTGATTCTATGACTTGTTTGGGTACAGACTGTACTGATTAATTTGTTGACAGCCTTCAGTCTTTCTGGTACCTCTCAGTGGCGAGAAAAAAAAATCCAATCCAGTCATCCGAACCCCTGTTATTCAGTCCTCTGCCGTGCAGAAACAGGTAACTCTCCAAGATCTAATCCCTCCAATCAGCTCCAGATATACTGAGTCTGAGTTTGAGTCTGTACCTTTCTGCATAACCCATCATAAGCAGCTTTACCAAGGCCAGACAGCTGCCCAGAATTGCTTCCTGAATTGTAACGACAAGCCAGGTATCTCCAGGTCCAATTCAGAGAAATCCCAGTGTCAATAAGCCGAATATGTGTGTGTCCTCCATCGACAGTACGGCCAGGCACGTCATCTTCCACACCACACAGGAATGACGTAGCCAGTGGGAAATGTCAATTGGATAAGAGGGAATAGGGTTCTCCTTTCCCCAAACTCCTCATGGTGAAAATTTGATCAAAATAATGGTGTTGAGAGACCAGCTGATCAGATCCATAATTATAAATTCTAGTTCAGAAGCTGTGTGAAGAGAGGCTCTAAAGCAGCAAAGCAGGATAAAAAAAGGACGGGCTGGGGAGAGAAGACAAGTGCGTCCGTCTCTGCTGAAAGCTGAAGAAAGAAAAAAAAAAAAAGCATAAAACTTTTGCAGATTTCCAGGTTCTTCATGACTCCACCTACATGGGGAAGATGAGGAAGCCGCTGAAGGTGCTGAGGCCACTCTTGTCACTGATGCTTTGGTTTGGCCAGAGGACGACCCAGACTCGGTCGCCCTCATTCAGAACCAGCGTCATACCGTTGGCATTCGAACTGATGCGGCCCACTGTGTTGTAGATGGCAAACATATTCTCGCCGTTCTTCAGCACCGCTGCATTTAAGGATCCCGACTTTCCGATGCTCCCAGTAAAGCGAATATAGTAGAGTCCGTTTGTGGGTGTGGTGAAGACGCCTGCAGATGAAACACGGGGACAAACAGTCTGTTATTAAATGCAGGAAACTAGTTCAGAGCTCAGATCAGTCTTGATTCTTCCTGCCCCAAAATACCATAAAAACTACAAGAAAATCCATCAAATAAATTCTAAGGTGAGAGAGAAGAACTTCAGGCATCATCTCAGGAGAAAGATAAAGACTTCCTTCATGTTCAGAGACCCCCCTCCCTGGACCTGACCAGGTGAGTCTTACCTGTGTCTGGGTCGTATGCATTGCCAATGTTTGTCTTCACCTCCCTGAACACCAGTGGGCTCACATTTTCAAACGGTCCCTGATGGGTCCACTGTGAGGTGCTGGTGAGCGAAGCAGAGAAGGCCACCTGAGATCTACCTGCAGGAACACAGACAGGTGTTCAGGTAATGAGAATAATGCTAGTTCCTCTTAACTAAACTCTGACTGGCCCAGAGAAGCTGAGAGAAGACACTGGGTGGGTCTGAAGTGCTCCCTGTGTGATGTAATCAAGCACAAACAGAGGGGGTGTCCGTTACCCTGGAAACTGTATGAATGGGCTTTACTCAGACTAAGATTTAAACCTGACTGAACCGTCCTCAGGTTACTTTGTGTTTGATCAGACATTTTATGCTGGCACACTGAGATACGTTGTATCAGTGAAGGTGTTTAGAGCACAGTGAACTCTGTCCTCACTCAGGACTGTCAGGTCATCAGAGAGCGAGAACACCGATGACCTTCAGAAGCAGCTGGACTCTGAAGACCAGCTCCCTCTCAGACATCAGTCTGCCCAACCAGGATGAAGCTGCACTCCACACAGGAGATGAGCCTGGACCGCTAACCTCGCTGAAAGGACTGTGACCCAAGAGGACTCACAGCACCCTGAGGACCTTTGAGTTAGGAGGAGGAGGATCACACAGACGGTCTTGATTTAATCTTTAATAGTGTAATATAAAATTGTTTAAAGCTAAAACTTCCTGAAGCCAACACAGAGTGCACCAAAGCCTGCAGTTCCTCGGCTGTCCAGCAGAGGCGCCACAGTGAGTCAGTCCCCACAAACATGTTTACAGCTGTGTGACGGGCAGGTTAAGGCAGGAACTGACTTAACAGCTTTTATTTGCTGGAAACAGGAGACGGAGCTGGACGGGGCCAGCAGAACAAGATACAAGACTTACTGGAGGAGTAACAGAGACGGGAGAGCACACAGCAGCAGGAACTGACAACAACAGCACAACGAGGACTGCAGGAAACTCAGCGCTTAAATACACCACAGGATAACAAGAGGAACAGGAACAGGTGGGGACACAGCTGGGAATAATTAATCAAGACAAGACAAAACTCAATGACACAGGAACAGGAAGTGAGTAACAGGTAAACAAACAGATGTATCACAAACACAGGAAACAAAGGACCAGGACACAGAGGGATAAACTGGACACAGGGATGCCACAATGACCAAAAGCACAAAGGGAAGCAGGAACTCAATACAGATAACTAAAACCAAAAACATGGGAAATTATGCATTCCTCCCTCTTATGAGCACTGGGTGAGGAGGTTCAAGCTGGAAAAACTAAGATTTTCACTTAAAGGCTGTACCAGCAAATTTATGAAGACTTGGAGGCCCTTCCGGTCTTTAGTAAGCACCATGAGTCTGCTCCCTGATACAGAGGCAAGCTAGGCTTTTTTATTGGTTTTTGTTGTTGTTATTTTGTTAGTTGTGTTGTGTTTTTTTGTAATGTGTGTGGATGTATGGATGTGCAAGTTCATATAGGGTTCCTATGTATAGTTACAGAGACTGGATCTCTGCTAGGTGTCAATCCTGTGTTTGGACCTAGAGTGGGGAGTGTTCAGGGTGGGGGGTGGGAGTGAGGGGGGTTAGGGAGAAACTAGCTTACATTTTCTTCTTGTTTTTCCTCTTTGTGACAACTGCTTTTTCAGTGTTCTACTGATTAATACCGTATGTAGCAGTGGTGCAGTGGGTAGGCGCTCGCCTTGCACCCGGAGGGTTGCCAGTTCGAGCCCCTGTCCCTGTGTTGCGTTGTGTCCTTGGTTAAGACACTTAAACCACACTGCCTAACGGTAGCACCGGTCTCTGGCTGCATGACAGCAGATGCTCGTCTCTGGATGAGTGATCTGGAACAATCATTTCGTTGTGTGCACAATGACAATGAGTTGAATCTAACATCTAATGTCAAGCTGTTAAAATTCAATAAAGAAAGTTGAAATAAAACCAAGAACATGCTTCATAAACTGAAACAAAGAATCAAACTGAAAGCACACTCAGAAACACAGAGCTCAAACCACTTTGGTCCCTGTGGGTAATTTCCTCTTCAGAACAGCTATACGGGGAGGATGTTTCTATAACTCACCTGTTTGCATTATTAGGGGCGTGGCCTCTCTGACTGACAGGTGGATGGCAACACGGGCTGAGGTCATTGGATACATTAGGTGCGTAGACATGTTTTTACCCTGCACACACAATAACAGCTCGTGCAGATTTACTGTTGGATTCAAAACTACATCGAAGCTGATGTGGAGAAAAGAGTGCAGTGAGTGAAAAAAACCTCCATTACTGAGGTATTACAGAGAGTAAGTGATGACATGAACAAGTCTTTGCGATGATTGCAGCACATAAAGCTGAGCTATGATCACGTCTGCATATGAAACATCTCTAATTCCTTTGTTTTTTCATTCTGTGAGCCGGTATTAACTGTCACGGAAAATGAAACTGTGATCAAGATTAGGATTTAATGTGCCTGTTTTGAAGACAGCCTGACCATCTGTACCTTTGCTCTGAGGCAGAACCACGTTTGTTCTCAGAGGACATTCAGGTGAGAAGACACTGATGAGTCCTGGGTGTGTGTGAACGGTGTGTGTGTGAAAGGTGTGCACACAGATGTGTTTCTGAATGAGTTCAACATTTTTACATTAGTTATAACACACAGAAACAAACTGCTGCAGCGAGAAGCTGAACTCAATTTAAAATCTGACTCTTTTCTGCTGACCTGATCTAAGGTCATCAGTGAGGACACTGACCTCTGTCCCTCTCCAGTCTGTCCACTCTGGCCATCAGCTGCTGCAGGAGGACTCGCACGTCTTCCTGTCCCCCTGTTAGCAGCTCAGCCTGAAGAACGACCAGACCGCAGAACCCCAACAGCACCAGGAACTGCCCGGAGTCCATCTCAGCGTGAAGGAGAACCAGACTGTCAGTCAGGCGTTCATGACCTCTGCACGCAGCGAGGCTTCTGTTTGAACAGCATGGAGGCTGCCGGACTCTGATCCTCACAAACATTACCCATTAGTCAAAGCTGATTCTCCCAACTACTTATATGTTCTTATGTGACCTTTGGCCCCTGCAGTGGACCAGGCTGATCATTTGTCCATAACAATATAGTTTTGGGTTGTAAGAGTGAACTATGAGCTCCTTCTGTCTCACTGCTCCTCACGGAGAACATCAGCTTCATTCTGAGGCTGTTTTTTTCTCTGAGGAGCTGCCAGAGAACAGAAAGGACAAGAAAGGTCACAGTGGACCCAAAACCATGACCTCTGTCTTCTCAAGAGAATCTGCTAAGAGTTCATTACAAAAGCAACCTCCTCAAAGACCTGTGCACCCCCCCCCCCCCCCAAACTGATTGTGTTCCTGGCTGAGTGTAGTCAGTGAGGCCATCCCGTCTCCTCAGATGTTCAGCATGAAGCAAATGTGAGCAATCAGCATCAGAAAGGTTTCTCTAACTAGTTAGAGTTAAAAGAAAGACCTGTTTAAGTTTGCACATGGTAACAATGTCACATGTTAAACTCTTTTATTGGCAGTTTGTGAACAGATTGCAACGTAACTTAAAAAGTGAAACCTTCCCGGCTCGTTGCCTCTAACAGCCTGATGACTGATTTCTGTGCAATGACTGTTGTGTGTAATGTCAGTACTGATTTATTCAGCAGTAAATTGTGTAATTGCAACAAGCAGCGATGTGCAACTACACATCCTCTGTTTGAAACAGGCAGTTTTAAAATATCAATTATGGAATAAATACGTATTAAATAAGTATTTCTTCTCTTTTTAACCCATTCTTTTCTCCCTTTAAGACAGCCTTCCTCTGATTTGCTGCCCCTTGCAAACAAAAGACTTGAACAGTAGGTGGGTGGGGCTTCGGTATGGCTGAGATGACCATATAAGGACTTCATCTCTCTAGGATATCATCCTGATCCAAGAGCAGACAAAGGTGGGGATCGACGGCTGACTGTTCCACTGAGCTGGGCTTGAACTAGGACGGTGTCTGGAAGATTATCACTGAACATCTGGGTCCCGACGATCCCCACGCTCCATCTGCCGATGGAGTCACTCCAGCTTATTGAAGGTCTTCCAGTCCTGGGGTCGTCTTTCCTGACCTCACGTCCCTCTGTGAACCTCTGGTACCACTCAAAAACATGTGAGTGTGACATCATCTCATCTCCACACACTTGCTGCAGCATTCCCAGCGCTTCTGATGGAAACTTCAGGTTGGCTTGTTCCTCTGCTCATTGCTGAACTTAAACAGAGGGCATCCAGTCAATGACTACAGAGAGCTGAATTGGTGGCACATCCCGCCAACCCCTCTCCCACTCACAGCTAACACAGCACACTCAGCCCTGGAGCTTTTCTGGCACCAGTTCAGAGTGGTGGAAGTGTAGCCTGGACTGGAGCTGATTCACAGTGGAGCCTGTTTAACATGAACATCTACCACAGGAGCAGGAGCTACACAACAGGCATGAAGGAGAAGAAGGTCCACTTTAAACAAACTCTGAACAATACAGAAATTTACATTTTTACTAGCATGTGACATTTTGTGATTTACAGTTTGTAATAATTTCAGATCACATGTACGTTCTCACTGAAAATGCTTATTCTCAGTGTTTTCTTCCACATGCATGTATTTCATGTTTCATTTACAACAAAAACTTGCAGCAGAGGTTAAAAGTGCTTCTTTTAAAAACCTTTGCACACAAGGTGGCAGCACCGTGACAGAAAGTGTTTACTCCAAGATTTCACCACATGCAGCTCGGTCTGCTGTACTTTTACCCTTTGTTTTATGTGTCTCACAATCCATGGAGGACGATGATGTGATCATAACAGATGTTCATTCTTACTGTTACCCTGATGCTCTGTACAAAGATGCAAGAAAACAACAGGTGCAAAACAGATCTGACTCTAAACAATGTGCAACATCACACCACACAGAGCCCCATGTCATGTCCCAGGTCATGTCCTCATTGGGAGGTGGGGAGGTGCCGAGCAGAGGCCCCGTCACTTGGTTACCCACAGAAGGCTAACTCTGCTGGTTATGTTTGCTAATGTCCACTCTCTGGAAAATAAACCAGATGAGCTGCACGCTCTGAAATCTGCAGCTCTACACTGGACCACTGCTACAGTAACGTCAGGAAGGCAGACACTGCTGAACCCAAATCCCATTTTGGTAAATCTGACCACATGACAATCCTGCTAAAACACACCCACACCATACAGCTAAAGGTGAGCCCCAGTCTCAGTTAGAACTGCTAACACCTGGACTGAAAGTACACTGGCAAACCTGCAGATCTGCTCACACATTACAGACATGGACATCTTTAGAAAGGTTCACGATTATACGAAGACTGTCAGCAACTACATCAACTGCTGCACTTCTAGTTGTGTCCCCACCAGAAAGGTTTGTGTCTTTCCAAACTAAAAGCACTGCTTTAGTACAAATGCATGAAAATTAGACAAAGGTGTGAGACTTTCAAGTAAGGGGATGGAGCAGCATTCAAGTGGGCCCGATATAAGCTGCTCGGGTCCATCAGAGCAGCAAAAAAGGTCACATTCCCAAAAACTGGAAATCCTCCACCTGCAAAACAACACACACGGTATTTGAAAAGGAATCCAATCTGTCACAAACCACAAGAAGAACACAGACAGCACTGAGATCAGAGATGCAGTCCTACCAGGCTGCCTAAACAGTTTCTATGCAAGATTCCTCTGGCGCGCCTGTTGTTAGGGGCAACAATGACACACCCCCAAACAGGAATGGTTTTAGAGGAGGACACTCATAGTTTTCCCTCCTCATCTTTTCTGACTGTTTCTCACTAGTTCTGCATTTGCCCAGGGTCAGTGTCACTACTCATAGCATGAGGCCATACCTGGACCCCACAGAGGCTACAAATGGACTAGCCTGCCACATCATTTTCTTTTTTTTTTTTTTAAAAGCCTGTCATGTCTGACAGTGTTTGCAAGCAGAATTGTGATCTGAATGCACTGTTGTGCCAAACATATTTATTCTTTCAAGATAAGCTCTATAGAGTTTTTTTGTTTTGTTTTGTTTGTTTGTTTTTTATTTTATTTATTTATTTGTGTACACATACATTTAATTCCATTTGACAGGCTGAGGAAAAAAAAAAAAAAAAAAAAAAAAGGAGAAAGAAAGAAAGAGAAAAAAAAAAGGAGAGAGAGAGAGAGAGAGAGGGGAGAAAACAGAAAAAGGGGACAGAGCACCACTAAACTAACCAAAACAATTCAAATGCTGCAACTACAAAAAAACAGAAAAAAGACAACATACCAAAACAGAACAAGCAATACCTGGAAAAATAACGGTGAAAAAGGCACAACAAAATGAAGCATGATTGTATAAGAACAACAATTTTGTTATGCTGTGATTGCGTTAGTGTCTGTGTCATGGAATGCACTTACCAACGAGGGCAGAAAGCCGCCGCTCTGCCCACAAGGAGCCAGAGGCAGGCAGAGAGGGACCCAGGAAATCCGAGCCATCCGCCGCCCATCAAGAGCCACGAAAACCCGCGGCCGCACATTCCAGTGACAACCGCATACCCACCCCAGCAGAGGGGAGAGGGAGGTCCCAGATGGAGCCCCCCCAGTCGAGGAGCAAGGGCCTCAGGGAATTCGAGGCAATAGGAAACCGGCCCCCCGTGCAGGCCGGCGACAGGGCCCCAGGGCCCAGGTGCCCAAGAACCGCCCGACATACCGCAGAGCCCCCCCCACGCCGGAGAAGCCCAAGCCGCCCCGGCCCACAGCCCCCAGGAGAGCAGGTCGACACCCACGCCAGAACATCCAGCCCGGCCCAGGAACCCCAAGGCACCCACACCCCAGGGAGGCGGGGGACGCAGGAGCGACCAACGAGAAGCAGCCGGAAGGCAAAGCACAAGAAGGCCCAGATTCAGGTCCAGCCATGCACACACGTATGTACACACACCCACCCTCATATGCTCATGCGCACACACACTCACCCACATATGCTCATGCGCACACACACTCACCCACATATGCTCATGCGCATACACACCCACACATCATTTTCAAGACTCAAGACTCAAGAAGAATTTATTGTCATTATACGTCAAGACATGGAATGAAATTACGTTCCAGAACACCCATCCAAGAAATACAACCAACAAAACAAACAGGGAACACAGGTGTCTGAGGTCATGCAGCCTTTATGCCTTTATGCAGTGCTACCTTTACCTGGTATAGATTGACCTGGAGAAATATGATTACCAGCCTCAAGGCCGGCTAGGGAGCCGAATTCCTGATAATGCAGATGTTGTTTTGGAACAGTTTCACTGGGGAACCCATTCAGTAAATTCAATAATCCAAACTGCAGTTACCGTCTTTGCTATGCAGAACCGAACTTTATCTCCAGATCTTATCCCTTTCACCTGCGAGCACGTTCACAGCTGGACTACGCATCCAGCTTGCATCTCAGGTGCAACAGGCTCTGAGTCTGAGTCTGAACGGTTCTGCATAGCCCATCCATCTGGTTCTGCTGACTCGGCAGACGCCGAACTGCTGCCCAGATTTTTTTTAATTTCCTGGTAAATCAGGTATTCTCCAAGCCCAGACAGAAGAGATCCTGTTACCAAGTAGCCGAATATGTATACGTCTTCCACGTCCTCGACCCACAGTGCTGAGAGACACAGAGGTCTCCACATACCCCACAAATCCAGGACATGTCCAACCGGGTCTGTTCCACTAGGACATGCGGGCTCCCCTTTCCCTGATCTCATTGGAGAAAATACAATCCATGGTGTTGAGGGCCCAGTTTGCCAGATCCATGTTGTTTCTTATTCGACTGATGTGTAAGAGAGGCACTTTCAGCAAAGCAGGCTAGAAGGGGAGGGCAGGAGAGAGAAAGACGCGACTGTCTCCGTCAAGATATATATATATATATATATATATATATATATATATATATATATATATATATATATATATATATACTGTACTATACTTTTTTTTTTTTTAACTTTTTTTAACAGTCCTCTTCAGATAAAGTTTATTTTCCTGAAACAGGTTGACTGATTTTAGTTTTTGTTGGAGCTGAAGTGTCACGTGGGAGGATTTGGTATCCTGACAGTAACCTCTGAAACACCAACCAAAAATCTGCACTTTGATCACTCTGTAATCCACCAGCTGTCAGTCTGATTCTCAGAGAGCAGCAGGATTTAATCAGCTGCACACAGAAGCTTCAGGCACTCCCATCCTCTTTTGTTTCCCTCCAGCTGTTTCCTTGCTCATGTCAGCAAATAAATCATACAATGGAATTTTGGAAAATTCTGTGTTTCCCCTCATCTCCAGGTTCTGATTTGATCATTCCTGAAGCTGACTGATCAACTGGAGTGTTGCACAGGGACGTATCCGATCAGCAGGTCGGGCCATCAGCGTACTGAGGTTTCTGACTGATTCCAGCTCACCTCTTTGTAATCTCTTCAGAGGAGGATTGACACTGAAGAGCTCTCCCTTTGTTTTAAAGGCCTTCATGTTGCTGGATGAAACAAAAGTTATATAATGAGGGGCATATTCATGTGGGAAACCAAGATCAACATCAGCATTCATAATTATGTAGCTGAAAGCCTTCCTCACCTGAAAATGGAGAAGTGACCACACCTGTAAGCCCAAGAGAGAATTCATGATCAAAGGTCCTGTGTGTCTTCTTCCAAATATGATTCAGAACAAAAGGACATTTCTATCATTCCCTACAATTCTTTTGTTGTTGCTTTGGCGGTAAAGACGGTGTGAAGACCTCGATTTACAAAAGATGAAAATCTACAACATCTGGACTGATACATGGGGGGTTCGCAGTGATCCCTCTGCCGTGCTTCAGGGCATGAATGTTCTGACTTTTCTGGACTCGCCCCGTGCTTGAAGCACTGCTGTATGCGGTGGAGCTGTCACTCTGCACGGAGCTGAGCTGCAGGTTTGAAGATGGTATGTCCCCAAAAGACCCAAAACATAAAGAAATAGCAGCTACTGGCCTCCCTGAAAGTGTAAACATACAGCTGGACCACTGAGTCAATAAACATGCAAAGAGTTTAAAATATTAACACGTGCTCTTATTAATCTGTGGACACAAAGATAAGCAGTATTAAAATCATGAAAAACAATTCAAACTAGAGAGAAAAAAATAAAAGCAGCACTGTGAATGTGTTAAATAACAGCATACTAAACTCTCTTTAGGAAATCCAAATATTTGTCACCCAGCACATTTTCACATTTTTTAGAGTGTATGAGCAGCACCCTGTAGACACAAACAGGACAAACTACAGGAAGAGAAGAAATTTGTTTTTGTGGCTGAAGCAACCCTCAGACCCGTGAATTCACCTATCAGAATAAAAGTCTTTGTAAAAGTTAAACTGAACTCTACATAAAACTGCAGAGCTTCCATTTTTGTGGTTTCTTCTTCATGTGTTTTGTTTGAAATGATTTTTAAATCTATGCAGATTTTTAATGCTGCAGTTTGTTTGAATCACTGACACAGAGGTTTTCCAGCTGCTGAACCTCAACAGGTACCTTTAATGTCATTGCTACAAGAACAAGACAACACTGCATCTCCGTGAATGAGCACGATAGATAGATAGATAGATAGATAGATAGATAGATAGATAGATAGATAGATAGATAGATAGATAGATAGATAGATAGATAGATAGATAGATAGATAATTTATTGATCCCATAAGGGAAATTATATTACAGCAGCAAGAAAAATAGTACAGTCTACAATAATTAACAACTGAGAGTACAAGTGCCACAGGCAGAGTGCAAAACTACAGTGGTGTGAAAAAGTGTTTGCCCCCTGCCTCATTTCCTGTTTTTTTGCATGTTTGTCACACTTAAGTGTTTCGGAACATCAAACCAATTTAAACAATAGTCAAGGACAACACAAGTAAACACAAAATGCAAGTTGTAAATGAAGGTGTTTATTAGTAAAGGTGAAAAAAAATCCAAACCATCATGGTCCTGTGTGAAAAAGTGATTGCCCCCCTTGTTAAAACATACTATAACTGTGGTTTTTCACACCTGAGTTCAATTTCCCTAGCCACACCTAGGCCTGATTATTGCCACACCTGTTCCCAATCAAGACATCACTTAAATAGGAGCTGCCTGACACAGTAAGGTCCACCAGAAGATCCTTGAAAGCTACACATCATGCCGAGATCCAAAGAAATTCAGGAGCAATTGAGAAAGAAAGTAATTGAGATCTATCAGTCTGGAAAGGGTTATAAAGCCATTTCCAAAGCTTTGGGAATCCAGCGAACCACAGTGAGAGCCATTATCCACAAATGGCGACGACATGGAACAGTGGTGAACCTTCCCAGGAGTGGCCGGCCGCCCAAAATTACCCCAAGGGCGCAGCGACGACTCATCCAAGAGGTCACAAAAGACCCCACAACAACGTCCAAAGAACTGCAGGCCTCACTTGCCTCAGTTAAGGTCAGCGTTCATGCCTCCACCATCAGAAAAAGACTGAGCAAAAATGGCCTGCATGGCAGAATTCCAAGAAGAAAACCACCGCTGAGCAAAAAGAACATTAAAGCTCGTCTCAATTTTTCCAAAACGCATCTTGATGATCCCCAAGACTTTTGGGACAACATTCTGTGGACCGATGAGACAAAAGTGGAACTCTTTGGAAGGTGTGTGTCCCATTACATCTGGCGTAAAAGGAACACTGCATTTCAGAAAAAGAACATTATACCAACAGTAAAATATGGTGGTGGTAGTGTGATGGTCTGGGGCTGTTTTGCTGCGTCAGGACCTGGAAGACTTGCTGTGATAAATGGAACTATGAATTCTGCTGTCTACCAAGAGATCCTGAGGGAGAATGTCAGACCATCTGTTCGTGTACTCAAGCTTAAACGTACTTGGGTTCTGCAGCAGGACAATGATCCTAAACACACCAGCAAGTCCACCACTGAATGGCTGAAGAAAAACAAAATGAAGACTTTGGAGTGGCCTAGCCAAAGTCCTGACCTGAATCCTATTGAGATGTTGTGGTATGACCTTAAAAAGGCCGTTCATGCTCGAAAACCCTCTAATGTAACTGAATTAGGACAATTCTGCAAAGATGAGTGGGCCAAAATTCCTCCAGAACGCTGTAAAAGCCTCATTGCAAGTTATCGCAGACGCTTGGTTGCAGTTGTTGCTGCTAAGGGTGGCCCAACCAGTTATTAGGTTTAGGGGGCAATCACTTTTTCACACAGGGCCATGATGGTTTGGATTTTTTTTCACCTTTACTAATAAACACCTTCATTTACAACTTGCATTTTGTGTTTACTTGTGTTGTCCTTGACTATTGTTTAAATTGGTTTGATGTTCCGAAACACTTAAGTGTGACAAACATGCAAAAAAACAGGAAATGAGGCAGGGGGCAAACACTTTTTCACACCACTGTATACATATACAACAGTGAATGGCTTCCTGTTCTGCCTTCGTGCAGCTGAAGAACCCGGCAGCACATGCTGCACCTCAGGTTAAATGACCAACACTCTCTCTGTGGCAGCTTTTCTCTCCTCAGTTTCCTGAGGTAACAGAGGCACTGCTTGGCTTTTCTGAAGGCCAGGGTTGTGTTGGAGTCCCAGGACAGTTGCTCTTTCACCATTTGCCCCAAGAATTTGAAGCTGGTAACGCTCCATTAATGTAGAGCGAGGGGTGGCTGCACCAACCCAACCTCTGGAAATGTCACAGACTGCTGTGGCAGGCAGAGTTGGACCCCAAAATGCAGACTCCAGAGACAGACTTTAAATATTTTCAGATGGTCAGCTTTAATAAGAAGCTTTACCTGGAGTATCCCTCCTCAGAGAAGCATTGGGATGCTGTGGAAAACGTAAATACAGACATGATTTTCTCGTCTTGTAAAGATTTACATAAACTAGTTTAAAGAAAACATGTTGATCTGTAAATATTACAGACCATCACCCACTGAAACATCACATGCACTGCTGGAAAAAGATTTTTAAAAATTGTTCAAACACTTCTGAAAAAACAAACAAAAACAATTTTAAACATTTTCTCTAGTTTATTTCCTGTGAACACACGTTAAATGATTACTAATAACTAGGGATGGCACGATACCACTTTTTTATGTCCGATACCGATACCGATATTTTACATTTGGATATCGGCCGATACCAATATAAATCCGATACTTAAAATTGATCCAGGCATTTAAAAACATTAAAATAAATTTAAAAAAGAAGTCAACAGTCTCTCACACAACAAAATCAAAGTCTTTTAGTTGTCCCACATACAAGACTAAGGACCAGGGCGGGCAGAGCTTTTTAGGCAGTGGCACCAAAGCTCTGGAACTGTTTACCACTCCAGCTCCATTCAGCTGACTCTGTGGCATCATTTAAAAAATAGTTGAAAACTTTTCTGTTCAACCAGGCTTTCTGGTTTCTGACTTTATTTTTATTCTTTTTCTTTTTAATATGGTAATTTTATTATGTTTTTAACATAGTGTTTTCTGGGGGTGGGGGGGGTGATATTGTGTTTTAATTATTGTACAGCGTCTTTCTGTCTGTGAAAAACGCTATATGAATAAACTTTACTTACTTACAACAATAACTATCACCTGAATCCTGTTGCTTCTGTGTGAGAACGTGATGCTTATGGCATGTTGCAAATTTCATTAGGGCTGCAACTATCGATTATTTTAGCAATTGTGTACTCTATTTATATTGATTACCCAAGTAACTGGATAAGAAATACTTTTTTCATATTAACAGTTCATCTGCATTTTTAACTTCCGTACTGCAGTTTTTCCCTGTGTGAAACAAACAGGGTGGATGGAGCAGCTACAAAGTTCTCTTTTCTTCACTTACTGATCAGGTGGTTGATGAAGGACCTCCAGCTGTTTCCCAGTAAAGGTTTAATGGAGGTTACAGGGACAAAAAGGCTTCTTTTGGACACTAGAAAAACATTTCCTTCTGCTCCATCTGAGCGCGCCGGCTCTGCCTCTTTCCGCTTGTGGAGACAGACTGCACGTAAATCAGCTGATTGCTGCTATTGTCATTAGTGTTTGTGTTGAAAAACTGGGGGCTGTGTGAGCGCGATCTTGTAATGCTTTATATTCACAAGCATTCTCCTAAATACGTTTCTACTGCAGGTCTATATTTAGTCACTAATCAGGGATTAAAGTATCAAAAATATTTTGACGGGGAAGGGGTTCTTCCGGTACCGGATGGTCACTAGTGCTAATAGCTGCGCTCGCTAGCAGTATGTCCGGGAGCTGAAGTAGAGAAAAAAATAACAGCTGATTCTCAGCACAGCGAGCACAACACACAAACAAGGCAGAGAGCGGTGGAGGCGGAAAAACATGTCAGCGATGATCGCTCAGTGTCAAAGGGAATCCGTCGCAGCGACGAAGAACTGAGGGGGTTATTTGCTGATCCACTCCATTCCAGTAGGTGGTGGTAATGCAGCTTTAAGCTGGTTTGGTCAACCGCAAACCCACAAGAAGAAGAAGACGACTGAGCCTTGTAATGCAGCTAATGTGAGCGAAACGTTATTTAATGTATCGGATTACATTTTTTATTTCTTTCCGATATCCGATCCAGTAATTTAGGCCAGTATCGGACCGATACCAATACTGAATATCGGATCGGCGCATCCCTACTAATAACCTGGATAAACTGATCTGTGATTGAGCGTCCACACCGTGCTCTGACGCTGAGGGTCGGACCTGAAGTCAGGCTGTGGTATTTTGGTAAATGCAGATGTTTCCTGCAAACAGGAAGCAGTAAACAGGAATTTCAGGTCATTAACTGAGGCATGAAAACATGTGGCCTCTCCTCCGTCCTGTCAGACAGGAAGTGTTTCTCCACATCAGATTCCAGGAGCTCGGGGGAGATCTGACTGCATCATATATGAACAGCTGATCTTTAGAACCTCTCGAGGACCCTGTGATATACAATATACTACACAGCTACTGGTGGACAAGCATCATTTTATTCAGGTAATGTACAAAATGATATATTTGTGCCATGGCGGCGTGCCCACACTCGGAGTGCTCCACTTCTTTTATTGATTGTGTTTCACCTACAGTATGTTACACTCACAGTGATACAGCAGCACTGGACTCCTCAACATCAGTCAGGGAAAGCCATGGACCTCCAAAGAGGAATTAAAGGTCAGAGATGAGGCCTACAGATCAGGTGATGCAGCGGCGTACAGTGTATCCAAGGCGGCTCTGCAGAGGCCTCGCATCTGCAAAATAAAATACAAACAGCAGGTTGAACATCACATTTGGACGGGATTAAGAGCTCTCCCTTTGTGTTTCAACACATCCACCACCATCCCACAGCCAAAGAGATCTGCAGTTATATTATTATAGGCTGGTGGTTCTCACCTCCATACCTGAGAGAAGAAGCTGGTCATGAAACACATCAGGAGCTTTATAGCAGCTTCTCTTCACTGCCTGCAGTTTGCCTGTAGGAGAACAGCACTGAAGCACCTGGATCATATACAGATGAAGTGTGACCCACACGAATATGTGGTCACATTTGTGAATTAAGTTTGATTATATGTATAAAGTCTTGTATATTTCACACGGTTTGTGTACAAATAACATGAGATTTAATAAGTCTCCCAAGCACTGTGCTGCAAGCGACTGTGTGTCACTATGGACAGTAGAGGGCAGCAGAATGCCTGCCGGAAAGGAGTTGCCTTAGCTGGCGTAAGCTTGTCGTTCTGGCAAGACTGACCAGGCGAACGGCAGCACGTTTTCTTCTGCTCATTATTTCTCCTGTTTTACAGGAGTGTAATCTGTCTGCACGCCCGCTGTAGCGGGGCCTGTTACAGAAGCATAACATTATGACCACTGACTGGTGAGGAGAATAACATCATTATCTCTTCATCATGGCACCTGTTAGCAGGTGGGATACATTAGGGAGGAACAGAGCTTTATGTGCTCAGGAAAAATGGGCGAGCGTGAGGATTTGAGCGAGTTTGAGGCCAAATCGTGATGGCTAGGAGACAGAGCATCTCCAAAACTGCAGCTCTTGTGGGGTGTGGTAGACAGGTGGCCTGGTCTGATGAATCACTTTTTCTTTTACATCACATGGATGGCCGGTCGCGTGTGCATCACTTACAGGAGGAACACCCGGCACCGGGATGCACTCTGGGAAGAAGGCGAGCCGACAGAAGCAGTGTGATGCTTTGGACAAGGCTCTGCTGGGAAACCTTGGATCCTGCCATCCATGTGGATGTTACTTTGACACGTACCACCTAACTCAGCATTGTTGCAGACCATGTGCACCCTTTCATGGAAGCAGTATTCCCTGATGACCGTGGCCTCTTTCAGCAGGATAATGCTCGCTGCCACAAAGCAAACATGGTTCAGGAACCATTTGAGGAGCACAACAAGAAGTTTAAGGTGTTGACTTGGCCTCCAAAGTCCCCAGATCTCAGTCCAATCGAGCATCTGTGGGATGTACTGCACAAACCAGTCAGATCCATGGAGGCCCCACCTCACAGCTTCCAGGACTTTAAGGATCTGGTGGTAATGTCTTGGTGCAGATACCACAGCACAGCTTCAGGGCTCTAGTGGGGTCCATGCTCCGATGGGTCAGGTCATAATGTTATGCCTGATCAGTGGATCCACATACTTTTTATTGACTGCAGTTCTGTTTAGAGTACAATCCTACCAGGCAAGCTCATCTCCAAACCCCAGGAATTAAACCTCAGTGTAACTCTTCCGCTCTGACCACCAGTACCGTTCTCCACAGGGTTCTGTGCTGAGTCCACACACAGCTGCTCTACCAGACAAACCATATCTCCAAGTTCACGGTGCTTGGCCTCGTCTCCAACACTGATGAGTCTGCTTACAGGAAGGAAGTGAATAAACTGACAGTCTGGTGCTCTGACCACAACCTCTGCCTGAACATCAGCAAAACATGTTTGTGTTTGTGGATTTCCTGTCATGGTCCTGGGCCGTGGGCCCAGCATTTTGTGTTTGAGTTCCCTTTTGGTTCTGTTATCATAGTTAGTTATTGTTTACATATTGATTTCTGGTTCCCCAGTGCCTGTGTGGTTATCCTGTTTGTGTTATTTCCTGTTTTATTTTGGTAGTATCTGGTTTCTTGTGCAGTGTGTTCAGTTTTGCTTCCCCCAGTCTCGTTAGTATGATTCTTGTTCTCTCCTGCTGTCTCTGGTTGTTCCTCGTCAGTCCCTGTGTATATATTGTCTGCATTTCCCTCTGTCCTCTGACATCATCATTGTTTCCTGCTGTGTGCATTTCCGTCCATGAAGTGAGTTTCTGTTTTCCATGTTTTGGTGGCAATAAAGTGAGAGGTTTTTGTGTTAAACTGCTGACCTTGGATTGCTTCCGATTTATTGCTGTTATTTAAATTGTGACCAGCAGGGGGCAGTGTTTAACCAGCGGTCATGTTGAAATGTTTCCAAGGGTTGCTGTACTTTGTAGCCCCGCCCCCTTTCCCTGCCCTCTCATCTTTTTCATAAACATTCATACGTAGACGCCGCATTGAGCGCTGAATGATACGTCAACGTCGCCGCCATATTGGATGTGGCAATCATAAACACAGTGATGACGTCACTCTGGAGCTGCGTGGAGTTGTTGAACCGTTTGACAGTCGAAACTGGATCACATGGGCTTACCTTTCACAGGTGAGACTGAACAATTATTTTTTATTGTATTTTGTCATTACAACATTTTGAATACAGAATTTGCAGGTGTTGTATATAGAATAGAATAGAATAGAATAGAATAGAATAGAATAGAATTTATTAATCCTTTTGGAAGGATTCAGTCAGAGAAATTAAAGCACAACAGTTGTCAGAAGTAATCAAGCAAATTAATAAATAACAAAATGGGATCACATGGGATCACCTTTGACAGGTAAGACTGACGGATTGTTTTTGATCATATTTGGCCATTCTAACATTTTTGAAAACAAAATAATTTTTTGTGCCTAACAGTTTCCCAGTGTATATTAGTGCATATTTGAATGTGTGAATGAACCCATTAACTTAAATAACTTGTAGAAAGGCGCTTTATGGAGATCAGTCCATTCACTTGTATTAGTTCACAGCGTAGCTTTGCCTCCTCCAATATGGCGGACACACAGTTACGTAACATCAACGGGCCAAACCAGTCAGCGAGGTGTCTACGTACATATGTCTATGTCTGCATGTCCTACAGTGAGAGGAAAAGGTTTAAGGAGCTCAGATCAGTGCACAGAGCTGAGCTCTGCCATCACACGGACACGTGCTCAGTGCACACACTGTGGTATCATCTGCACACAGCTGCACCTGGAAACCAGCCAGGAATAAGACTGGTTCATGCATCATCAGTTGCTAGGTGGATCCAAGCTGCATTGCAAACTGTTAAGAAGAGTGAGCCTCTTCAAAAGTGAAACTGTAACTTAAACACCTAAAATAATGTGATTTTATTAAAGTCAGATTTTATCCCCCTTCATTAGGTAACGTCAGCACCACGTGATCACCTGCAGACTGTCTGTGCGACCTGACTGCAAAGAGCTGCAACCAATGAAATGCTTCTGCGCTGAATAAAGCTTCTGTTTCACTGTCATCTGTGTGTCTCTCATTTGAATACTCACATTACATCCTGTGAACGTTTGTGTGTATTAGAACGAGCTGTCAGCGGAGTCTGTATTTTTCAGGCCAGCCTTTTGGCGCCCCCTCCTGGTTGGGGCGGGTTTCTGAGGAAATGCTCCTTTTTATTTAGGGTGAAGTGGCTCTTAAAGAGCCTGTGATGAAGAGGGAGACGTTCCCCATGTAATGTCATTTATGATCGATGAAAAGTGGAATACTCATTAAATTATTTAAATTACCTTTAGTCATTGCTACAAGAACAACAGGACAACACATCAGCTCCACAGATTACCACAATTAAGACTAAATAATAAATGAATGAAAGAGTTAAAACACTGAACATAACATCTAGCAGTTCAGGTTATGTGATGTAATGGCAGGGGAAGTTTCAGGACTGCCTGTGGGTAAAAACTGTGTCCTCTGAAGGGTGGCTGGCCTCTCCCTGAGGAGCGCAGTCATTCAGGGGGGGGGCTCAAGTAGAGCCTCTGCTCCTCCACATCGAAAGCAGCCAGTTGAGGTGTTCTGGTCACGTCCCAGCGGGAGGAGGCCCCGGGGCAGACCCAGGACACGCTTTCTCCAGGTTGTCTTTAGCACCCCTCAGTCTGCCTTGCAGGTGTGGTCTATAACCTCAGGTTTCAGTGACCGTCTTCTTTGAGACTACAATTCCCAGCTTAGCTGAACACACACTGATGCTCTCTGCAGCTTTCACCGTGGACCAATCCCTGACAGGCATGTGGCTAAAATGAACAGACATCAGGAATTTATTCTTACAGATTCACTGAGCTTTGAACAGAATTCAAAAACACGAATGAGAACAAAGAGGTGGAGCTGCTGGAGGACACGGACTCGTCCTGCAGGGAGTTCAGCCCAGACTGACGGCTGTTTCTGACACTGGCACGCCTCAGGAGTCCTGCATGGCATCATGGGAAAAAAGCATGCTGATACTTTGGTCACATGATGCCAAAAGAGCCATTAATGACACACACATACACACCTACCTTCACATCTGCAGAGATCCACCTGCACGAACTCCATCAGACGTCTGAACCCCGAGCCAGTCTGAGCCTTTATGATGAAAACAGACTGTGACAGGAAGGCATGAAATATCTGCAACTCAGCACAAAATGAGAGTTTTACTGAAAAACAGTACAAGGAACCATTCTGCTGTTTCTATCCAGGCTTCCAAAAGGCTTCCACACAGGTTCCAGAGCAGAGCTTCACCTGCTTCCTTTACAGGTGAGCAGCTCTGGGCCTTCAGCTCCATCTGCAGTTTACTCTGGAGCCTCTGTTCATCAGGCCGAGCTGTGGCAGAGACGCTGCACTCTGGTTTTTACCCTGTCTGTGCACGACATGGAAATCTAAAAGCAACCAATGACAGAGCAGAGAAAACTTCATAACGTGGACCCGTCACTGGGCTTTGAGCTTCGCCCTGCATCTGAGAGCTCTCCTGTCTGAATGAAGGTTTCCTCATCTCAGTCTTCCTCCCCTCCATCAGCCCCTCCTGCAGCTCCCCCATGTGGACACACCCTGAACCACAGGCTGGAATGAGATTCACATGAACCCTTCCTGAGTTTTTAGTAACGGTTTCCATAAAGTGTGACCAGGACATTTTGATTGTACAGGAATATTACAGACTCTCCTCTGAGATGATATTTTACTCCTAACACGGATAAAAAGAAAAAAAGTCTTGATTTGATATTTTCAGATTCAAAGTTGATGTGGAGACTAAGTGTGCCGGGGCCTCATAGTTACTGAGAAGCTCCATAATCTGATTAAAGATTATTTTAGTGTTTAGAAACAAAGGACTGTATCGTGCACTCACCTTCAGTCATGTTAGAATAATAAAAACAAATATTTATGAGATGCAGTTTGATGTGTCCCAGCTGGAAGTGGTCACTTGACTCAGGACGGTCTTCGTGGCCTCGATGTGGGTGCATCGACTTCCTGTCCTGTCTGCCTGTCTGTATTTATTCCAATTAAATGTTTCATTTTTCAAAATAAACACCTCACACTAGACCTTTAATCTGAAACACACACAGGAAGTGCTGCATTTGTTTTAACAACATAAAATCCTACACAATAAGACCCATCATGCTGATCAGAGAAGGAAGAACAGGCCAGTTATTGCCAGCAGCTGAGGTGAGCAGAGGTCAAAGGTCAGCTGAAACTCAGCAGTCATGACTGAAACATTGATGTGAAGCAGTCAGTGCTGAGCCAACGTTTAGAAAAACATCTGAATGCAGTTTGTTTGATTTAAAGTCAGTCGGCATCAGTCTCAGCTCCATGCTCTGGCTCAGCGTGGCGGCCCCCGGGGGCCCCGCTCAGCTGCAGAGCACGGGGGCCGGCGTGCAACCTTCCTTTTCTGCAGCTGATGATCAGCAAACATCACACTTACTGATGACGTGTCCATCTGTCAGAAGAACCTCCTGGATGAGGAGCTGAGGAGCCAGACCCAAGATACACTGCAGGACACAGCTCAGGGTTTGGGAGCTCAGACTGGATCAATGGTTTGATTAGTTAGTGATCAATCATCGACACACCTGTTCTCATCAAATACTGACCTACATCCACTGACAGAAGGCCTGCACAGGATTTACCATCATTCACAAACCAATAATTGATTTCTTAAAGCTCTGTTTACTTTTAACCAAAGGAGCAGCAGCTGCAGGCTCTCCATGATAAATATCTGCAGGTCACTGACACCATCAGAACAACAGACACCATCAGCTCCATCACCACCTCACATGGAAGATTGCAGATGCGCGTCAGTGACCTCAGCTTTGTGATGTCACACTGAGCACAGAACCTCTTCATCCCGGAGGCCGGACCTTTAATCCAGCTGACTCCGAGCACACGACTGTTTCACACACACTCGGTAAGAATAACGGATTATAAACTGATGCTGAGCAGAGCCTTCGTCCTCTGCAGGATGGAGAAACAGAGCCTTCAGTCCACAAACAGAAGTTCACTTGGTTTATTAAGAGCTTAACAAAGTTCTGTGTTCACAAACCAGAAAAAACTGAACAACAACAAACAGCTGGACATTGTTAAGGTGACTCGTTAGCTTTAAAAGGACATTCATTTACACATAGGGTCACCGGGATGGACCCGCTGCCTCGTCAGGTCCACCTGGACCCGGTCCTGTCTGAGCTGGATCACTGCAGTCACATCTGAACCAGTCCAGTCAGGATTAAACTGGTGAAGTGGCTCCTAAACTGGTGAAACCTTTTAAAGGGGGACAGGTCCCTGATTTTGGTCCGTACTGGACTCACTGGACCAGCTGTTAGTGCCGATCAGGGCTAAAGTTCGATTAGTTTGATTACAGCTGAGGTTTGTGGTGCAGACGTGTTTGGTTCTCCTTCAGTCACATGATGTAAAACACTCACCGTGAGTCAACGAGAAAACAAGACGACGTGATTGTCCGAGCAGCCGCAGAAACATTTCATCGAGCTCGTTCCGCTTGGTTCGGATAGTTTGAGTTGGCCGAGTGTCATTTGAACCAGTTTCTAATGATTGGTTGGTTCTGATCTGGTTCTGATGGCGCCGCGATGGCGAGCGAACACTTTGAGAGACTCGTAAGGCATCAGAAGAAGTCGAAAAGTAACAGAAACTACCAGTCGAGTCGACGGCTCCTAGTGTTTAGTTGTTGAGCGTTTTCGTGGCCTGAGGGGGGGGGTTGTGACTTCCTGTGTCGGCCCGCCCCCCCATCACGCATTGCTGTGAGTTTGACAGGAAGGACGAAGTGTTACAGTAAAGGCACCAATCAGAGCGTGTGGGACAGAGCGAGGAAGCAGGCTTCACTGCGACACGAGCGCCTTCACAGACTTTAGTATTGTGGGAAACATCGAAGCGTGAGGCACTGCAAACAGGAAGTTGTCTCCACAGAGAAACCCCTCTGCTGTGAGCCACAGGGGGCACCATTCCAGCAGACACACCAGTTTGTATTTCCTCTGAGGTTCACACTGCGAGCAGCACAAGCGCCAACCAGGCATGGGCGGAGTTTCATTGTGTGCGTCAGTGTCGGTGTAATGACTCGTTTTTAAATCAGCGCTCGGTGTAGGAGGACGGTTTTAGGTGACGATAACGTAAACGGAGGTGTAAGTGTGCTAAACTTCAAGCCCGCCGATTCGTGGAGGTCGGCGACTCCAGTTGACTGATTGGACGGAAAATTTGGCGTTAAGAGTTCACAGCTGGTTGGGATTTTTTTAGACTCATGTTTTGCTAATTTAGTGGCTGCCTCCTTCAGACCTGTAAGGGGTGGTGTTAGAGGGTGGGGCCTCCTCCTATTAGCGTGAAAATGCCCAGCCCGTTAAATCACAGCGCCTAGGCAAGCAGCTGCTCTGTGGCCTGCTGATTGGTTATCACAGCAGTCAGTGAATATTAGAAATGGACATTTTACAGATGTTCAGCTGAAAAATGATTTGTGAACGCAGCGCCATCAGCTGACAGAGCAGAGAATGACTGCAGATATCAGCTGATGTACAGTTTGGCCCACTCTTTAAGAACCGGGAGCAGCTGCAGCCTGACGTGCAGCAGCCAGTTTAAGGGGCGTAACATCTTAAAAATAGAAGCTTTGCTGCTCAGAAGCACTGAAGAGTCCATAAATAGTCTTTAAATAATTTAACATTCAGATTCGGCTCCACGGACAGATTTCGGTTCTCGTAGTCTCGGTTTGTGTTCTGGTAGACGTGATGTGAAGGTTTGGGTTGGACAGTTTGGACAGCGCTCACTTTGTTTCTACGAGTTAATTTAAGCTCACCCAGTTTAAATATTCTACACATGACGGAGAGCTCAGACTGAGCGGTAACAGCAGCAGCTTTACTAACGAGAGTCACTCTTACCGGTGACCTGACGCGCCCCGCCCATTAATGTAACTACACCTGATCAGCGTTTAATGCAAGGTCAGGTTTGACTTTCACCTCGTGGTTAAATAAAGATCACATAAAAAAACTAACCAGAACCCTCCTGAAATCTTGCTCTTGCAGACTAATCAAATTTAGCTGTTGGTTAAATTTTGATGTATTCTTCCTCAGCTGACGCGCAGACACTGAAACCAAGTTTTGGCCTCAGGATAAAATGAATTTGTGTTCACTTCGACTAAACAGCTCTCATTGGTCTGTCCATCATAAAACAAACGCACCCCTTTCCTTCGCAGCTGCCGTTTTCGTGTCTCTGTCAAAGCTCCGCCTCACTTCCTGCTGAGTTCAGCTCCACACTGAACATTTTTTATTTTTACGACAGCTTCCTGTCGCTCACCCCGTGACTCACCATGGACGCAGGCTGGGAGAGGTCCATAAATAGGCTCTTTTAAAAAGAGCGGTGGGCTCTTTTAAAAAGAGCCTGTGGGAGGAGCCTGTATGCCCCGCCCACTTTCTGTTTACTTTTGATTTGATTTAAAGTTTAAGAAAATCCTGTAAATGTGTGTTTTACTCATGGCTTTACTTAGGATGTTTATGAATAACGACTGGTACATGACGCGCTTCAGAGTGTTTGTCACTGATTAATTACCTGTTATTGATTTAAAAGTAACGTGAGATTCTCTCTCCTCAGGTATCTACTAACCAACCAGCTTCCTGTTTATTTGTTTATTTGCACAAGTTCTACTGACCTGGAGTGTTAGGTACTACCGTCTACAGACGGGAGTAACTAAAGCGTGGGTTCGATCCCCGGCTCGCTGCTCGCAGTGTGACCGCCCTTTTAGGTTATGCATATGGTATCAAAGTGCAGATTCAGTCTTTTTGGTGTTCAAGTGCATTCTTTGTTCTCACATTTATGGCTTCTTAGTAACAGACTCGTGAATGCAGCGGGCGCCGCGCCGTTATAGTCTCTTGGTGTGTTTGGAGTTATAGTGGCTCCTCATGTCTTTGCGCAGGCGAAACTTCTCGCCGCACACGCCGCAGATGTACAGGTGGACATCCATGTGCTTCTCCAGCTGCTCCCCGCCAGGGAAAATCTGGAAACACACCTGGCAGATGGTTTCCCCGGCCGACAGGTGGGAGATCATGTGGCGCACATGGTCGTGCTTGAGGAAGGTTCCCTGGTCGCACACGGGGCACACGTAGCGCGCCATGCCTTTGTGCATGTCGGTGTGGAGGCGGAGCTGGCGCTCCCGTAGGAACTGCTTCCCGCAGGTCTGGCAGGTGAACTGCTTCTCCTTGGTGTGGACGGTGTAGTGCTCCCGCAGGTGGCAGCGCTGGTAGAAGCCTTTGCCGCAGATGCTGCAGAAGTGTTTGCGGCGGTGGTCGGGTTCGGCGCCCTCCTCCAGCATCACGGGCCGGAACAGCTCCTGGTCGTGGCAGGACAGAGCGTGCTCCAGCGCCAGGCTCTCATTCTGGAATAGCAGGCCACAGTGTGGGCAGGCCTCCAGCAGCCCCTCCTCCATCCCCTGTGGCTCCTCCAGCAGGGACGCCTCGTCCTCGCCGTGGGAGTCCGACTCGGCGCCGTGGGACTCTCCGCAGCGCTCTGCGTGCTCCTGCAGCTGCCGCCCTTTGATCAACACCTGGCCGCATCTCCCACAGGCACATATGTGCCCCATGTGGTTGGACAGGTAGTGGGCCGACTTGTCCTCCTCCAGTAACAAAGCACCACACAGCTCACAGGGGGCGCCACTGGTGTCCTGCTTCTCATCTTTGATCTTCCGGAGCTTTGCAGGGACTCCGGACTCATCGCCTTCAAAAGGCTCACTGCTGTTTTCCAAACCGGAGACACCAGGCTCTGGCTCGCGGTCTGACGGCGTCTTCTCCCTCAGCGCAGCATCACTGAAGCGTGCGTTACAGTCTCTGGCGGTGTGCTCTCCAACCCGGACCACCTCGATCTCCGGGAACATGCTCTCTTCCGGTTCAGTTTTGATGCTCCTGGTGGACCCGGGCTCGCTGTCTGTACCAGCTGTGATCAACCGGGTGGTCTTGACCTCGGGCCAGTCGTCCTCGCCTTTACAGACAACCCTGTGCTCCTCCACACTCTCAGAGGCGGAGCTCTCGGCTTTGCTCGAGTCGTTGTCGCCCTCTGTGTTGCCTCTGGGTGGATGGAAGGCTTTGCGGTTGGTGCAGGTCAGGATGTGCTCGATTAAAAGCTTCTCGCAGCTGAACACAAAGCCGCAGTCATCGCAGGTGTAGGTGCGGCCAAACCTGGGGCGGTCCTTTAGAGTTGAGCTCCTGCCGCTCGACCTCTTCCTCAGGTCACACGGCTGCTCGCCTGCGCCGTCTGAAACCGCTGCTCCCACAATCAGAGGAGTAGTCACCACCTCCTCCACCGCTGCCGCTGGCCTGCTGACAGTGGCGGGAACAGTCGGACGCCCCGTACTGCTGGTAACAGCTTTTGGTAGGCGCTCTCCCTCAGGTGGGGGAGGCCTCTGCTGCTCATACATGCGGACTCCGAACATCATCTTCCCGCTGGCGGGCCCAGTGGAGGAGCTGGATGAGGAGGAGGAGGCCGAGGAGGACGGCGTGAGGTTGGAGCTCCTGATGTCCCTGAGGTCCTCAAGCGAGTCGGGGATGTAGTACATCTGCAGGTATGCCATGGACGCCTTCAGCTCCTCAAACTCATAGCTGCCCACAACGATGCGCCCAAGATACATGAGCTGCAGTATGAGGTCGAAGCACTCGGCGCTGATCTGCATGTTGCTCAGGTCCAGGCGGCCCGCCCCCTGCTGATCCCGGATAAACATCATCCTGAAGTAGGAGCTGCAGGCCGCCAGCACAGCCTTGTGCGCTCGGAAGTAGATGTCACCGATGGCGATAAGACAGTCGCACAGGAAGCCCCACTCGCGCTGGTTGTTGAGCTGCTGGAGGACGTGATCGCTGTGGCTCGGCCTCGCCATTGCCCTGTGGACAACAGAAGAAGACACAGAGTCTGTGAGGCGCTGAGGTTTGTCTGTGGTCAACTTTCATAACGTGTGAGCCGGCGCTCAGTGAGGCAGGACACTCAGGCCTGATATGACTCATCAGCAAGTCTGACTTCAATTTGACTTTACACAAAAAGAGCACTGAGTTCACATGCCGAGTCTGCTCAGTAAAATCAGGTCTGCTTCTGGGCCGCCATGCTCTGACTGCAGCTTCTCAAACAATCACAAAGCTCCTCCATCAGCTGCTGCAGCTCAGTTTCCAGTCTCACTCATCGCGCTGTGAAACTGAGCTGCAGCGATGAATCAGTGCATTTCCTGCAGGGGAAAAAGCTGCTCAGATTTAATGCAGTGTGAACTGATAACAGCACACACACTCAGAGTCACTGCTGCATGTGCTGCCGACAGGACGGCAGGTTCATTCCTTTCACCTTTCTAAACTCTCTGTGGGGAGGACGCTCCACTCTGTCGCAAGCAGTTCTCACAGGAAGTGACCTCGTGTAAGACTTGTGTCACACATGTTTTTGTGCTGCAGCAGAAATAAATGCTTATTGCACAGAGTCAAGCCTGACCGCCTCACAATCAGCTGACATTCATTATACAACAGCTTTTATAGATCAAATTAAGCAATTTTTCATGATGAATATTTGCAGAGTTACAGCCTCCAAGTACACGGGGTTAAAAAGCTTCAACTTTTACCAAATAAACAGATGCAGACTCTGCAGGTCTGAGGACAAACGGCTTCTCAAACTGTCTGTGGTAGTAACATCTACAGAGCTGCCAGATGTGGGCCGGAGGAAAACCAGCATCTCTAAAGCAGCTACCAAAACATGATCAGCTGAGATCAAGCTCCAGTCCTCCGGCCCCAACCAAGCTTATTAAAAACTCTGCTCGGACCCGTACCTTCACCATCCCGCCTCGCCGCCGCGTCTCACTGAAACTGAAACCAAGGTGTCACTTCCTGTGTCAAAAAGCCGTGCAATCAGAGCGAGACATTTCCTCCTGTAACCTGTTACTTGAGCTGAACTCTGATTCACACCCTGAGCTGATGGGATTCAGTCAGCACTTCAGTTTTTTTAACAGTGTGTTGTGTTAAATTTGTGCTCATTTTTCTCCTGTGTCACTGTGTGAACTGAGCACTTTGGTCAACCTTGTTGTTTCCATGTGCTTTATAAATAAGTTTGGACTGGACTACACCTCTGATCTACAGACCATCTTTAATTCAGCACCAGCTGACTGTCGGTCACGTGTTTCTGCGTTTAATCTACACCGTCACCTGACGTGCTCTGACGAATGCAGTTACACATCGCCACAGCCCTCGATGACTGCAATTGGTCCGTTCAGTACAGCTGTTTCCAGCTGCTTCTTGTTCTGCTGCCATTTTTCAAATGGACTGGAAGACAAAGTCTCCACTGCTGACTTGTGTGCTGGAGGGGAAGCTGCAGAGACACCAGCACAGGTGTAAATAGGCACCACGTAGATCCAAGGATCACACTTCACGGTGTCGCAGAAAACATGTGAATCTGCGGTACTCTGAATGTGGACGGGGTCCGCCTCCCAGACGATCCGGTCTTTAGGAATCAGATTTTATTCTGTTGTGACAATCCTGCTGATTTAGTGCCTAAAGCAGAGCTACTTCAACAACCCCGACACAACACAGCAAACTCTGCAAAATACACAAGACATCTTCCCCTGCAGAAGGTAGAGGCAACAAACACCTCCAAACGAGTCCCCGAGTGGTCCTGCAGCACCGCTACCTGCGACAGCGCAGCTGCTGCAGTTACTTCTGTTAATGTTGAAGTATTCAGCAGATATACTTTTACTTCATATTACACCAGAAACACCACCGAGGCTTCATTTAGGCTGCATCACTGCTGCTGGCAGCTCTTTCAGAGACTCGAGCGGGATGGAAACGCCCGGCGTGGTGCCGGCGTCGCTGCACTCACCGATTCAGGGTATTTTCCTCTCTCATCAAACACGTCGCTGTCACACCTGAATTGCAACAGACTGTTTAAATCAGCCAAACCTAAACCAAGATTCAGTGATTTTAAACTCTGACATTTATTTCCCCAGCACATTTGTTGTGTGCAGTTATTTATGAGTCAGTACTATGATCACAGTCAAAAATGAATTATTGATTCGTTATCAGAACCAGTCATGGATTATTTACGATCAGCTGGTTGTTGTCTGTGGCTCTAAACTGCTGCCAGCAGCAAAGTTTCAGAGCTCACGGATCAGCCAATAAATGAAAATTATTTGCACATATCTGATGTACCTGTCCCCGTGCTTCTACCACCTGCAGAGTACCTAAGCAAAAAGGTCAGAGGTCAGAAACCTGTACATTTCTGCTAATTAATAATCAACAACCGTAATGAACAATCGGGGGTCAGTGGATGAAAAAACGTCTGTCTGTGATCCAGACTCCGCTGTAACCCCCACCACCACCCTGCTTACTGGAAGCCCCCGCCCGCGCCCGCAGGAACGCGGGGTGGACTGTCAGTCACCGGCAGACGGACCCCAAGGGAGCCGCCGACCTGGGAGCGAAGCCGGGGAGAGGCCGGAGGGTGAGGCCGGAGGTGGAGGCCGAACGCACCGCCGAGCTAAAATGGAGATTACAGCTCGGCGGGGGTTAGCTGCGCCAAGCTAACCCCTACTAGCGTGGTCCACGCCGGAAATTCCTGCGACGGTTCCTCCACAATAAAAACACGAAGCACGACGAGGGCTCAGAGCGCCCACCCGCGGGGCGCCGGCACGTCGCGGCGGGTTTCAGGGACCCTCCGGCACTCACTGAGGAGCCTTCAGTGAGCCCGGAGCGCCGCCACACGCTGACGGACTCCACTTTATTCGTTAAGACTTATATTTTGTAAACGGTTCCAGGATGCGGTGCGTGTAACGGCGGGTGTTGACTGCGTGCTCGCTCTCCCGCAAACAGCCCCGCCGCCCCCGCACTGCCACCCGCATTCAGCCAGCACCAGCAGGCCGCGGGCATTTTCGCTCACCGTCCGCCGCCCTGGCGGCCCCGAGGCCGGGCAAGGAGCCGTCCACTCACCGTGCGTCCCGGAGGCCGGCGGAGGGGCTGCTGATGTGGGTGTTCCGGGCTCCGAAGGGTCCTCCGCGGACGTTTTACTGTGGAGACGAAGGCGCAGCCTCTTCTTCTTCTCCCGCAGGATGAAAGCACTTCCGCACAGCCGCCGCCGCGTCAAGTCGCGCGCAGCGAGGAAGCCCAAATAAGGAGCTTCCGGTCAGGCGGAGCTCCTTCAAAGTAAAATGAAATGTAGCATTCTATTTTTTTTTAGTTCTCTTTGTGTGACCCGATTCATCGAGGAATGCTCCTTTAAAGGCTTACACACACACACACACACACACACACACACACACACACACACACACACACACACACACACACACACACACGTATATAGTGCTTATGTATATGTGTATAGTTTTTCTATTCTATTCTATTTTAGTTCATTTGTTTTTACTCATCCTTTTCATTTTTCTCTGTACTGAGCTGCTGTAATGCACAAATTTCCCCGTCGTGGGATGATTAAAGTTTTGTCTTATCTTACATTCACTAGCACTCTTAAACATGCGCGCGCGCACACACACACACACACACACACACGAACAAACACCAAATCTGCCTCATCCAGGAGATGCAGTTGTGTTAGAAGATTCTCAGCCTCCTAGTGATGGAGGACAGAGTAAAGGCTGTTTGATTTAGGCATGGATACCTTATTGTATGTGACATTACTGCACTTGTGATTATTTATTTCTGCCTTTAAGAAAATGTTTCCTTTAAAAAGTCAGATTTTAAAACATCACAGGAACACAATAAAGGCTTTAGTTCTTTGGCAGCTGTTGTTTGCAGTAAACTATTAAAAAACTGCAGTTTCTAGAAACCAGCGAGCAGTTCATTTTAAAAGAGTTGTGTTTTTCTCTTTTGAAAATTTATTATTGTTCATTAATAAAAGCTATTTATCTGGATAATCAACAGAATACTCCCTTAATAAAACAATCGCGATCTTTTGACTTAAATCATAGTAAACAGGTATTTCTTCCTTGGAGAGACCCTTCACAGTCAAATAAATGTTTTCATTAAAATTACAACAGAAGGCTATAACGCTAGTCTTATTGTGAAAATAACAACCGGAAAGAGCTGTGTGTTTTCTCTCTAACTTCTCGGGGTTACTTGAGGCCGCCACCCGGATGCAGCCGGAGAGCAGCCAGCAGGAGGAGGGCTCAGAGTCGACTGCAGACTGGAAGAAGCGTTGACGCCTCTCTGATCTACTTTAACAGCTGCTGTGATCAATACTAATGATCAGCTGTGCAGAGAGAAGCTTAATAAAAACATATTTCACACAGATTTGAAGTTACCTTCAGTCACCTGACTGATGTACAGAGGCCCAGAGGTGTGTGTGTGTGTGTGTGAGAGAGAGAGAGAGAGAGATAGATAGATAGATATGCTGTTGAGAACATCTTGGACCTCGTCCTCCTTTCTGCTCCACCATCATGAAGCTGTGTGCAGGAGAGGCTGTCCTGGAGTCCAGGGTGCTGCTTTCTGCCTGTTTTAGGTGTGTTTGCTGCACAGAGTGAAGGATTCTGGGTATGGAGATTGCACAGATTTTTATTACTCAGAGCCAGGCTGTGTGAGCCGCAGTGATGCTGATGTTCAGCTGCGTTTCTCCTTCAAACCCACAGACTGAACTGACCGGGAACATTTTCTGCAGCTCGGAGCTAATCAGAGCTGCTGCTCTCCTGATCAGGAATAATCTGGGACCCTCATCCTCTGATGTTCATATCAGTTTATGTAACTTTGTGGTTGTTTTCTCCTCTGTTAAACAGCAAATCGTGTTTCTTCTGAGAAATATGACGATCTGTGGTTCCTAAACAGGAGTCGGAGGTGGTTCAGTTTTCTCTCAGTAACTCTGCCATGGATCACTTGCAGGTGATTCCAAACGCTGTCGTGAGGCTGTTTACGATCAGTCAGATGGTCCCATATCACCCCATTGCTAATCCCTTTGGTGGCTCCTCGTAGCCTTCAGGATCCGGTTTACAGCGCTCATGCTGGCCTGCAGGGCAGAGCTCGGGGAGGCTCCCTGTGAGGTCAGTGTGGACACAAATACCTGGGAGTGCACATGGACAATAAACTGGATTGGGCTAAGAACATTGATGCTCTTTCCAGGAAGGGCCAAAGTCGTCTCTATTTTTTGAGGGCCCTGAGGTCCTTCAACATCTGCCGGGCTGTGCTCAGGATCTTCTATGAGTCTGTGGTGGCGAGTGCCATCCTCTCTGCTGTTGCATGCTGGGGCAGCAGGCTGAGGGTGGCTGACACCAACAGACCCCACAAATTGATCCACAAAATCAGTGATGTTGTGGGAGTGGACCTGGAGTTGCTGATGACAGTGTGGGAGAGGAGGATGCTGTCTGAGCTGCAGGCCATTATGGACCATGGCTCCCACCCACTCTGCGACACAGTGATGAGACACAGCAGCACATTCGGGGCAAGACTCATCCCAGCAAAATGCACCTCAGAGCTCCACAGGAGGTCATTCTGTGTCCATCAAACTCTATAACTCCTCCCTTAATAGGTGACACTGTGGTTCAACAGTGTGATTTATTATACATACGTGTAGATATACAGTATGTTCCAAATTTATATTTATTATCACAGCCACTGCCTTAACTGTAGTCATAAGAATTTACATGAATAAACTCAAATTTATCTCTTTGGTTTTTATATTTTTGTATGTTTTTAGTTTTAATTTATTTAAATTATTAGAGTGTTTTTATTCTATTCAGGTGAACACAGACTGATGGAGGCTTGAAGGCCCTGAAAAATTCCTGTTGTGAAAATGAGAGCAAACAACGTCACAGAGTTTCTAACACGACCAGAATGAAAGGTTCCTGTGAGCCTGGTCCCCGGTGTCCTGCGAGGAGCTGGATGGAAGTGTGTTTCTAATGTGTGTGGAGCACTCAGCAGACTGTCCTGGAGATCAGAGCTCAGGCGTGCAGACTGGACTTTCTACAGGCTCCATCACTGCACCTTCTCATCTGCAGAGCGGTCCTTCAGGGCCCCCACCACCCCCACCATGTGTTTCTGTTCGGCACCTCTGGGATTCCTTACAGATGTTTGTGTGTGCGTGTGTGTGCTCACACTGGTTGTTCTTCAGTTGACTTTTACCTGCTAAAAATTGACCCAAAAAAAAGGTTAAGTTTATGTTTAAATGCGAGCTTTTATTTTCGCCCCCTTTCTGTAGCAAACAGATGAAATTCTTTATTGATTATTGACTGAATGGGTCTGACAGTCGGGCACGTGACCGCCCCCTTTGACCCGTCCTCTCGCGAGAGGTGACGCGACTCTTCGCGAGATCCTCTGCAGCAACAAATCGGCTCAGGATCTTGGAGACAATTTGCTCGTTTCTGCGGTAAGACGCTCATTAACGACGCGCGTGCCCGGCGCGCGCGAACACGGGGCGTGTGCCGGGGCGTTGGGAGCGTGCATACGCGCCTGTGTGTGCGTGCGTGTATGTGTGGAGGTGATGATGAGGACGTGCGTGTGGTGAATGAGACGGAGGATGGAGGAGGATGCAGCACGGTGGCGGGCGAGACGCGACGTGCACGCGCGGAGCTGGTGGTGTGGCTGGGTCGCGCGGGTGTCCGGTTTCCGGTGTGTTCGGGTCAGTTTGATGTGAACACCCCGCCCCTCCTTGTGTGTGTGTGTGTGTGTGTGTGAGTGTGTGTGTGTGTTAGGTTCAGTCTCATGTGCAAGTGACCTTCGCTGAAGTCAGGGGTGACGTGCCCAGGTGAACCTGACTTCATGTGACATCACAGGGTTAAAGGACACCTTCAGTTTTTCAGGTGCAAATGTCAAACATGCCACTGTGTGTGTGTGTGTGTGTGTGTGCGTGTGTGAAAGACACTGAGCTCAGATGGTGATCATTTAAGTCTTTTATGAGACAGAAAGCAGCATGAATAGCGCCCCCTGTAGGAGATGCAGTTCCTCTGGTGTTCACCAGAGGATCCAGCAGTGTGTGGTGGAGTCAGAGAAGAGTGAGCGCCATCAGGCTGCTTTGGCCTCAGGCATTTATCCCTCTTTTCCACCAGTACCTACTCAGATTGGTTCGATTTCAGTTGTTTTCCATCACAATTGAGGGCCACCTCAGCAAGCCAGCTGTGAGGTCATATGTATGCGACACAAACGGTGGCTCTGTCTAGCTTCCTCTGGAGTCTTGCATCAGCCACTGAGCTCAAAAACTCAGTGCTGCTCAGTGTGGAGCATTTTTCTGGTTTGTTTCTTATGAAGGAGGCTTTCTAGTGACTCATCTAGTGACATCACTGTCTGGCCAATCAGTGGCATGCATTCTGTTGATGTCACATTTTCGGGTCGACCCAGCTCTCTTGGAACCGCGGCTGAGTAGGTGCTAAAAAAGCACCTGGTACCAGGTACTGCCACCTAATGGAAAATCCTAAAAACTGAGCCAAGCCAAGTAGATATCAGTGGAAAAGTGGTTCTGGTGATCATCACAGCAGATCATCTGACTCCATCTCACCCTATCCCTCCTCTGCACACGTCCAAACCATCTCAGCCTCTTCTGTCTTGCTTCTACTGACTTTCATTCCTCTTCTCTCCAGAGCATCCCTCCACCTCTCCACGCTTTCCTCCACCTGCTCCTTACTCTCACTGTAGATCACAGTGTTGTCTGCAAACATCATCACCCACAGAGACTCCTGCTGACCTCATCTGTCAGCCTGTCCATCACCACTGCAGAAGGAGGGGGCTCAGAGCAGATCCCTGATGCAACCCCCACCACACACCCCACCCCTGTCTCTCTGTCCTCATCTGTCCTCGTGTAAGCGCTTTGAGTGCTCATACTGAGTAGAAAAGCGCTATATAAGAACTAGTCCATTTACCATTTACCATCTGTGTCCTGCTTCACCCTCACAGACTTCTCTGCCCTCCTGACTTCCTCGTGCAGGACCACAGTTCCTCTCTCAGCAGCCTATCATCTGCTTTCTCTGGATCCACAAAGACTCAGTGCAGCTCCTTCTGACCTTCTCCATACTTCTCCATCGACACTCTCAAAGCACACATCACCCAGCTGCCTGAGCCTCTCACACACTGAGTGAAGGTGGTTAAATTTATGAGTGTGTACTGTGATGATGAATCCAATAGACCATTAGAAAAGTCCAGATTAAGGTACCGGCCTGAACCTTACCGGTATCGAGCCGTTGAACCTTGTTGCGTTTGTGTGTTTCAGACGGGGTCATGGAGGTGTCGTCGCACAGCCTCTTCCTGCTGCAGCAGCTCAACGTGCAGAGGGAGTTTGGCTTCCTGTGCGACTGCACCGTCGCCATCGGAAACGTCTACTTCAAAGCTCACCGCGCCGTGCTGGCCGCCTTCTCCAACTACTTCAAGATGATCTTCATCCATCAGTCCAGGTGAGGGCTGAGAGTAAGCTCTGTAGCTGAGGGTCAGGTCAGATACATGCTGTGCTCGCTGTCATGTTACTGTAGAAGTAAATGTTATCTGTCTGTAGGGCCTTTAGAGGACCTACTGATGGATAAAATCTGTACTGCTTCACTTTATACACAACGCAGTATCAGAATCATGATATTATTTGGACAGCTGGCCAATATTGCCTCTCAGGTATGATTTTAACAGAGATGAGCATAGACAGATGCACATCCAGCAGGGGGCGACTCCTCTGGCCCTGGAGTCCCTCATCCCGATCCCTAACCCTAACCCTAACCCGATGAGGGTCATACGGAATCGAACGTTCGTCCAGGAGGATTATCCAGAGTGTGCTGAGCATATGTTCCTCAGTCAGAGGAACGTCTGTCGCAGCACAGCCTGCTGTTAGCCAGCCAGCTTTGCTGCGTGAATCTGCAGAGCATTCACTTGTAATCTGAAACTGTGACGCTGTGACCAGATCAGCCTCGGGAGCTTGGATGAGTTTAGCAGACCGTATCTGCCCAAGACAGGATTTTACTACACGAGCTTGGTCTGTTTCAGGAGAAAGATGGGTCAGGGTCGGATTTGATCTCCAAAACCAAATCGAATGTTAGAGTGTTAACTACACACCTGCATCAGCTACAAACGGAAGCACGATGAGTGAATGTCCTCACAGGAGGACGGGGCTCCAGCCCCCGCTCGCCTTCAGCTTCCACTGCGAGATGTCTGCAGGGCCAGGTGGGGACGAACAGACACCGTTCACAGGGCGAGCACCTTATGAGCTTTAATTAGATCTTTGGATCGTTCTTTTCTTTGTAAGTGACGATTGGTCACCACTGGACTTTCCAGGCTCTGGTTGCGTAGGTCCGTTGGAGGTATCTGTTGCTCCCATTGGTACTCTCATCAAAGTTTAGGAAAGTTTAACTCTGGACCCGCCCACATTACAATACTAGCAGCTAATTGACCTCACCATTTGATGGTCTCTGGTCACTGCCAGGAATCTCTGAGTAATCGTATCTTGAGCTGAGCCAAACAGTGAGTAACTTTGAGCTTTTAGTGAGGAAAGGATGCGTTTGATTTATAGTGCACCAAAAAACAAGAGCACTGTACTGAGAATGAAATTTTGTGTTTTATCCAAATTATTTTGCTTTATAATGGTTAGATGCCAAAATCATAAGTGGAATTAAAATCTGATCAATCACCCCTTAAAATCAGTTTGAGACTAGAATAAAGGAGCAGCACCCCTGTGATCCCGATTCTGAAGGTTTGGTTGTTGTTGGTCATGCTGACCTCGTGTCTGTGTGTGTCCTCAGTGAGTGTATAAAGATCCAGCCCACGGACATCCAGCCAGACGTCTTCAGCTACCTGCTGCACATCATGTACACCGGCATGTGTCCCAAACAGCCGGTGGACCAGAGCCGGCTCCAGGAGGGCATCAAGTTCCTTCACGCCTACCAGCTGTGCCGCAAAACTGGCGAGGGGGCCACTGAAACTGCCAACAACGTGGTCCGCATGTCCAACCTCTACGGAATCCAGATCTCCTCCCAGCTGGCCAACAAGGAGGGGCCCGGTGTCCCCAAGACCACCACGGTGTCACGCGGGGCTGAGGACGGGCGGTCCTCAGGTCGAGGGGGGCGGTCTCACTCCCAGCTGTCGCTCGCTGTTGGACTGGACGGGGTCTCTTCGGACCATCAGGCCTCTGCGCTACGCAATGTCTGCTCTGTGGCATCCGGAGACGATTCGGACATCTCAACAACTCGTGTCAAGCAGGAGCGGTTGGAGGAGGAGGAGGATGGCGAGGGCGAGGAAGGTCCGGGGGCGGGGTCTCCAGTTCAGGACAGCAGTCCCAGTCAGGGCCTCCTGTTCAAAGATCGGCCCCTGGTCCTACTTTGTCCTCGCTGTGGAGAGCGCTGCTCCTCCCCCGAGGGCCTGCGGGAGCACCTGTTCAGCCACGCCCTTGACCCCGCCCGTCTCATGGAGGGGCTGTCGCAGGGTGGCGAGTTGGACGCTGGCTTGGAGGAGGGCCCTCCAGGGGCTCAGGAGCAGCTGGATGCAGGATGTTTGGAGGAGGCGCTCAGGCAGAGCCAAGCGCTAGCCAACCAACTGGCCGCTGAGCTGAGGAGGAGCCGAGGGGGTGGCGGGAGCGGAGGAGGGGGCAGCAGCCCCGCCCCCTCCGTCCTGCACTCACGCAAACGTAAGATCGCCTGTGCCGTCTGCAGCCTGCGCTTCTCCCACAAGAGCCAGTTGCAGGAGCACATGTACACCCACACGGGCAAGCCGTCCCGCTACCATCGCTACAACCGCCTCTGCAGCCAGCTCTTCCAGGCCTCTGCCAACTTCTGCGAGGGGTCTGCCGAGCCTGGGGGAGCCTCAGTGGGCACCCCCGCAGTGCTCTCTGAGGAGCCCAACAGGGACACTCAGGACAATGGCAGCTCCTGCTACTCCCTGGACTCAGAGATCTCCCAGGAGAGCGTGGATGGAGTGCCGGTCGAGTGATGTCATCAGGAATGAGAGCTGTGACTGGACGGAATGGGACACTCTGAGGGTGGTGTTCTGTCTGAAGGGTCCGTACCTGTGTGTGGGGGTGTGTGTGAGTGTGTTTAAACTGGTCATGTGATCATGACGCTATGAGGTCACCAGCTGATAGGTCGGACTGTTTGATGAGTTTCAGCCCAGAAACCTCAGAAGAATCTGACTGATTGATTGATTGACTGATCAGGAATTCTGTTATGTACCATCAGTTGAAGTGTTTGCTGGTTTTTCTCTGGACTGCTGGAGATGCTATTGGACAATTCATTGATTAATCAGCAGAATAATCAGCAGTTATTGATCAGTCCTAACCTCTGACTAATGTCACTTCCTGTCAGTCATTTCACTGCTTTGTGTTTCCTTCTCTGAAAATGAAGCAGCAGAGACTCTAAACCTGGAAGCAGCCGACAGTGAAGTCCGTCTGAGACTGAGAGGAAGAGGAGGTGCACGCTGTGGTGTAAGAACCGTCATGGAGGTCGGGTGTGTGTCAGTCTGATGGCGTGAAGCAGAGCTCAGAGCATCATGACAGTCTGCAGCTGCATTCTCCACAAACCACGTTTCTGTTTCTGAACTACGAAAAGCTCAGAGATACGATTTCTGTCATTTGGTGGTTGTGTCAGTCTTTTATATGAAGTGTGATCTAAAAGTTATGAGACGAGGTCTAAAAAATCCTGGTCTTAAATCTGGCAGATCTCACGTTCAGGATCATCTTCTCCTGCAGCGCTGGATGTGTTTCTGGATCTCTCAGTTCTCCTCCGGCCGTCCACGTTGTTCTTTGTGTTTTAGGTTTTTGTTATTGATTGACTTTTTTCTTTCCCTTCATCTTGCTGGGTAGGTTTAGACACTAAAAACTGCTCAGTTAGGTTTAAGATTAAAACACCTAACAGTAAACCTGCTTGGAAGTGACCGATCGTTTGGGGCACCTTGTCCATAATGGGCGTGTTATAGTTTCCTTAAGCGAGTCTGTTTGGGTCTGACTGACGTAAAGTTCATCGTCAGACCTTCCTGCCCTCTTAGTGACTTCAGCCAAGTATAACAGGAGCATGTGTCTGCAGCTGAAACACAATACTCCCCGCCTGCATGAGCCTAAATGCCAGCAGCTCAGATAAAACAGCAGCGAGTGACAGCTGTCTGTGCTTGTGATGTTCTGGATCTCCTTGAACTCCTAAAACATCTTCATTTTTAGGTGTTGTGCGAACATTGTGTTGGTGTGAAGTTTCCAAAGTGCTGTCAGTGTGACTGGCAGATACATTCACAGTACAAAACCCCATGAATGACGACACATCAACTTATTTATTCAAGCTTTATTTTCTGTGCACACCTGGTCTAGAAAGTTCATCATGACGGGGTTACAAACAAGCAGGAAACACAGGACAGAGTGCAGATTAGAGGAGCTGTTGTTCTGCAGGTACAGATTCCTTTGTAGGAGCGTTAAACATTCAGCTTGAGTCTCTGAAGGTTTTTCCAGTGCTGCTGTACTGAGCTCTGAGTGTCCTGAAGTTTAGACAGCGTGTAAATAAAAATCTAGCAATGCAGTGAAAGCTCACACTCCAAACAGCCAACAGGATGAGGAAGAGGAGTTACAGCAGCTGCAGAAACCTGCTGTCAGAACTGACCCGAAGCCACGGGGTTCTCTGCCTTTTCTCCGAGCTCTCTTCGTCTCTGTGGAACAGACCAGACTGATCATAAACTGCCACAAGCTCGCCCGACATTTCTGTCAGCTGGTGAGGAGAGCCCTCAGACTGTGGGAGAACCTTAGGTTTGATATTTTTAACTCAGGAGGGCGTCCGACAGTTCAGGTCTTTGCGCAGACTCTGTAATCCTGCTGAGCGCTCTGAGACCTCTGCAGAACCTCAGACTTGGTGTGAACGCAGCGTCAGCTTAGATGGACGGGCCACCTTCAGCACACTCAGCTCTGATCACCACAGTGAAGCAGAGGCTGATGTTAGCTCTGTGGGCAGGTCTGAGGTCTCAGCACGCTCAGTGTCAGCACTCAGGCTTCCAAGGAGATCTCACAATAGCAGCCTGGAAGCTGGCCGCCCGGCAGGAGGACCTTTCACGTGGGATCAGCCAGATTTAAGTGACATCAGGTTTCTCATGGACCTGCTTCCTGAAGCTTCTTCATGCCTGTAAACTCAGTGAACACTTCTCTGCTCTGTGCTAAAGACTCGGTTCAGATACAAAGGTCAGGGTTCAGGTCAAAGTAAGACCTTCGCGAAGGCTGAAGAGCTGCCACAGCTTCAGGCTGAAAACACAGTGGAGTTACCTTAAAGTGCAGAGACAGCGACGGTCTCTGGACGCTGGCTCCAGCTGTTACCTTTCTAGCTTGATTTTTGGGGTTCTAACTCAGTCTGAACCTTCACCTTCAGCACTCTGCTGCCAAAAGAGAAGATCTGAATGTTCTGGACTCATCCTGTCTCTGACTTTTCTTGATTTTCTGTTAAATACACGAGGTCACAGAGTGAGATGTTTAATTTCCTATAACAAGGTAAACATATGGAAAAGTCGTCCCAGTGAGAAAAAGCTCCAACTGCTGTGATTGCTCATCTTAAAGCATCAGGAGGTGTTGCCTCTCAGCAGGCTTCCAGAAGCCTTCCAGTCAGAATAAAGTAAAAGCTAAAACACAAACAGAGGGGCTGCACCTAGGCCTGCTGTCAGGTACAGAAGGATTATTATCAACTGTGTTTCATACGAAGCTGCTCTGTTAGAGTCCACGAATAAAAACATGGAGTTGAAGGGATGACTTGCAGGTCTTTATCCTCCATGGAAGGAATCCTGATCATGTCCTCCCAGCAGGAAGGAGCGTTCAACTTGAGTTTGCAATGTTAAAGTCAAACTTCTCCACATGTGCTGGTAGGACCTCTGGAGGGCGCTCTTACACTGAGTCAGGACTCCTCCTTGAAACAAAGACACAAAGAGTCCAGGTGATGGAACTGGTTTCCAGCAGACGGTTTCTCCGTGGGCAAAGAGCAGTTTCTGGTTTAACTTCTGGTTTTCTCTTTTAGATCAGAAACAAAGAAAGGCACAAAAATAAAGACAGGAAGTACAGCTGGGAAAAGTGTCAATCAGTGAGTTGTGACCCTCAGCGGGTCCCAGCGGACCTCCACAGGGGCACACTTTTATTTTAAATTTTAAAGAAAGTTTTAAAAATATTCAATCTTTTGTATATTTATTGTAAAACTCTGGAAAAAATCTTTAAACAGTCTAAAAAAATAAAAGCCAACAAGCACAGTTTTATTTTGAAAGAGTTACTGAGTTTGAAATATTTGTTGGAATTACCCTGTTAAATTGTACATTTTATTTTGAAAGAGTTCCAGTCTGTTGCAGTTTAATCCTTTTATTTTGAAGAGGTTACCATCTGTTGACATTTTGTTTTGAAGGAGCCAGTTTCAGTTGCAATTTAAAATGTCATGTTGAAGGGGTTACCGTTTGTTTCATTTTAAAACCTTTATTTTAAAAGAGTTACATCTGTTGCATCTTAAAATCTTTATTTTGAAGGAGTTACAGTTGGTTTCATTTTAAACCATTTATTTTGAAGGAGTCTTAACAGGATGATATTGGTGGAAATTGGCAGAATGTTCCTTTAAATTCCAACCTTGGTCTCTGCTGTTCCTTTCAGTTGTCACATGACCAGTACTCATTGATAATGAGGTGTTATTGATTATTGATTGGTGAATGTGTGGCTGTTGTGCCGTCGTCTTCTGTCTGTGTTTGCTGTAAAAATACCAAACAAACAGGAAGTTCAGTGTTGACATGTTTTTGTACGTGAATGCGTCTGTTTTTTCATGGATAGATCAATGAAGTTTTGTAAATAAATGTTTTTTTCCACCAGTCAGGCTGCAGCTCCGCTGTTGTTTCCTAACCTGATCAATTAAGTAATAACTGTGTAAAATCAATCAAATACTTTATTAATGGGAAAAAAACGGTCAGAAATAACACTCATATTGATTATTAATTAGATTATTGATTAACAAACTAACCAAAGCTACCTATGTGTATTTTTTACATCAGTGGTTTATCACAGAGACGATTATTGATAAATTACCTGTGGATTGATGAATTGATTGTTCATCAGTCTGCAGAAGAGCATTTTTGTCCTCTGACAACTTCTGACCTGCAGGTGTCAGCAGAGAACCAAGCAGCCAGGTGTGCACAGAGGCATTCTGGGAAACTGAGGCCTGATGGCAAAATGCATATTGAGTTGAACTGAAAATAAAACATCCAGAGAAGATTTTATCAAACATTTTGCTTAACAAATCAAAAGCCAGCAGTCTGAGAGAGAAGTGCTCTGTTGGGGTGATATGGGACTATGAGGTCTTTGAGATAAGATGGTGCCTGATTATTCAAGACCTTGTAGGTGAGGAGAAGGATTTTAAATTCTATTCTAGATTTAACAGGGAGCCAATGAAGAGAAGTCAATATGGGAGAAATCTGCTCTCTCTTTCTAGTCCCTGTCAGTACTCTAGCTGCAGCATTTTGGATCAGCTGAAGGCTTTTCAGGGAGCTTTTAGGACAGCCTGATAATAATGAATTACAATAGTCCAGCCTAGAAGTAATAAATGCATGAATGAGCTTTTCAGCATCACTCTGAGAAAGGATGTTTCTAATTTTAGAAATATTGCGCAAATGCAAAAAATTAGTCCTACATATTTGTTTAATATGTGCATTGAAGGACATATCCTGGTCAAAAATGACTCCAAGATTTCTCACAGTGTTACTGGAGGCCAAAGTAATGCCATCCAGACCTTAATGTCTTTAAGACATTCCTGCAGTTTAACTAATTGATGTGTGTCATCTGGCTTCATTGATAGGTAAAGCTGAGTATCATGATGATAATGATGATGATGATACTTTATTGATCCCACAATGGGGAAATTCCAGTTAACAGAACACCCATCCAAGAAGACAAACAGAACAAACATGGGGAGATAGGTGAACTGTGGCCATGCTGCCCCCCCTTCTGGAGGCGCTGCCATTAAAAAGACAGAAACAATAGTGAAAACATATAGGGATGAGTGAGGAAAAAAATCATCTCATACTTTGTATACATATGCACATACACAGTATGTGTGATAGTGCAGAAACATATAGCATGGGAGCACTAGGGTGGGGAGGGATGGAAAGGGGAGTCAGCGGAGGGGGGGGGGGGGGGGTTGGGCTACTGTGGGGCTGACTCAAACTCCCTCCTCAGCTAACAGTTCTGATAAGATGTAGAGTTCATCAGCAGCTAGGTCAGGGAGATCAGTCCAACACAGGTCAGAAGAAGACAGGACGGCGGGGGGGTAGAGCATCTGTTTACAAACATCCTGGAGACAATTTGATAAGCAGCAGTCCAAGAACATCAGGGAGCCAAATTCCTGATTCTACAATTGTTTTGGTTCAGACTGTACTGATTAAATTGTTGACAGCCTTCAGTCTTACTGGCACCTCTCTGTGGAGAAAAAATCCAATTCATCCGAATCTTCCTGGTTCGTTCCTTCGCCGTGCAGAAACAGATACATACATCTCCAAGATCTCCCAGATATACAGAGTCTGAGTTTGAGTCTGTACCTTCCCGCGTTCCCGTCATAAGCAGCCTTACCAAGGTCAGACAGCTGCCTAGACTTCTTGAATTGTAACGACAAGCCAGGTATCTCCAGGTCCAATTCGGAGAAACCCCAGTGTCAATAAGCCGAATGTGTGTGTCCTCCATTGACAATACGGCCAGGCACGTCATCTTCCACCCAGGAACCATAACGTAGCCAGCTGGAATGTCAATTAATAACAGGGAATAGGGTTCTCCTTCCCCCAATCTCCTCATGATGAAAATTTGATCAACACAATGGCGTTGAGAGACCAGCTGACCAGATCCATAATTATAAATTCCAGTTCAGAAGCTGTGTGAAGAGAGGCTCTAAAGCAGCAAAGCAGGGGAGAAAGGAAGGGCTGGGAGAGAAGAAAAGTGTGACCGTCTCCGCTGAGAGCTGAAGAGAAAAAAAAAATCTGCATAGCAATGAAAACTGATGCAATGCTTTCTAATAATACTGCCTGAGGGAAGCATGTATAATGTAAACTGGTCCTAGCACAGAACCCTGTGGAACTCCATAATTAACCTTAGTGTGTGAAGAAGACTCCCCATTTACATGAACAAATTGGAGTCTATTAGATAAATATGATTCAAACAAAATCAAAATGATTTATAGTTTTAATTATCTTCAGACATATGAGCAAAGAAAAAGCTGTATAGACAAGCTGCCCATCACGGATAACAAAATCCTCCCAAAATCTTGTAACGTCCCTCTGCAGCCACCTGTTTAAAATTGACTCACAATTCTCAGTGTTACCACAGATATTTCTGTTTTCTGTTAATAACTTATCCTTGCAAATTACAATCCAAAAATCTTTCACTTCCTTTTTAATCTGTATATTACACCTCACATTATCACATTATTTTATGCCCAGTGCTTTGGACATGTGGTCAGTCACTTGAACCAGGGGCCTGGTTCTCATTTTCCAAAACCAGGGTGGTGTCATCTACCAGCTGACTTATTATTATCTGTTTACCATCACATTTAGCCCTTCACTGTGACTGTTTTTAATCAGAATAGACAACAGCTCTGCAGCCATGATGAACAACTGTGGTGAGGTACTGCATCCTTGCTGCGCTCTAATCTTGTCCTAGCAAAGCAGAGCTATTATATAACACTAATACATTTATCCCCACTGAGGAATCCAGGTAATTAAACCATGCTTCATACTCAGTATCACTTCTTTCTTCTCTATGGATTCTTAAATGACAAGGTTCTTAAATCCTTCCAGAAGAGCTGATAAAAATCTATCCGTGGAGACTTGTTCTTGGCACTGAGCATCTTATCAGCATCATCTGCAGAATAATCTGAGGAGCAAATTTCTTCTTTTTTTTCTTTCTTTGCATCAGTGTGATTAAACATCTGTGCTGTCTGCATTTCTGCACATGACTAAAATATGATGGCTTTTTCTCACCAGCATCCATTTGGGTCTCAACCTTCTGAAAGCTGTGCTGGGCTTTCTCAAGATAAACTCATGTGATTTAGACTGTACCTCCATCACTTTATTTTCCTCCTGCATCTTTAGTTTTCCTTTACAGCAGCACTGAGTGATGTCCTGGAATAAATTCCTTTCATATTCCCATTTATTCCTGTTCAGTTCCAGGAATTTTTTTTACCAACAGCTGAGTCCTTGCCTTCAATATCTCTAATGATCTCATTTTAATGCAGTATTCATCCTTATTTAAGAGGCTGGCATTAAATTTCCAGTACCTCCTGGTGTAGATACCTTCTTGTGTTGTTCAAGATCTCTGTCAGGTTTAAACACGAGTAATTCTTCACTCCTGGATTCAGATGTGTCCAAACATCAGTTAAATTATAATCACTAAAAAAGTTCTCCTTCCTGAGTGAGGAGGCCCTCGGTGCAGCCTCCGGCCCCTTCCTGCTCTCACTCTCTCCTTTCCTTTGGTCAGCCCCTCATTTCGCCTCTCCAGACGTTCTGTGTAGATTTCCACGTCCTCAGTGTTGAACCGCTGAACAGCTTTCATTAACCCGGCTAGCACAGAGTTAGCTTGTTTACCTGCACACTCGGGTCAGCTAGCTGCTCTTGTTTCCACAGTTTGAGTTTAGAGCTGCCTTTGGTGTGGTTGTTTGGAGACACCATCACCTTCTTCCACCTCTGCTGCTTTCACTTTCTTTGCTGCAGGTGTCTTACTCGGTGTGGATGGCGCTGACTCGCTCATCGTTACCTCTGTGATGTAGTCGTGCTCAGTTTGGTGGCTGCTGCCTCTCTACTCACCATATGTTTGTTGTGTTTAGCAGGTGTGATTGATTTTGTGCCACTTATGTCAACTTCAACAAGCTCCTCAACCCACCATCATGCACCACCCACAACCTGGATCAAGGTTCCCAACAGCTTCCTGTCAGTCTCACCTGCTGGGCGATCTGATTGGTCAGCGTGCTGTTGCTTAGGGACAGATGGATGTATTTTTGCCCTCCATTGCCATAGAAACAAAAGCTGCTGAGCTTCTCCTTCACATGTTTAAAAATAGGCTCAGAGGACAGAGAGCCTGCAGCAGATCAATAACTGATCACTGATCAATGATTCAGCTTTTAAAGGGACAGTCCCACAGAGATTTTATTGGCTGCAGTCACAGAAACAAGCAAACAGAACTCATCAGGTCCAGTTTATTCATCTCCAAACTCTGTAAATTTAGATTACCATCCAAGTAAATCTGAAAACACACGAGGCTGAGAGCAGCGAAATATTACGAGGAAGTGAGACCCAGAGGAAAACCCAGCATCTGTGTATTCTAAATAAAGACATTTCTTTGGTTGAAGCTGTTTTCTGCTGCTCAACTTCAGGGGTGCAGCATGCTGGGAGAAACTCAACCACCGAGTACACACGATCTGAACACCCTGAAAGACTTCACACAGACACACAACTCAGTCCATGAGCCCCTCAATCCCTCTGGATATCAGCCTGGATATCACGGGGGTGGCTGTGGCTCGGTTGATAGAACGAAAAAAAAATGACCTATTTGATTTAAAAAAAACTTGGGAAAAATGAGGAACATCCGCCTTCTTGGAGCATGCTGATTGGCTGTGTCTCCCTTCATGTGAACGCTGCAGCCAATCAGTGTAACCCAAACTGGCACGTCGTAAATGTTCTCGTCTGTATTCACAGAGGAAACAGGCTGGGACGCTGACAGGTTCTTGAAATGTTTTGGTGGGCGGTGGAAGGTAATCTAAGGCTACGTTCACACTGCAGCCTGAAGTGACCCAATTCAGATTTTTTGTGAAATCTGATTTTTTTTGGCGTGGTCGTTCACATTTCCAAATATGCCACTTGAATGCGATCTGTGTGTGAACTGCAAATGAACTTAAAAGGGTCCCGCATGCGCAGTAGAGGACGTATTAATGTCACACGCAGAGAGCGTGCTCAGTGTTTGTGGAAGTAAGTTTGTTTTTCTTCCTGCTTCCGCGTATCAGGACGCAGAGTAGTGATGTTTGTCGAGTATCAATGACGTGCAGGTCGGATGAATGTGACCTGGCCGTACAGGCACAGAAGTGGCTGTACGAGAAGATCAGATCTGTGTTGATGAAAAGATCGGATACAGGTCGCATAAGGGCAAAAAAATGGATCTGGGTCACTTCACGCTTCAGTGTGAACATAGCCTCTGATTTCATTCCCAAGGCCTCAGGTCAGAGTCAGAGTTCACCTGTGGCTGCGTCACATATCGACCTCAAACATCATATCAGCGCTCATTAATCGATGTGAAAAGAGATCGAAGTAAAGAAACAGTGACCTCCATTCAGTTCAGATTGAGCATCACCTCTTCCTGCTTCCAGTTCATCAGAGTTAAAGCCTTCCTAGACATTTTAAATGGATTCATATTCAACTGGTGTCCAGCAGAGGCAGCACTGAGTCAGTCCCCATAGACTCCCATGTTAAATCTTCCAGCAGGAATAAATATGTTTACAGCTGATAGAGAAACTGCTTTGGTCTCTGTGGATAATCTCCCCCTTCATTCCAGCTGGGGAGGATGTCTCTATGACTCAGCAGTTTAAAAGGTTGCATTATTAGGGGCGTGGCCTATTTGACTGACAGGTGGATGGCGACACACGTGGCTGTAGCACACTGAGCTGTATTAAATGATGCCAGAGAGCTGAGTGCGTGCTCTCTGTGAGGACTCTGCTCTGATTGGACCCTCTGATGACACAAACCTGATTACAGGACAGAAACGCCATTTCCTGCCGCTCTCCCCCAGGGGACATCGCTGCCCCCCCCCCACCCACCACCACTTTATTGAAAAAGAAATTTGTGTAAAACAGAAAACGCCAATCAGTGTGGTTGCTATGGAAACTGGGGAGGTGCAGCAGCAGTGGCAGCGGAGGAGAGAGATGAGCTCGCTGTTTCCTGAAGACTCCGAGAGAAACAGATCCGATCAACAGGAAGCAGGCAGGTGAGAATGTATCTATTAATCTCTGATCCTGTTGACATCATCACTGCATATCTGATGACGTCGTCACCCAGTGAGCAGGTAGTTTTATTATCTGAGAGGAGGAAGTTTGTTTTTAAGGCAGCAGGTTATCCAGCACTGATCAGCTGATTTAAACTTCCTGTCACTGTGAGGCTGAGGTTAGACACTGACAGGAAGTGTTTGGATCAGACTGCGAGGAGGAGGAGGTCCCTGAGTTTCACTGAATGACCTGAAGCAGAAGGAAGCTGATGGCGAGCTCCTCAGAGGTGGATGTCAGCCAAAGTATCCCAGAGAGCTGCAGGCCTCCTTTCATTCTCCGTGGTGCTCCGTGCCATTGAGAATGAAATTATGAAGATGTGACCCGTCAGAGTACTTGAACACAGACCGTCTCAGAGTTTATTTCCAAACCGAGTTAAGCTGACAACCGTGAACAGCCTGCTGATGAAAACAGCCAGACGCTTAAAGAAGGACCAGTTAAATGTTCTGACTTACCTGCCTTTAGGTGTTCAGCTGATATTTGTTCCCTAATTACAGCTAAACCGTCACCGCTCGCTCTCCTCCCACAGCGCCTTTCTTTCTGAGGTTTGAAGAGCTTCATTTTGACCTGCACACCTGTAGCCCACAGACTCAGGTGTGCGGATGCGTCGTTCTCTGTCCCCCCGGCAGCACAGCGTCTCACAGCTTTGCTGCTGGAAGTCCAGCTTTCTCCCTGATCAGTTACTCATTTTCAGGATCAAATGCTTAGTTTTCTAAAATATTGATTATGTAATCAAGTTGAGGATTTCAGACGTTTGAGTCGGATTGATGTGGTGATATTTTGTTAATGCCCTGGTTTCTGTCTGAGAGACTGCCAGGGAAACAGCGTCTGTGTGTTTCCTGTTGAGCTCTGATTAAATCTGTGTGTAATGAAATGATGACAAGTTTTATCCTGAGAGCAGAAAACATTTCAGTTTAATAACGTGCTGCTCATGAATCAGCTTCTCTATCTGCAGGTTTCATCAAAGGCCTCCAGGAATCCCAGAAACCATTTAGCTTTCCAAACCATGGCGACAGCAGGTGGAGAGGACACTCGGCGAGTGGAGAGGAAGCTGCTGCTGGGAGCCAGCACCGAGAGCGAGGGGGAGGACCCACCTGAGAATGGGGACAACAAAGAGGAGACGGAAAATAAAACCACAGCGACATGTTCGGCCGCTGCAGCACAAAGAGAAGCCAAGCTGAAAGAAGACAGCAGTGTGGAGGGAGAGGCTCCACCCACAGGAAACTGCAGGGGGCGCTGCAGAAACAGGAGGAGATGCAGGCGGTGGAGGAGGTTCTTCTCAGAGCTTGTTTGTATCAGAAGGCAAACAAAGAAATTTGAGAAAAGCTCAGAGAAGCACCAAAATGACGGCTCAATTCAACCAGAGGGGGCACTGCAGGAGAATGAAGAAATGTCAGAGAAGAAGATGTTTAACAAGAGGGCGTGGCCGAAGTTCAGAAAGTCCAGGACGTCCTCTGATGAGCAGAGGGAGGAGAAGCGAAGTGATGGCAGTGATCATCTGCTGAACATCCAGAAAAAACTGCGCAGATTCCTCATCAGAAAGAAGCGCCCGCAGGAAGACACGATGGCGGTCTCAGAGGCTCAGACAGATGCTGTGCAGGCGGTGCAGGTGGTGGAGATGGCCGTCGAGCCAGTGCAGGATGGAGCTGCAACAGAAAGTCTACTAAAACCAACAGCAGGAGAAATGAAGGAGGAAGTGATAGAAGCTCAACCAGAAACAGCCCACAAGGTCGATGACATCGCCGCAGGTGCTCCACCACTCGAAATCAAAGTCGAAGTCGAGGTCGTTTCTCCAGAGAAAGTCGAGGTTTTCTGTGACTCTGATGGAGCTGGCCTGGACTGCCATAATGAGCTCCTCATTTCATCTGAGGTTTTAGTAGAGGAGACGGCATTCCAGACTTCCTCTGAGAACCTTCAGGCGCCAGCGAACGGCCCCTCCATTCGAATTGAGCTCTGTCCTCAGGAGGAAGAGGAGGAGGAAGAGGAGTGTTGGGAGGCCAGCTCTTCCTCAGCGAACCACCTCCTTCTCCTCCACCTCCTCGGCTTTGACCACAGTGAGCGGCGACTGCTTCAGATGGCTCGCTCACTGGTCCGAGCTGCCGTGAACGCCGCTGTGGATCAGCTGACCAGAGAACAGCAGAGCATCTCCAGCTGTGTCCAGAGAGATCATGCCTGAGGACCAGGTTCTCAGATCCTAACCCAGCAAGCTGCAGACCTTATTCACAGCACACATCCTGGCTGCTTCTGTTTCTGATATGCTGAGCCGACCTCTCTGCTCTGATTAAGGTCTGCGGAGATATTTACTGCTGGAGGAGACCAAACCTGGACCTAAAAGAGGATGCCGAAACAGCTGGATGATCATTCAGAGCCAGAGGTTTCTCTAAAGCATAAAAATTTTATGCTTCCTGTTTTAACTATCTCCTTTACATTGTGTTTTAAGTTATTTTATTTATCTTAAATGTACAGCACTTTGGTCAACTGCTGTTGTTTTTAAACGTGCTTTATAAATAAACTTGACTTGACTTGACTTGACTCAGCAGGAAAATGATCAGCTGATCAAGGTTAAAATGTTGACTCTGCCTGAGAGTCACCACTCAGGGTAAAAACAAGTTCACAGGTTGATGAGTTGTTGATGAGCTGCTGCAGATTCTCCTCATGAGTTATTATTGATTGATAATAATTGATCTTTTCTGAGTCAGCAATGTTAACAGCCCTTTTTTTCCAGCTGCTGGAGTTTCTTGTTGGATTGTTGCAGCTTTAATGTGTTCAGTGAATAGTTCAGTCAGCAGTGATGAGTTTTTAATAAATATGACCTTCCTCCTCTCAGGCATTCGCTCCTTTTCCTCACACCAGTTTTAGTAATGATTTAATAAAAAATATTTCATGTTTGTGCATATATATATATATATATATATATATATATATATATATATATATATATATATATATATATATATATATATATATATATATATATATATATATATATATATATATATATCCAAGAAAAAAAATATGGCTGTTTTTGAGACTGAAACCAGCTGCTTTAATGACGCCTTCATCACAAAGGGCAGACAGGTGAGTGTGAAGAAGGGGAGAAGAAGATTTTATTTAAAGGTCAGAGCAGCTGGAAGTGATGTGTCAAAAACTAAAGCCCACGGAGCAATGAGCTGAACTCAGATTTATTTGAACTGATTTTCAGCAGCATCTGAAGTTTTACGGCTGCTCGTCAGACGCTTCTTTCATGAACACAGAGTAAAACTATAACCACCGTTAACTGAAAATGAGGCTCTCGCTGAAATTTGGCATTATTCTCTCTATATCAAAGATAGATAGAGCTTCATAAACCTGCATTCTCTCTCATGGCCTCCTCTGGAGATTCTGGACGCATCAGTCAGATTAGGGGACAGGTGTTCCTCAGCTACAGACATCTTTTATGTACAGTCATTTATTTAATTTGTTTGTTTTTTGTTCTTAGGTTTTTGAAAATAAACACACAAAGATAAACAAGTTTGAATGCTTAACTTTGTTTAAAGTTCAATAAAGTACAATTAAACTTCAGATCTACAGATTATTTACATGATGAAACCTCAGACATGAATTTTAATGATTAATATTAATGATGCTTTTGGCCAATAGGCAATTCATCGATCCCTCGGAGATATCTGATTAGTTTGTGTTGACTTCAGTTGTCAGCGGGAAGCAACTCGTCTGTTTCCGTAACAACAACCCCGAGGTTGAGCTGCAGATGAGTTCAAAGGTCACAGCCTGAACACAACACGAACACGTGACCTGTTGCATTTGAGAACATTTATGTAAAGCTCGAGCATGTCAAAGGTTCAGTTTTTCACAATAAAAGTCCCACTGTGTGTCTGTTTTCCATAATTGAATCCAGACTGAAGAGACGGGAATCAGCAGGAAACTCCAGCTCCAGGGTTCACATCTGTTTCAGACCCAAAGCCGAGGTGATGCTGTGTCCTGTGACACGAGGGTGATGAGGTTCATAGGGAGCAAAGTTACTTTGATTGTGTTGTTTGGTTTATATGAGTCACTGTTACTGACAGATGTTTTATATGAGATGGTAAAAGATTTTTATTAAAATGAAAGGGAAGGAAGAAAATAAATGCTGAGCAAAGAGCGGAGCATTGGCAGCTTCAGCGAGCACAGCGTGTCCTGCTGCTGTTACGTGAAGAAGCAAACAGAGGAGGTCAGAAACCAGAATTAAGACTAAAGCAAAGATGAGTTCAGCCTCTGAAACAGGAAGTGTTCCTGTTTTAATTTTGAAGACATCATCTCTGCAATGGCACTGTCCACCTGCCCGACGAAAAAACAGACAAAACACATAAAAACTGTCAGAGTTATAGCAACCTGAAAAGCGTTGTTCCAGCAGATCACCATGTTTAATCATTTATATCTCCTTCAGTTACACCCAGGATACTCCGGTACTCACCAGGGTTCACTTCTAAAGAAAAAACTGAACCCTGGTTTAAAATATGAAAGTCTGAGCTCAGCTTTACCCGTCAGTGTCGATGTTTTACCTCCTCGACTTCAGGAGGAAACGCTGAGCGCTCTGCACCGTGTTCTGAAGCAAAGAAAAACCACAAGGAGAACCGATTAACCATCTGACCTGCCAACACTCCCGTTTTTTCCGGCTTTCTCACAATTTTAAGGCCATCTCCTGGCTCCCTCCAGTTTTACTGTTTTATGTTTTTTCTTTATTTTCAATAACTGGAATTTGAATAATTGTGTATGTAAGTTTTATGTGTTTGTGTGTACACAATTTATCAGATTGTCTATGAAACACATACACTACATGCAGTTTCAGATGAGATCCAGATCAGCTGATATGCAGATGATGTACTACTGTACCTACAAAATCTGTCATCTGTCTTACACTCCACAGATAGACATGCACACACAACACATTAAACACCACAAAAAGTAATGAAAGTTGTGTTTGGTGATTTCTTTGTTGTTTCTTTGTTGCTTCTTGGCAGTAAATCTTATACCATTGTAAACAGGATTTACAGTGGTATAAAGCCTGTTTACAATGCCAAACCTGTGAGGAAAATGCATTCGTGGGCTGAGCAGCAGAGTTGAGTATGTGGGCTGTGGCCCTGAAAAACTTCTCTGTCAAACAGCAGATTCTGATACTGACTCTGTTTGGTGTTTATTGGATTGGATGATTGAAGTGTGAAGAAAGAAGACATAGTAGCAATATAACAGTTTATCCATGCAGGAGCAGGAGCAGTGTGTGGTTCTTCCACATGCTGCAGAAGCAGGAGCCTCAGCAGCATGTGGAAGAACCACACACAGCCACAGCAGCCTGGCCCGTCCTCCTCATGCTGGTCACCAGCTCGGTCACACACTGCTGTGGAATGGCATCACATTCTTCAACCAGCATCTGTCATCAGTCAGCCAGTGTGGTTGTGTTGGTAACTCTGGCACCAACAGCTGATGCCACAGTGTTCAGTGGGTTGAGGTCAGGACTGCAGGCAGGCCATCCCATCCTCTCCACTTCCAAATCCTGGAGCTAATCTCCGAAAAACCCGCTCTGTGGGGCATGTTGCTTATAAATGTGGCTCCATTTAAGAGACATAAACAGGCTTTCCAAAAGTCTGAGATTTACTAAGAGAAGCATCGTTACAACAAAGAAATAATCCAAACACAAAAAATCTTTGAGATTTGAAACCCTCTCAGCCTGTCCACTTTATTTTACCTGGTTCTGATAAACCTCTGAGCCCTTCACCTGTTACAACACTGTGTTCTGATTGGGCGACTGCCATGAATGTCAGTCTGAGAGAACAGAGCTTTTATGGAGAGGAAACGACGTTCCAGTTTGAACCTGTTTAAGTTTTTATCTTTTGTGGAAATAAAATTTATTTTAAAAACATCTGAGTTTTTAACCACTTAACTGGCAAGGGCCCGGTGACGGGCCGTTTGTAGTCCCTTTTATATGGCAGGCTAGACCCTCCCATTTTTATTGACACGTCATTCGGCCAATCATGTAACTGGCTGCACCAAATCACCTGACAAAGCTACGTGACGCCCTCTGAGTATTATTGGCTCTGGGAAACCCATTTCTTAACATGATTGGCCGAATGAGGTGTCAGTCAAAATGGGCGGGTCTAGCCTGCCATATAAATGCACTTCATTCGGCCCACGGACCAGACGCAGCCGATTAATAGGCTATGAAATGGGTTGTTCAGAGCCAATAATAACCAGAGGGTGTTATGTAGTTGTTTCAGGTGATTTTTTTTGCTGCCAGTTAAGGGGTTAATTTCATTTAAATTTCTTTTGAATCTCATAAATATCAAATCCTCTAAACTAAAACAGTAAAATTAGATAAATTCAAAAAAATAAAATCACCTCCATGAGCATGGCCACCGTCATCGGCCCCACCCCTCCTGGAACAGGTGTGATGTATCCTGATCTCTGACTGGCTGAGGCGTAGTGAACGTCTCCAACCACCCGCTTACCACTGGCCTTCGTCTCATCTGTTGCAGGGGTCAAAGGTCACATTTAAAAAGTTTCAGTCTAAGAGCTGAATTTGATTATTGTTTTTTATGTTTTTTATTTTTGACTGCAGGAAGTCGCAGGTCGTTTTAGGGTAGCCCACACTCCCAAGACTGTTTCCATGGGAAAGCCCTGCTGGGCGGGGCTTTGTGTTGATTTGTTAAAGTAAATGAAGAACAACAGCTGCTGCTCTCTCAAACATCATCATCATCATCTCTGTAAGCCGCTTGTTATTTAGCTGCTTGGAACTGAGGTGGCAGTCAATACTGGTCCACACACAGGAAACAGGAAGTCAGAGAGGTTAATTAGGGGGCGCTCTTTAAAGGACAGTGCAGTATGGAAAGGTGCCTCTTGTACCAGGGACATGGTTGATTCCACAGTCAATGACCACCGCGCCCTCCTTCACCCACTCTCCTCTCACCATCTCTGCTCTGCCAGCCCCCACCACCAGGATATCAGCCCGGCCCACCTGCACACAGGAAATGCATCATCACTTACAGGAAATATCTGCTTGTTTTGATGTCAGCTGCAGATGCTGGAGGTTATGGGAGCAATATTATTAGTATTATTATCCACAGCATGTCTTTTCTCTCCCCTCAGCCCAGCCGGTCACAGCAGATGACCCCCCCCCCCCCCCCCCCCCCCTGAGCCTGGTTCTGCTGGAGGTTTCTTCCTGTTAAAGGGAGTTTTTCCTTCCCACTGTCACCAAGTGCTGCTCATAGGGGGTCATTTTGACTGTTGGGTTTTCTTTGTATTATTGTAGTGTCTTTATCTACAATATAAAGCACCTTGAGGTGACTGTTTGTTGTGATTTGGTGCTATATAAATAAAATTGAATTGAATTGAGGTTTAGTGAGCTCAGCCTGGATTCCTTCAGGAGCTGCTTGGTTTTCATATACTGGAGGATGCAGCACAGCTGGTTCAACTTATCTATGATTTTAAATATGATTCTGTTTGGAAGTTTAGCTTTCAGTGTGCTTGTGATCGTTTGAGTTCAGTTTTTACTCATTTCTTTGATTATTTCTCTTGTTTAATAATTAGTGTATGTTGGGTTTTGAGCATAATTGAAGAAGTTCAGAAGAAGTTTTACAGTAAAGACTCAGAGACTTGCAGTCAGGCACACATCCTGTCTCAGTGCCTCCTCTGCCAGTCTGCCAGACTGCCAGAACTGCCAGTCCTCATGAACCTGAACAACGAACATTTCAACACACACTGTGAGACCTTCATAAAGTCCTGAAGTGTTCAGTGAAACAAATGTTTTTGCTTTAATTTGAAATCCTTCTGCTGAAGAAGATAGAATCAACCTGTAGCTGGCTGTCATCACCTGCTCAGGTAGGTCAGGTGTCTTTGAGTGGCAGGTGGTCACAGTGGCATGGTTCCATAGCAGCAAGTCATGCATCGGAGCACCGACGATTTTACTGCGACCGATCACCACCGCGTGCTTCCCCACCACGGACACGCCTGCAAAGGAACAGGAAGTCATGGGTGAAAGGTGTTTACTGGAACACACAGTGATGATGTTTATGTGTCAGATGAATATGTTACTGGACGTTATCCCATTTTTATCCTGACAAAGCGTAGATAATAATCACTGCTTATTTATCACACACCAAACTGTGTATCTCCTGCTGCAAATCATTAAACCTTTAAACAGAACAGTGGTTTTGACAGAGGCAGCGGGGACCCTGAAGAGGCTTGCGACAAAGAAGACGGGACCCGTCTGATGGCTTGTCTGAGGGCCAGCGATGTAATAGATGGGCGACACTGGACCTTCAGACTCAGGCTCACGCCCAGGTGGCGTGGGGCCCTCAGGCTGTGACTTGGGTGGAGAGGGGGTGTGGTGAATGTGTGTGTGCAGATTACAGTGTAGTGATCAGAGGGGTACCCATGATCTTTCAGCTGCCTTCACTATGCGCCGCAGAGTCTTCTGTTCAAAGGCTGTGCAGCTTCTGAACCACGCAGTGATGCAGCTGATTAGGATGCCCCTGTAAAAAGCGTCCACAGTGGGTGCTGGAGCTCTCGCTCTCCTCAGTTTGTGGAGGAAGTAGAGGTTTTGCTGCGCTTTCTTGGTCAGAGTTGGGGGTCTAGGAGAGATCATCTGAGATATACACACCCAGAAATTTGATGCTACTCACCCTTGATGGTTGAAGGGGGTGCTGGGTGTAAGGTCTTCTGAAATTGATGATTATTTCCTCGGTTTTTGTCACATTTAGGGAGAGGTTGTTGTCTCTCTATACCATGTGGGCAGTTTGCTCACCTCACTCCTGTAGTGTACTCGTCATTGTCGTTGATGAGACCCACCACTCTTCTGCAAACTTAACGAAGGTGTTGGTGTTGTGGCTGGGAGTGCAGTCATGAGTCAGCAGAGTGAAAAGCAGGGGCTGAGCACACATCCCTGAGGGACCCCTGTGCTCGGTGAGATGGTGATTGAAGTGTTTCTGCCAGCTCTGACTGCCTGCCGAGGCCCAGACGGTCCAGTTTATGAGGCGCTGAGGGGTGATGGTGTTCAATGCCGAGCATTCGTCGGCACAGACCCCGTCTCTAATCAGCCAGCTTATGAACTGAACTCTGGCTTATTTTGATCTGGCTCAGAAACACAGAAACTCAAGAATACAAAACAGGCTCTCTTTGTTACTGGCCAGCCTGGAAATCGGTAACTCAAACTCAGTGTTTATTGTAGCCAGCAGACTCACACCAAAGCTTCAGGTTCAAACAAAGGGATTGACTGTAAAGTACTCAGCGACGGCTGATGCGGGTTGAAAAACAGTCTCAGGCTGTGATGAAGAGCACCGATGACATCGTTTGCAGGAGGCAGCTGAAGAGATGGAGGTTGCATCTTTTGGCGGGCCAGGCGGTGTCGAGGCGGAAGGGCATCTTTGCCTCGGGGAGGTGATTCGGCGACGGGTGCAATGTCTCTTCTTAGCAGCTGAAGATGAAGGATCAGGGGCCCGCTCCTCATCATTTGACCACTGGCTTGCCAAAAAGGAAGCAGGGCCAGGCGAGTAACAGGCAGATCATGGGAGTGTGGAATCAGACACAGGTGAGCCAGGTGCATTTTGATCCAGGGAAAGAAACCATCCTTTAAAATGCTGAATGTGAGAGTGTAAAGTGTAAAGAACAGGCCTTCAAAAGCAGAGGTAGCCACTCACCACGCCCTCACAGCAGTAGTCTCTAAAAGCCTCTGAACAAGCTTCAAGCTTTAACAACTCCACCTTTTTTCCTCTAAAAATGCTGCTACATCTGCTGGGCCCATTATGGTCAGCGTGTTCTGTCACGGTTTGTAGATAATGCAGACCGTGTGGACAGTGATGAGTGAGGACCCTGAATGCAGACAACAGCCAGGCGTGGCAGCTAGGAAACACACTGGGAGTGAGGAAAACAGGCACACAGCTGCTGTAAATACACAGAAAGAGGAGACACCTGGGAGCACAGCTGAACTAAAACCAAGCACAAGAAACAAAGGTCGAGACACACAACAACAAACACACAAGTTAGGCAACACAAGATACAAGGAACACGGAGAGAAACAAACCAAGCTGGAAACTCAAGGACTAGAACAGAGGTCACCAATAGGCAGACCTTGGTCCTGATCTGGACCAAAATGATGTCTCATGCGGACCCGAACCTAATACTGAAACAGAAATGACCACTTAATTAAAATCTTGAGCACTTTCTGGTTTACCGGTGCAGCTTTTACAGTCGTTATGGTAGTGGTGAAGTGTCCAGGGAAACCCACTGACCAATTACATATGAGTTTGGCTATACCACGTGATACCACCAAGCTGGTTCCTGCCAGCCGTAAACTTTGTAACAAACGGGGTTATTACAGTCAACGAAAATGAACGAAATAATGAAAACTGAAACTGGAAAAAACATTTTTGTTAACTGAAATAAATAAAAACTATAATTAAAAGCAAAAAACGATTTCTGGAGAAATCTAACTACAGGTCGGGTCCACGCAGCCCACAACGTTGTGATTAACCTGTTCAGTCCTTGTGCGTTTCCGGCTACTTTTCACTGCAGTGTTTGAATTTATCAGTGAGAGAATGACAATCAGGAATAATAATCAAAGCATCAATACAAGGACTCACAAATGTCAGCAGATTCCTGGAGGGAGACTGCTGAAACTATCGGGATGGACGTGAGGAAATGAAGGAAGTGAAAAAACAGGGACAAATATGTTTGCAGCCAAAAAACTGAGCACAAAGAGCGAGGACCAAAAAAAGTCCCAGCTGGCACCGCATATAAAACACCAGCACGAACACAAGTAATTAACACACAATCCAGCTACACAAGCATGAATGAGGACATGAGGTCGGACACTTCCGTAGGTTGTACAGAGGCCGCAAAGACCCTGCAAGACTAATTAGAGCATCTAACCAAGCTAGCTCCAAAACAGAAGCAGCTTCAGGAGGTGAGAACATCAGGATGCAGCTGGATTTGACCTTTGACTCCTTCAAAGAGTTTGTTTTTGTCCAACATTCGCTCCGTTCTGATGTCATACACCACGTGTTCTGCACTGACGCTGAAGTTTGTTGTAGAGTTTATTCAGTTTTGAGTTCGTGTTTTTTTTTCTTTATGTTTCTCCCTGTTGATGTTCATGTGTGTCTTTAATATTACACACATTAAACACACAGTGAATGCAGTTTTTTAGACAGTATCATTTGTCCAGTTGTTATTACACAATAGTCACTCTTGTGCCTGACAAAGTATGAAAAAACGAAAACTAAAACTAAGCATGAAACCATAAATGAAAACTAAATTTTATTTGAATGCTCCTGGACTAGAAGATCAATCAGACTCAAGCAGAGAGACCTGAGAGCATAAACTGTCAGGATGCGGTGTTGTTGTTGCTGTGGCACTCTCCCTCTTTTTCCTTTTCCTCCAGGAGGCAGGCAGCATGGAGTTCCTCCTCCCTCTAGGGTGGGACTGGTGGTCAGGGCTGTCACACCTGTTTCTTGTTTAGTGGCCATCAGCGCAGTATTTAAGGCTCAGCCTGATTCCTCAGTCTTCACCAGAGTGTCCGTGATTGTGGGGTAGGAATTCCAGGCCTTCTTGTGGATTTTGCGCCTCTGCTCATACCTCTGTGTTTGTCTTGCACCTATGCTACTAGGTTCAACTCTGATTGCATTTGGCAGTGTTTTTGGATATTCCCACCCACCTTTACCTTCTGGATCTACCTCATCACTACCCTTTGCCTGCCTGCCTTCCTGGACAACCTCAAGGCTTCCACAGCAACTCTATATCTCTTCCACGGATTTCACAAGACCGGCTAACAAGTAAGATCCTCTGCATCATCCTGGAATTGCCTGTGAACCACTAACTACTTTCTGGCAAACAAGAACTTATCCTTCTCTCTATTCAGAGAGGCGTCCTCTCTCACCTGAGTGTTCCCCTAATGCTTGTTTCCAGTGAAAGAATGCCCTACCAGAATCTCCCCTGGGATTTTCCTCACCTGGCATTGTCACTTTATTTTCTGACGTTGTAAATAAATATTGTACAGTGACATCCTGCTGTCTTTTCCTAGGTTCAATTCAATTCAATTTTATGTATATAGCGCCAAATCACAATAATCACCTCAAGGCGCTTTGTATTGTGGGTAAAGACCCTACAATAATACAGAGAAAACCCAACAGTCAAAACGACCCCCTATGAGCAGCACTTGGTGACAGTGGGAAGGAAAAACTCCCTTTTAACAGGAAGAAACCTCCAGCAGAACCAGGCTCAGGGAGGGGGGGTCATCTGCTGGGGGGGGCAGGACAAAAGACACACTGTGGAAGAGAGCCAGAGATTAATATCAATTAATGATTAAATGCAGAGTGGAGTATAAACAAAGTAAATAAGGTGAATGAGAAGAAACAGTGCATCATGGGAACCCTCCAGCAGCCTAGGCCTATAGCAGCATAACTAAGGGAGGGTTCAGGGTCACCTGATCCAGCCCTAACTATAAGCTTGATCATAAAGGAAAGTTTTAAGCCTAATCTTAAAAATAGAGAGGGTGTCTGTCTCCTGAATCCAAGCTGGGAGCTGGTTCCACAGAAGAGGGGCCTGAAAGCTGAAGGCTCTGCCTCCCATTCTACTCTTAAGTATCCTAGAAACCACAAGTAAGCCAGCAGTCTGAGAGTGAAGTGCTCAGTTTGTCATGGTCCTGGGCCGGTGGCCCAGCATTTTGAGTTTCTTTTCTGTAGCTTTCTTTGTTATACTTTTTAGGTTACGTTTCTTATAGTTTTATTGTTTGAGTTTGCTGTTTAGTTTCCCTTGTTTTTTGTGTATGTTCCCTTTGTTAAGTTTTCAGTGTTAGGTCTGCGTCTGTTATGTTTAGTCAGTTCCTGTTTTATTTTGACAGTCTCGTGTTTCCTGTGCTTTGTGTTTAGTTTTGCTTCCCCTTTGTCATTAGGTTCATTTGGTTCACCTGTCGTCCCCTGTTGTTTCCACTTGCCCTAATCCCCTTGTGTGTATTTAAGCCCTTAGTTTTCCGTCTGTTCCTTGTTCGGGTCCTCGTCTTGTCCACGTGTGTGTGACAACAGCTGTGTGTTTTGTTTTCCAAGTTTTCGAGTGTTTCAAGTTTCGAGTTGTATGTGTCTTATGTTGCGGGCTCCCCATCCGCCTGTATCCTGTTTGAAGCCTGTTATAAATAAACCTGCACGCCAAACCTGCTCTCGTCGTGTCCTGCACTGGGGTCCTCCCTGCCTTGCCTGCACCAGCCGTGACACTGTTGGGGTGATATGGGACTATGAGGTCTTTGAGATAAGATGGGGTCTGATTATTCAAGACCTTGTAGGTGAGGAGAAGAATTTTAAATTCTATTCTAGATTTAACAGGGAGCCAATGAAGAGAAGCCAATATGGGAGAAATCTGCTCTCTCTTTCTAGTCCCTGTCAGTACTCTAGCTGCAGCATTTTGGATCAGCTGAAGGCTTTTCAGGGAGCTTTTAGGACAGCCTGATAATAATGAATTACAATAGTCCAACCTAGAAGTAATAAATGCATGAATTAGCTTTTCAGCATCAGTCTGAGAAAGGATGTTTCTAATTTTAGAAATATTGCACAAATGCAAAAAATCAGTCCTACATATTTGTTTAATATGTGCATTGAAGGACATATCCTGGTCAAAAATGACTCCAAGATTTCTCACAGTGTTACTGGAGGCCAAAGTAATGCCATCCAGAGTAAGTATCTGGTTTGACACCATGTTTCTAAGATTTGTGGGGCCGAGAACAAGAATTTCAGTTTGATCTGAATTTAGAAGCAGGAAATTAGACGTTATCCAGGCTTTAATGTCTTTAAGACATTCCTGCAGTTTAACTAATTGATGTGTGTCATCTGGCTTCATTGATAGGTAAAGCTGAGTATCATCTGCATAACAATGAAAATTGATGCAGTGCTTTCTAATAATACTGCCTAAGGGAAGCATGTATAATGTAAATAGAATTGGTCCTAGCACAGAACCCTGTGGAACTCCATAATTAACCTTAGTGTGTGAAGAAGACTCCCCATTTACATGAACAAATTGGAGTCTATGTGATAAATATGATTCAAACCACTGCAGTGCAGTACCTTTAATACCTATAGTATGCTCTAATCTCTGTAATAAAATGTTATGGTCAACAGTATCAAAGCTGCACTGAGGTCCAACAGGACAAGAACAGAGATGAGTCCACTGTCAGAGGCTGTAAGAAGATCATTGGTAACCTTCACTAATGCTGTTTCTGTGCTGTGATGAATTCTGAAACCTGACTGAAACTCTTCAAATAAACCGTTCCTCTGCAGATGATCAGTTAGCTGTTTTACAACTACTCTTTCAAGAATCTTTGAGAGAAAAGGAAGGTTGGAGATTGGCCTATAATTAGCTAAGACAGCTGGGTCAGTGATGGCTTTTTAAGTAGAGGTTTAATTACAGCCACCTTGAAGTCCTGTGGTACACAGCCAACTAATAAAGACAGATTGATCATTTTTAAGATTGAAGCATCAATAATTGGAAAGACTTCTTTGAACAGTCTAGTAGGAATGGGATCTAATAAACATGTTGCTGGTTTGGAGGAAGTAACTATTGAAGTTAACTCTGAAAGATCAACTGGAGCCAAAGAGTCTAAACAAATACCAGCAGTGCTGAAAGCAGCCGAACATGAAGAATAATCTTTGAGATGGTTATGAATAATTTTTTCTCTAATGTCTAAAATTTTATTTGTAAAGAAATCCATGAAGTCACTACTAGTTAAAGTGAAAGGAATACTCGGCTCTACAGAGCTCTGACTCTTTGTCAGCCTGGCTACGGTGCTGAAAAGAAACCTGGGGTTGTTCTTATTTTCTTCAATTAATGATGAGTAGTAAGATGTCCTAGCTTTACGGAGGGCTTTTTTATAGAGCAACAAACTCTTTTTCCAGGCTAAATGAGCATCTTCTAATTTAGTGAGACGCCATTCCCTCTCCAGCTTTCGGGTTATCTGCTTTAAGCTGTGCGTTTGTGAATTATACCACGGAGTCAGGCACTTCTGATTTGAAGCTTTCCTTTTCAGAGGAGCCACAGTATCCAAAGTCGTACGCAGTGAGGATGTAAAACTATTGACGAGATAATCGACCTCACTGGGAGCAGAGTTTAGGTAGCTGCTCTGCACTGTGTTGGCACTGAAGAGCATAATAATGAAGGAATTAGATCCTTAAACTTAGTTACAGCACTTTCAGAAAGACTTCTACTGTAATAAAACTTATTCCCCACTGCTGTGTAATCCATTAAAGTAAATGTAAATGTTACTAAGAAATGATCAGACAGGAGGGGGCTTTCAGGGAATACTGTTAAGTCTTCAGTTTCTATGCCATATGTCAGGACAAGATCCACAGTATGATTAAAGTGGTGGGTGGGCTCCTTTACATTTTGAGAGAAGCCAATTGAATCTAACAATAGATTAAATGCAGTGTTGAGGCTGTCATTCTCAGCATCTACATGGATGTTAAAATCACCCACTATAATGATTTTATCTGAACTGAGCACTAAATCAGATAAAAAGTCTGAGAAATCAGACAGAAACTCTGAGTAAGGACCAGGTGGATGATAGATAATAACAAATCAAACAGGTTTTTGATTTTCCCAGTTAGGATGGACAAGACTAAGAGTCAGGCTTTCAAAAGAATGAAAACTTTGTCTGGGTCTGTGATTAATTAATAAGCTGGAATTGAAGATTGCTGCTACTCCTCCTCCTCGACCTGTGCTTCGAGCATTCTGACAGTTACTGTGACTCGGGGGTGTTGATTCATTTAAACTAACATATTCATCCTGCTGTAACCAGGTTTCTGTGAGGCAGAATAAATCAATATGTTGATCAATTATTAAATCATTTACTAACAGGGACTTGGAAGAGAGAGACCTAATGTTTAATAATCCACATTTAATTGTTTTATTCTTTGGTGCAGTTGATGAAGCTGTATTATTTATTGTTTTTGAATTTTTATGCTTAAATAGCTTTTTGCTGATTTTAGCTTTGTTTTTTGGTGGTCTGGGAGCAGCACCGACTCTGTGGGGATGGGGTTTTGGGGGGATGGCAGGAGGAGAGAAGCTGCAGAGAGGCGTGTAAGACTGCAGCTCTGCTTCCTGGTCTCAACCCTGAGTAGTCAGATTTTAGGAGGGTTAATAAATTTGCATTTGCATGAGGTGGTCGATGCAGATTGCATTTGCGTCCTGCCTTTGCCCTCGGCTTTTAGCCGTGATATAAACATAACTAAACCATCCAGGGAAAGGAGCCTCAACTCAAGGAATACAAAACTCAAAACACCACAACACAAATACAAAAGGCTTCATGAGTCTGCTGCTACCTGTCTGCCTGATGAGCTCCATGCAGCCACTGGGCGTGCAGGGGATGAAGCAGCTGCTCAGATCTCCTCGAGACAGTTTCCCTGCATTAATGCAGCTCAGCCTACGCACACACACACAGACACACACGCAGAATTAGTGATGAGTGCTCGGTGACAAACAAGACGTGATGCGCTCACTGACCCGTCCACATCTTTCTGTGGGGACACGGCGTTGGTGACGAGATCGGTGTCGATGTGGTTGACAGAGTCCAGCGGCAGCTGGACGATCAGACCGTGCACGGATGGGTTCTCGTTGACAGACATGATGCTCTGCAGAACCTGCAGGAGGACAGGAAACAGGAAGCCGTCAGACCTTCAATCAGGGCCGGATGATGATGATGGAGAGCATCGGTGTCTGACCTCCTCCTGCGTTGTTGTGTTCGGCAGTCGGATGTGTTTGGCTTCTATTCCGATCTGCAGGAAACAAAGAGCAGCTGCATTGATCAGCAGTTTATGATGAGCTCTGAATCAGCTCACAGTTTGTGGTGTGTGTGTGTGTGTGTGTGTGTGTGTGTGTGTGTGTGTGTGTGTGTGTGTGTGTGTGTGTGTGTGTGTGTGTGTGTGTGTGTGTGTGTGTGATTCTCACCTCGGCTGCAGCCCTCAGTTTGGTGCTGATGTACAGGTTAGAGTCATCCCTGTCTCCTGCCTGAAACACACGCACACACACACACACACACACACACACACACACACACACACACACACACACACACCTTGAATGTGGGTGGCGTCTTGTCATTGTAACATATACACAAAAAACTGAACTTTTACATCTATGCTCTTATTTTGAAAGGTTTCAGCTGCCTCTGTGATGGAGTGGAAATCAAACAGTGGCACGACCACTGTCACCCTGCGGTTAGTGAAGCTTTGGGGCCGCCGCCATCTTTGCTCGCAGCAGCAGAAGTGACCGTGTTGGATGAGGCTGCAGCTGTAATCTGAGTACAGTTACACTCAGAGCAGTTTTACTGGGTTGGTGTTTACTTGTGTCTGTTCAGCGTGAGCGAGCAGCTCACAGGATGCAGACAGTCTGAGTGTGTTACTCACACTGAAACTCACACATTTCCAACCTGAAAGTGAACATGAGGTAAAACTTTTTAATCTGACTGCAGTTTTCCAAAGTCTCTTGCTCCATAAACATCCATCCAGCAGATTAATCAGGTATTCCAGACATGCTCCTCCCCTCTGACATCTTCCATGGTCTCCTGCAGCATCCTGAGCTGCTGTCTTACAGAGATCCATCATATCTACAGTGAATCCACCTCCAAGGTGAGGAGGAGCCCAGGAGGCATCCTGATCATCCAGATACACTTTAACATGAAGGATCTCCAACCTCAGCACATCTCCATGATGAAGCATACAGGTAGGAGCGGGAATACTTCACCTGGAGGAGGAAACCCAGGGCCCCTTGTGGACCTGGACTGGGAGGGAGCTCTGTGCTCAGCTGCATGTTTGTGTGGTTTCAGCAGTGATGGATCCACAGATCAGCACATCTCTCTGACATTATAAACCTGTGACATCATCATAATGAGACAAAAATGCAGCACAGTTCCTGCGTTTGGAGGCAGGTTTTCTACTTTCTTTCTCCTTGTCTAATTTTTTATCAGCACAGGTGCAAACACATAGCCATGCACTCAGTCGGGGGTGTTTTTAATATTGTGTCCAGTCCATTTATAACTAATGGAAAACCCCTCTCTGTGCTCAGCATGTGTCACCAACAGGGGGCGCTGCCAGTCAGGTTAAGCTTAACGAGGCCTGTGTGAGCAGGTGAGCCGGAAGGCTCTCTGATCTGAGCGGTCTGAGAAGAGGAGCAGCTGCAAAGCCCAACTTCATATTTGTTACTCTGACTTATTTTTAAAAGCTGAGAATAAATACACTTTAAAAAGTTGAGCCAACTGAAAATTTTAAGTTTCTCTCTAAGTAGTGCAACCTACTTAAAGTTTTAGGTTGAACAAACTTCAGATAGTGATTTGGGGATCTGCTGTAGTAACAAACATGGGCATGCGTCATGCTGTGCACTACTGCGCATGTGCATTTGACACCACCTTAGGGAAGCAGTATGACCTGTACGTTACTTCAAGGACAAACAAACCAGGGAAGACTTTATGTTATTTTTCCTTCTAGTTTTTTAAGTTATGTTAAGCTAAGGGTTTTAGTCAGTGGTTGATCGCCTGGCGCTGCATTTCGGCTGAGAATTTCAGCTGATAGCAATCGTTTTCGATCGCTATCTTTACAGGAATGGCAGTTCGGTAAAATGATCGACCACAAATCCCGCCTTTTTCAAGTTTGCATTTATGTAACATGTTTTGTGTGGTGAAAGTAATTTGCACATATATAATGTCTGCTTTAAAGCTAATACTTTCAGTACAAGGGTACAACTTTAGTCTAGCAGGGTTGGTCTGTTTTGGTTAGCCAGCTAGTTAGCATGTTGCTACACTTTTCTACACCATAGTTCACATTAGCGGTGGTGAACCTTGGATTCAGTGATGTAACAGGTTACTTTGCAGGTAATGAAAAAACATAAAGCAACAGTCTGTTTTGTACATCATGCACCTATGTTTTTAATTCTGTAATAATTTAACCCAAAAGTAATGCGCAGTGTTTGTTGTTTGTTTTTTTGCATAGGTGGAGTGGGTTGCATTGAGGTAATTCTTCAATTTTGTGTCTTACGTTAAAAACACGTTCATGCCTTACCTTAGTTAAGGTAAAAACCTTGAGGTGTGTGTGATAATCACTGAAATCTGCTTTCAAATTCTATTTTTGGCAAGTTAGTTTCATTACAGGTCCTACTACTTATTCATACTTTGCATTAGGGCTGCAATGATTCCTCGAGTAACTCGAATATTTCGACTATAAAAAAAATCCTCAACACAAATTTGTTGCTTCAATGCTTGGTTCAAACTCTGCAGCTCAGGCGTCTCTGTAAGCAGAGCGTTTCACCCACATTGGCAGCATTAAAGTTCTCTGTTGAGATTTCCATCATTTGGAAAGAACAACCTTTTAACACGAGTGGATCATCGCTGACACGTTTTCCCACTTCTGCACTGCTCTCTGCTATGTGTGTTGTGCTCGCTGTGATGTGAATTTCACCTGTTATTTTTTTCTTTACTTCAGCTGTTACCTCCCAGAACAGGGATATGCATTTTACATAAACACATATAATACTTTGTACATGTGTTCACACTGCTTTGTCTTTCCTGCATCTCTGCTGCCACACTGTTACAGCCAGTTCTGTCTTAATACATTTAGTTTTAGTTTAGTTAATGCCCCTTAATGGCAGGTAGTTTTGTGAAAGCATCAGAAAAAATGTATCTTCATGTCTGTGCCATTCAGAAAAAGCTCAGACATTAAAACTATGGTGAAAGTTGTTAGTCTTTTTGATGGAACAATGTCAATATCATATCAGCTTTCTTTGTCATGAACTTTTGATGGGAAGGTGAAAAACAGGTGATACTGAATAAATTTCTAGGTGATTCACTGCAAGGCAGGAGACGAGACACCCATTTGTCTTACTCTGAATGCTCTGATCTGTTAACAGGTTCCAGAATGAAACCCAGCATGTTCTACTTCTGCCAAGCCAATGCAGCTAGTTGAACCAAGCATTAGATTTTTGAAAATTACTCACATTATTAGCACTTGTACTTTTTTTTTTTTGTCCTCCTTGCTTCATATGATTTGGATGCGGTGCAAAGAGTGCAAGTTTCCCCGCCCCAGTCAAGATGTGCTCTTAAAGCATTACAGACTTCAACATTACAGAGAAAATTCTGTTTACTTCTGTGCCTGTACACAGACTGCATTTGCACTTTCAGGACAACTGGTGTGTTAAAATCCCACCTTTTAAGAGTCTATAAACAGACTGGTAAACAAGTCACATTTTTTTGGTAATTGTCTGAATTTAAAGACCTGTGTGGCAGCAAAATACATAGCATAATTTTTAATTCCGTTTGAGGACCCTGGTTTTGGAAATGAACTTTGTAATTTAACAGGCATTCAAGAGCTTCCTCAAGAAAGAGCTGTACTGAGGATTCTGCAGAAATCATCAGGTCAGCCTGAAGAAACAGCTTCTAAGTCTTCAGTCTCTTCCATCTCAGTATATCTTCATCTCCATCCACCAGTACAAACCAAGGTTCATCAGTACAACTTATGCAGTGTGAGAATGCAGAGCAGTGGCCATCAAGTCATGAAGAAGTGGCCAGGGTTGTTTTTTGAAGAACAGGCTGGTATTTATGAATTTGTTAACTACATATTTTGTTAAATGTGAGGCTTGTATCAATTCTTCATATTCTTTTTGCCACAGCATTGTGCATGAATCACCTCTTTTACATATTTGCAGAGTTCATCAGAATTACTTGAGTAGAACTGAAGAAGACTTTCCTGTCATCACTGGATGCACGCTCATCACAGCTTATCAAGCTATACTGATCACACCGTGGAACACTCGGAAAGGACATCAGGATCCTTCTAGACAAATTTGATCAACAGGTAATCGTTAAGTAGGGGATAAATGTGGTATAGCTGGGGTCCTCTATTAGATTAGATCTGCAACTACGGACTTGTATGGGAGAGACCAGGATAGTGGATTCTAACAAATTCAATTCAATTTTTATTTATAATAATAAAAAATAATAATGCATTAGTCTTATATAGCACTTTTCTAGACACCCAAAGACACTTTACAATTTCATGCACTATTCATTCACACCTCAATCATACCTGGTGGTGATAAGCTACTAATGTAGCCACAGCTGCCCTGGGGCAGTCTGACAGAGGCGTGGCTGCCAATTTGCGCCTACAGCCCCTCCGACCACCACCATCAACCACATTCACACTTAGGCAATGTGGGTTAAGTGTCTTGCCAATTAACCCGATTTTCTTTAGTGACCAAATTTTGCATTAAGTTATAAAGTAATTTGAAAAGTTTCAGTTATTATTATTTTTTTTAACCTCATTGCTTGATTAAAGTACAGCTGATTTATCTAGTGCTGATCCTGCACTTGTGATGTATTATAATTTTTTTATCTACCTTTTATTACTACTACATAGTGTCTTCCCTTTTCATATGCTATGAAAGAAGTTACTTTTTTTCCTATTCACTTTATATAGCAGAACCTTAGTGAATGATGCTGGATTGGATGGCTAAAAAACTGATTATAAGGATGTGTACTGACCCTGTGCTGTCTAGCATTTTAATGTTTGTTATTAATAGAACTTATAGAGATGGTAATTTTGTTTGACAGAAAATGCTTTCAAATTTTGATATTAAAAAGTCTCTGTTTGAAAACTTCTTTGCTGTCTTTTGATTTCTACAAGATTTTCTACAAGACTTCACAGTTTTTAGTTGGTTAAAAAGGAGGCAACACTGCAAAATATTTTTGAGTATACTCAACTAACGGACAGTTAAGCTAAACTAACTAAACATTTTAAGTTAAAAGTAAGAATCTCTCAACTAAAAATATGCACTGCTGTCACTATATGTTTTCAATTTAAATGAAGTTTCCAGTTTGGTCAAATGTAGTAATTTAAATATATTTGACTTAAGTACATGAGTAGCTCTGAATAGCAATCTTAAGTTTGAAAAACACAAGATAACACAATGACTGAACTTCCCAACTCACATTGACACAATTCATTAGCCCTTAGTCGAGTAAACTCAAAAAAGTTTTGCAGCTGGTTGCTTTACTTTTTTAAGTTGACTCAACTTTTCTTTTTTTACAGTGCAGACTGCTGAGACTGGCTCAGCTCCACTGGCGTTAATGAACCGGCAGGTGAAGACAGGTGTGATCAGCCCCTTGTGTTTGCTTTCATTCAGTTCTGTTACTTTCACCTAAGTTTTAGTCTGAGTGATGATGGGATGGTATTTGTCAGTTTAAGGGAACAGTGCCAACATAAGCAGCAAGAACTCTCCTATTATTATTATTATTATTATTATTATTATGAATATTCGCCACATTCTCTCACCTGCAGGACCACCAGACTGGGTCTGAACCCTGAAAACTGGCTTGCCATCTTCTCCACCTCCTTCTTCAGTCTCTCTCTCACCATCCTGCACACACAGACGCAAGGTCAGGGTCAAAGGTCAAACAGTTAAGAGCAGGTGACCTGTGGTGTTTGGTTCCGGTTCAAGTCCCCCCTCCCCTGTTTGGGTGCTCCAACATGATAGTAAAGAAGCGTGTTTGACAGGAAACGGCTCTGAGCACCTGAAACGTGTTCAGTGTGACCTTCGCCTCACTTCAGCCGGCGGCTGAGGAGCCTGTGAGTGACTCAGAGTGGGTTCAGCACTGTTTTGTGATGGTTTGTGTGATGGTGCTGTGAACCCCCACCTGTGTCACCCCTTTTTTTTGGCCATAGTGGCTTTATTGGCAGTTATTGAGTGACAGGAAATGGGGGAAAGATACAGAGGAAGACACGAGGACAAATTGACAACAAGCCGGGACTCGAGCTCGTGCCACCCTCACTGCAAAGCGGCATATGCATGTGGCTGCCTGCTCCACCCGTGAGCTGCCCGGGTGCCCCACTGCGTCGCCCTTTGAGAGCTTCTACAGTTCTGCAGGACTCTGATTGCTCTGCTCAGCCGTCTCGAAGCTCTCAGATACTCTGGATTGTCAGTTTTTCTGTGTTTGTTCAGCAGGAACTGATTGCGGCACACTTGGACAGAAGACACTTCCAGGATTACATGAGTTTATAATAGTTCCACTTTACTTGTTGTTTGCGCTGCAAATACAGAAACAGAAGCTTCAGTTCAGTGTGTGTGGGGGGGGGGCTGTTCGTGCACTAAATGACACAGCACCCCTGCAACTTACCCGAGGGACCCCACTCAGTGGAATCATAATTAACCTACTAAAATATTACAGTTGGATTGTCAGCGAGCTTCATATGTCAGTGTGAGGATAAATGAACACAGCAACAATAACATAAAATGGGGGGGGGGGGGGGGGGGGGTTTAAAGTATATTCATGTGTCCAGTCATACTCTGGGTCCCACATGATGATACGTGTGCTTCCTGGTTTGGTTTGTGGTTGCCTCGGTGATCTCAGACTTACTTGGACGTTTTGTTCCCAGAGATGATGGTTGCTATGGAGCGCCAGCTTCCTTGGCAACCAGTGGCCCCGAGACGGAGCGAGTGGGCGGCCCAGGACAACATGACTGAAAGAGAGAGAGAGAGAGAGAGTATCAGCTGCCTGAACCAGGTTAGGAAAGATAAACTATTATCTCCTTATGTTACAATATGGACTGAAACACCTGGAACATCTGGAAACATCTGGGACACAGACACCAACACTGATGGATCAATACTTTAAAATGAGCTTCATTATTTTCTGCTGTGAGCTCAGATTCTATTTTTCATCCATCAGATCAGCCTGAGAAGTACAAGTGGAACAGGATGATGGATGGATGATGGATAGTGGGAACAGGAAATGTCATGTTTTACACTTTGAGGTCCAGCTCCAAGGTGGTTGAGCAGAACCATCTCAAATTTCCTCTGGAAAGCTTTAAGGAGTTGGTCTTACTTTGTTTTCAAAACTGCGAGTTTTCGCCAAAGGGCGTGACCCTGGCAGCATCTCACATTATGATGTTTCGTCATGAAGAAAAAAATTGCTGTAACTCAGAGCTACATTGCCCAGTCTGCACCAAACCTCTGTGGTTTGATAAGAAATCAGGAATAAAGACAGTTTGCCATGCAGCCTCAGTTCAGTCTGCAACACCCCAAAGAATTTCTATGAGCCGCAGACAGCATCGGCTCCTAATATCAGCAAACCTTCCCCCAGTCTTTGTAGCATCGATGGTAAGCTTTGCCCTGTACACCATGGTGAAGAAGTGGCCCGTGCTCTTCCTCTCTATCAGGATCACTAAAATGTCTGTTAGGAAAAGTGCAGGAGCTGATGTGTGGAGATGAAACCGAACCCTGAGGGAGCCTGTGCTCGTTCAGCTCGTCTCAACCTCTGACCTGCTGAGAAAATCAGCGATCCAGAAAAGTGAAGTTCTGTCTGCAGTTTCTGTTAAATCAGGCTGAAAGCCGTCCACAAATACAGCTGTCTCTGTGGGTTTTCCAGGTGAGGGTGTAGCACATGCAACAAAAGAGCATCACCTCCCACCCCCTGAGGGTTGGTAGGTTAATTGCAGGGGTCTGTAAGATGAAGCCATAAAGAATGATCCAGTGTGTCCTCTGGTACAGGAAGTAATACTGTAAAGGAAGTTCTTATGATTCAGAGAATTCAACCAGCTCTGAGACTGCAGGAGGTTGGAGACCTTCTCCAGACTCTTTGAAGTCTTCTATCCTGTGACTGAGAAGCCTTTTAGTTGGAGTCTGCTGGTTTGTGCTGAGCAAACAAAGCTCAAACTGGACGTGACCCAACAGACAATCATCAGCTGACAGCATGACAGCAGTCATCAAGGCCAATACACACATAAAACACAACCCGGCTGGGACAGGAAATGTGCAAAATCAAAGGCAAAGAGACACAAAATGACACACAACAGATGACTCAGATGGACACAAAGCAACCAGGCCTGGTTCAGTTGCAGGGAGCCCCAGGGTGGAGCCATTTCCTCCCAGTTACTGCAGTGTACGTTATTCCCACAAGCTGGGACTCTGTTTCACTCCACATGCACAAATCCTTCCCTTCCTCCTCTCTGTGTGTTTCCAAACTTTCATGAAGCATGAAAGTTTGTATGTGTGAATCAGAGGAAGTGTCCACAGCTTTAAAGGTTTCCTTCAGGTTCTCAAATAAGGTTTGTTTCAAACCTCCACATCAGCATGGAACTGGTTTCCTGAACTTGTCCCTACTTGATGCCTCACAGAGGAGTTACAAAGCTCTGCTCCTATAAATAAACCAGGTCACATGTTAATGATTAAAAGCGCTCTGCAGAGAAGAATCAAACTGTAGCTGCACCCAGCACAGACTACTCTGCAGCTTCACCACGTTCACCAGCAGCTGGAAGCTTTCCATGATTCCTGAGTACTGGAAACTTCAGGAAAGCTACTGAAAGTTGCACAAAGTCAAGCTGAAGAAACAAAAAGAAGGCCTGAAAGAGACAAAGAGCCGCAGCTTCTTACCTGAAGGGACAAACAGCTGCAGCAGATGTTTCCGTCTATGTGGGTGCTTCTGTCATGTATGGAAGCCCAGCAGTGACAAAAATACTGTAACGTAATGACCATGAAACTGAAGAGGAAGAAGAGGCAGCCGCAGCTATTCACACACTTCATGGAGAGTTAATTATTGACCTCACAGGTGTTATTTACTGACTGACCAGACTGAGCTGGGCAAAAGTTTGTGGACAGCTGGAAACTGTCAGCTCTGTGTCCAGGAATACGTTTTATATATATATATATATATATATATATATATATATATATATATATATATATATATATATATATATATATATATATATAATGAAACTATACACACATGCATGTTAGATTTCAGGTGTGTCTGTATGCTGTGTGTTTTGTGCATTTTGTCTGTTAAATACACTAAAAATAAGTAGTTTTGACACTAATGGGCTTCCATACATGTAAACTGGGTGTGTGTGTTTGTCGGAGCTGTTCCTGCTCAGAACTGACTCAAACCAGGAGAACCAGACTGATACTGGGATAGGGGGTCAAAGGTGAAACTGCAGGAAGCTGGAGGAGGAGGGATGTCCCTCAACCAATCAGATTCCAGGTGATGGGGGAGGAGCAGGAGGAGGGACTTAGTTTTTCTTCACATAGAGCCAATCCACTGGATTTTCCAGAATGCAGGGTGGCACTAAGGACACAGTGTTCTAGTGCATCCTGGGAAATGTAGGCTACAGTAAAAGTGAAGAAAGCCTCACTGGAGCTGCAGAGAGGCTCGGCATCAGATTCTGGTTTTAGGGCCAAAGAGCCACAATGTTTAAGTAGAAAATGTAACAGTAAAGGTAACAGTGGTCCCCGTGGTAATTGGAACACTCGGGGCAGTGACCCCCAAACTGGGAGAGTGGCTCCAGCAGATTCCTGGAACAACATCTGAGATCTCTGTCCAGAAGAGCGCAATACTGGGAACAGCTAAGATACTGCACAGGACCCTCAAGCTCCCAGGCCTCTGGTAGAGAACCCAAGTTTGGGGGGCAAAATAGACCGCCCGTAGGGGCAAGGTGGGATTTTTTTTGGGGGGGGGGGTTATGTACAGTGGTACCTCGAGATATGAGCTGCTCCACATACGAGTTTTTCGAGATATGATGCATGGCTCGAGCAAAATTTCTGCTCTAGATACGAGCTCAGTTCCAAGATACGAGCCGAGCTTTGGGATGCCACCAATAGTTGGCACGTCGGCGCTCGGTCCCACAATCCTCTCGCATCCCTTATCTCGTTCTTCTCACGCGCAGAGTCAAGTAGTATCCAGTGTTGCCAGATTTTGCGATAGAAACATGCAACCAGCTCTATGAAAACAAGCCCAAAAAAAGCCTAACTGGCAACCCACAATACTGTGTTAAACTGAGGCCAGTTTTAAACAGTATAGCTCATTTCTTTGTTTTGTCTCATTGTGTTTTGGAGCAGTGAAATCCATGTTTCTTAGTCTCAGAAGAGAAGGGTGCACAGTTTTGTTTTTTTGTGCATGTGTGCTTCTCGGTATTAGCACGTTGAATTAAATCAGCATGGTGAGAACATATTTCACACTTGCAAAATCTGCAGAATGGCTTTGATACGATCAGGACTGCAGCTACTTTCTGAGGTGTATGCGGGCACAATTTTAGCCCCCCTTGTAAGGCGCCCCTATGCATTGCATATAGTGCTTACCCACTTTTAGCGCCACTGTCTCCCATCTGAACTCGGATCCATTCTGTAAGTGTGCTCTCTTTCTCCCACTCTTTATTATATTTTTTCTATATTTTCCCCGCTTACTGGAGCTCATTCTTACACTGCCTCCTCACTCTGGGCTGTTATGAGTGTTTGTTTGGATGTGAGCCCGGTCAACTTGTGCGGGAGCGATAAACAAGAAACGGGGGCTTGGAAGGGACAAACTACCTACCACTCGTCTTTTGCTTGACGTTCAAAAACAAGCCCAAAAAACCACAACCCACGAGTCACGAGATTTGCAAGCAACTTTAGCAAAAAACAAGCCCAAAGTTGCTTATAATAAGCAGACTTGGCAACACTGATGGTATCTCGTATCTACTCTTCGTACCGTGCCAGTATCCCTTCCTCCCTCCCTCTGTCCTCAGCCGCTCTCCGTTAGCCGCGCTCATCTGTCATCAAGGTAAGATTACAGCACCTTATTTTTCTTTTATTTATTTATTTTTTTTAATGTTTTATCTGTGTATAATTGTCTTAATTAAAAACATGTATTTTTTCATAATTTGGGATATTTTGGGGACTTGTCAGAGGGCTGGAACGAATTAAATCTATTTCCGTTATTTCAAATGGGGAAAATTTGTTTGAGATACAAGCTGCTCTACTTACGAGCTCAGCTCTGGAATGAATTAAACTCATATCTCGAGGTACCACTGTATATGACTGTACAAGTTCTCCTACATAGAAAGATGAGAGAGGTCTGTAATTCCCATCATAGGTACACTTCAACTATGAGAGGCTAAATGTGAAAAAAATCCAGGAAATCACATTTTAGGATTTTTAAACAATTTATTTGTAAATCAGACTAAATACTTTTTTCGCCAGAATGTTGGCAACAGGTACTGTGGACAGATGAGTCCAAGTTTGAAGTTTTTGGTACACGTAGACAACGATTTGTGCACAGGAGGGTGGGGGAGCGGTTCCATGACCAATGTCTGCAGCCCACTGTTAAGCATGGGGGGTGGTTCAGTGAAGGTGTGGGAGTGCATCTCTGCACATGGCCCCGAGGACATTGTAAGGATTGATGGGGTTTGCTGAGAAGTACCGCCAGATCCTGATTCACCATGCAATACCATCCGGTAGGCACCTCATCAGAGAAGGATTTATCCTGCAGCAGGACAACTTCCCAAAACACAAAGCAACGATAGTCCAAAAGTTCGGAAATAGGAGGCTGGCACCCTGGAGCTGATGCCATGGACCCTTCAGAGCCCGGACCTGAACATCATTGAATCGATCTGGCACCACATGAAACACGAGAAGGACACGAGGAGGCCGACATAGAGAGAGGCATTGTGGGCCACACAGGAGAATACCGAGCAACCTGATCACCAGACTCGTACCAAGATGACTACATGCAACAATTAAAGCAAAAGATGGTCACACCAAATAGTGAATGTCATTTCTGCTTAAAATTGTGTTAATAAATAGTCAAAGCTTCCATATTGTGTGTTCATTGTGTGTAGCATAGATAGGGGGTTAGACTAGCCCAGAGAGGATCACTCCAGCCTGGGTTTTATTTGACTGCCCCCCACCCTTTTTAAAAGAAAAGGAAGATCATGGTAGTACCCCTGGTACTCCTGATCTGGGGCTGGGAAAGATTCATCTGACAGTCCGTGGCCAGAGACAGAGCGTCAGGCTCGACCACCGCTCCAGTCCGTGACTGCCACCTCCAACCACACACCGGGATGCTCGGCCATCATCTAGGGGTGCCGCAGCGCTCCCAGGAGACAGACAGTCACCCACCGCACCCTGTAAGGCAGCCTCCAGGACACACTGAGACCA